>OW569403.1:91135583-91735583 GCA_937654795.1 Cistogaster globosa | reverse complement strand
ACTTCAACATTCCTGTACATCCAACCAGAAATTTGAAACCAATTTACATTCAATTTGTTCACCATAATTATGCCAATGCTGAGCCCTTTAGAAGAATTTGTTGCGATTTTAACAATCTTTATAGTTTTATTGATTTTTCTCTAAATGTAAACACTATTAAACGCAACATAATATTGTTTTTAAATACTTAATTTAAATGTAATTTTTGGTAATGTTTTAAATTGTAAAAAACTATATGTATGTATACCAGTCTGTAAGGATTTTTTCCATAGACTTAGATAATAAAAAAAAAAAAAAATTAAATTTAAATCAATTCATTTGAATTTAGCGAACATGAATTGCAATTCATTTCCATTTCAAATGAATTGGACAAAATTAGTTGCAATTCATTTAAATTAGGCAAAATGAATTGCAATTCATTTCAACATTCATAGCAACAAATTGCCCGTTGTTTTTTTGTGTTTTGGATTGTTGCAGCCGTGAGATCACCTGCATTAATTCGCCTTGAGCTTACCCAAAGTGGGTCAGGCGAAGACTGGTCGAGGTACCAAAATGCCAAACCCATTTCGGCAATAATTATAATAAATTAGCGAAGTAACAGAATGAGACATAGGTAGAAATCCTATAAGCAAAATCATACTGGGTTCAGTGGTATAGTCTCAAACAACGGTCTTTATAGTTGTGCCAACTTCTGAAATAAACAAAAACTCTGAAAAGGATAATGCAGTGATTTTTACTGCGTAGGCTGCCAACAATTCCTCGACGATTGGGAAGCCAATTGCAGAGGTTGGTTTAATCCTAGCGTGCAACTCGAAAGACCCGTGGCCCGCTTAAGCAGTACAGCACCGGTACCCCTTCTGAGCGGATAGCTATTGAAGTTCAGGTCCATTCCCTGTCAGTGATATTTGACACTGACATGTGCTAGTGGTCATCTCAAAGCTACAAGTGCATAAGGTACGATATCTTAAGGCTGATACGCAAAACGCCCGAGCAGGGACAAATTTTATTTTGTCTAGCTACAAACTACTGCAGTCACACCTGTGACTGCGACGAAGTAAGCAGCGAGAAGCCTGCTCACCAGCAACTAGCCCCGCAGCAGCAAACCGGACTGCCCCATAGACAGCTGCCGCACCGAAGACAGCACGTCACACCCGTGACTGCGACGAAGCAAACAGAAAGAAGCCTGCCCACCAGCACACAACCCCGCAGCAGCAAATCGGACTGCCCAATAGTCAGCTGCCGTACCGAAGACAGCACGCTACCGGCCGACAGCAACGGAGGGCCGTCAAGATGCTCAGAACCACCTGGGTGTATTCATTGAAGAAGGAAGAGCTTGTTACCTACCTGGCCGCCTTCGAATAAACTACGAACAGCACCGTCGACGAATTGCAAAAGAGGTTCGCCAAGTTCATTACGGCAAATCATCCAGAGGCACAACAGCAGCGACTCTTAGAACTGCAAGCCGACCATGAGAAGCTATGCACCACCGGCGCAGCCTATGACCACCTGCAGCTGCCACCACCAACTATGAGTGGCGACGCAGCATCACCAACGAAAATTGAAGGTTCGCTGCTACACCAAAACTGCCGCCGGCACAGAGCGTCAACCGAATGACGCCCGTATGCACCAACTGGATACCATCCGAAAATGGGGCCTTAAATACGACGGCGGCAAGGATCCCCTTGATTTCCTCGAGAGAATAGGGGAACTGGCTGTTCTGTACGACGTAGAAATGAAGGAAGTGCTACGCGGCATGCCGGAGTTATTGCGCGACAAGGCTCTGTGTTGGTACTGCAATAACGGCCGATCGTGGCGCCAGTGGTCAGAATTTAAGAACGACCTGGCTACGTTTTTCCTACCGCCGCGGTACTTCGAAGAGTTGGACGACGAGGTCCGTAAACGAGTGCAGAGACCGCGGGAACCTTTTCGGTATTACGTATTGGCACTCCTAGGCTTAATGAGACACGCCGATTTGAGCCCCGCACAGAAATTAGAGCGGAAATTTCGAAACGCCCATCCCGATATATTCAATGATATATTCGGCGGCGAGATTTTTCAACCCTAGACGAACTCGTGTAGTTAGCCATGGAGCGCGAATGCATCCCCCACAATAGCCATCCCACGCACATAACATCACCGGACAATAAGGGCCGGTACTCACAGTAGGGAAAGGCAGCAGCCAAGAGGCAAGGACAGCGAGGTAAATTCTACTAACCTCTCATGGCGCGATGATAAACTTCAGGAAAAATTGCTCTCAGAGACACTCCAAAAACCGCGATCATCGAAACCAGGGCAGAGGAGCGTTGCCCCTGGATGATGAAAATGGAGCAAAATGTACACGACCATCCCGATAGAGTTGCCGATTACACCACAAATAATCAGCAACTATACCGCCATACCACCAGGGGAACCGGCGATAAAGATGACACGCCGTGGAAACTGTGTGTGGCCACTCCGTTGAGAATACAGGTGATCCATGAGAATCATGACCAGGCGGCCGGCAGTCATTTCGGCGTACGCAAGACTATTAACAAGATCGCTCAGCGCTATTACTGGCCCGGCATGGCACGGGACATAAGGATAAAAGCGACCAGCAAGCTCCCGCCGGAATGATGCTGACTCGCCAACCGGACGAACCATTGTCCTTAGTGTGCGCCGATTTCATGGGCCCATTGCCATGCATCAAGCATGGTAATACGATGTTGTTAGTGCTGTGCGACAGCTTCTCGAAATGGTGTGAACTCGTTCCGTTACGAAACGCCACTGCCGAAGGCACCGTAAAAGCATTGCGCGAACGGATCATTGAGCGTTATGGAATCCCGAAGACGGTTCTCACAGACAACGGCACTCAGTTTACAGGCCACATTTTTTGTCGATACCTTAGGAAAATGGGAATTAAACAACAATTCACCGCACCCTATACCCCCCAGGAAAACCCAGGGGAAAGAGTCAACCGAACTGTAAAGACAATGCTGGCTCAGTTGGCCAGACAATACAATACATGGGGCGAAATGTTACCGGAAATCATGCTGGCTATCAATACCGCCATATCTGAGTCCACAGGCTACACCCCCGCTTTCCTTACCCAGGGTAGAGAGCCACGTCTGCTCAGCAGGCTCCACGATGAAGTAACCATCGGTACCGGAGCACGCCAGTTAAGCCCGACAGACAGAGCAGGGGAATTGTAGGAGATCTTCATGTTCGTAAGGCGAAATCTGGAGAAAGCATCCAAGAAGCAACAACAACACTATAACTTGCGACGCTGTCCGTGGCGGCCCAACATAGGTGAACACATTCTGGTCCGCGCACGTCCGCTATCGCGGGCCAGGGACAGTTTTGCGGCCAAGCTAGCCCCAAAATACCTAGGCCCCTACGTTGTGAAGAACTTTATATCCCCCGTTATTGTGAAATTAGTAGTTGTAGTAATAGCGACGTGCGACGAGCGCACCTTAGTGAACTGAAGCCTTTCCATTCACCGACTACTAACCCCACGTCTTTTTCTCTCTGCAGATCTACGCATAAGAGACATAGAAGAAAAACTAAGAATAAAATGCGGCCGCTTCAAAGAAAGCGACCCTCTCCACCTACCAACCCGGCCGATAAAAAGAGGTTTCAAGAAACCAGCCAGGCGTTCCAACACAAATTGGCGGCTGAACCAGCAAAAGGTCGCCGAACCATATTTGTAAATAAAGACAAAGTACCCTGTCAAAGCCAACAACGAACCAAAACAACAGGGCTCAGACACCAACCTCGCCCGCGAAAGAAATCGTTTCAGGCATCTTCATTATCAGACTCATCATCTTCATCATCAGCGACATCACCAGCACCGATCGCGGTCTTAGGGCAACCTTCAACCACAGCCCCCCGCATCACCACCAGCCCGATCCGGCCAACATCTGCCGCGGCACCTCCGGCCAATGATCTCCTGCCCCAACCCGCCGAGAAGAAGACAACCTCCCCACGCGGAAGTTCTGACAGCATCCCCAAGCAAGAATGTACATTTTCATAACTAACCCTAGTTTAAGCAAACAGGTACTAAAACTCAACATTATATAAAAAGATTATTTTTAGACATGAGGGCAGTCTAAATTTAACACGAGTCTCAATCGAACATCAGTATTAAACATAAGTTAGTGTAGTTTAGATTCATTTTTTAAAGGAATAAATTAAGAAAGCGCATAGCCGCTTAATAAATTAATGTTTTTAAAAATCTAAAAAGAGAAATCTTTAACTGGCGATCCTGCCAGGAGGATAATATATTTTATCCTTCTAACGAGCGGACCAAAGCATCCTTGTCGCAGCAAGGAAGAATCCTTCATAAGAAAAGGATCATTAAAAGAAAAAATATATACATAAAACTTTTCCACATAAGTAAAATTATTGCACATAGTGAAGAAAAAGTGTGGTAAAGAAATTTATGAAAAGAATTAAAAAATTTAACATCTTTGACGAACAAAGAAATCTAGTTACTGAGAAAGAAATGACACAAGCCGACCTAAGTACAATGGTCCAACAAATGGCTAGTTTGCAGATCATGCTACAAAATATTCAGGAAGAGAATAGAACGCTGAAAGAAAGACTCGATCAAATACCAACCAATCCAGGCATAGCACCACCAGCAACGGCTAGATTACAACCAGTGAACGTCTCATACACCACACCCGAGGAAAGTAATCTGGACCTATTCAAAGCATTGCCAGTATTCGACGGCAATATCGCAAGATACCGAATTTGGAGGGAAGACGTATCGAGGCTTATGGAAGGTATCTGAATTCACCAAAACTCAAATAGATACGTGGAAGCCTTGTCAATAATAAAAACGAAGATACAAGACGCAGCCGCAGACGTATTAACAAATCACAACACAATATTCAATTTCGATGCTATACGAAACAGACTAGATTATACTTATGCCGACCAGAGACCATTATATGTACTTCAAGATGAAACGAAGAAATTAACACAAGGTAGACGCAACTTATCAGAATTTCATGATGAAATTAATAAAGCTCTCACCTTAATCACTTCCAAAATTGCCATGTCCGGTCTTTCACAAGAGGTAATAGATGTAATGACAAATGAAGCCACTCAAGAAGCTGTACGATTCTTCAAAGGCGGAATTAGTAACTCGTACATACCTTCCACACTATATGGAAATCCAATAAAGGATTTGGAACATGCATTTGCGGTAGCACGCACCATAGAACACGATGACGAGCATTGAAAATTACGATTATCATACTCCAGCAATGAACAGAGGAATTATGTACAGCCATCAACAAAGAGAAGTGCCTACCCAACATCAGTATCAACCACGTCCAGAACCAATGGACACATCATCAGGTAACACCAATCAACATCGCAGAATGAATTTTCATAATCAACAACATCATTCTTGGAAGAGACACCGAGAACCCAGCACACAATTTCACTAATCCAAATTTCTGAGAAGCAATGACCTTGCAGCGGAAGATGATAACCAAAGTATTATTGTAGAAACAGGTACCATAAACAAAATAGTTACTAAGTCTTTAAACTAAAAAATGGGTTGCCCTTTATTATAATAAATGATGAGAAAAAAATTTTGAAGTGTTAATAGATACAGGCGCAACCCACAATTATATAAAAAAATCTTTCAAGTTTAACCATTCAGAAAAAATTAAGCCTTTACAAATTATAAGTATGCATGGTAAATCAATAGTCAATACCAAAAAAACTATTAAATTTATGGGAAAAGACATAGATTTCTTCGAAATAGATTCGATAGATAATTTTGACTTGATATTAGGATGGGACGGAATAAAAAAATCTAGGCAACTCAAATCTTAATAAATTTCACCATAGGAAGTGAAGAATATAGAAAATAGATTGAAGAATTAATGATAGGTAATAATAAAATAGGTCCCCTACCTTTTACTGCAACTATTGAGGCAAGCATTAAAACAACTACAGATGACCCAATTTGGACAAAACAGTACCCGGGCAATATGAATGACGTAGAATTCGTTAATAAAGAAATAAAAAAATTACTAGAAGATGGTATTATTCAAAAAAGCTTTAGTCCTTATAATTCACAGTTAACAGTTCACAAAAAAGGAACTAATGAGAATGATAAACCGAAACGTAGGATGGTGATAGACTTCAGAAAACTAAACGAACATACAGTTACTGACAGATATATAATTCCAGATATAAATATAACTTTACAGAATCTAGAAAAAGCTAGAAATTTTACCACACTCGACTTGGAATCAGGATTCCACCAAATTAGGATAACGGAAAAGGATAGAGAGAAGACTGCTTTCTGTGTAAATGGCGGAAAATATGAGTTTTTACGTATGCCTTTCGGCTTAAAGAACGCTCCTTCCATTTTTCAAAGATGTGTGGATGATATTTTACGAGAATTTATAGGAAAATTTGCTTACGTATACATAGACGACGTAATTATATATTCTTCCTCGCCAGAGGAACACATACAATATATCCATACTATTTTTAATGCCCTAAATAAGGCGAACTTAAAAGTGTCTAATGAGAAATCAAAATTCTTCATGAAAGAAGTAGAATATCTCGGACATATTGTAAAATATAATAATATAACCACTGACCCGGAAAAAATAAAGGCAATAGAAAATTTTCCAATACCGAAAACATTAAAAGACCTCAGAGGTTTTTTGGGACTTACTGGTTACTATAGGAGATTTTTAAAAGAATATGCTCAAATTTCAAAACCCTTACTTTGCACCTAAAAGGAGAAAATGCTCACATTGGTAAAAATAAAAGTAAAAATACAGAGATTAAACTGGAACAACAGCCATAGAAGCTGTAAACAAATTAAAAAATAGTCTAAAAGAGCAAGTGGAATTATACCAACCCAACTTTTATAAACCATTTGTACTTACAACAGATGCTTCCAACATAGCTATTGGAGCTGTTCTAAGTCAAAATAGGAACCCAATTTATTTTTTATCTCGTACACTGAGCACCACCGAACAAAATTATAGTACTAACGAAAAAGAATTACTGGTTATAATTTGGGCATTAAAGAAATTACGTAACTACATATACGGCATAACTGAATTGACCATCTTTACTGACCATCAGTCATTGACATACGCAATCTCAGACAAAAATCCTAACCCCAAGTTAAAACGATGGAAAGCCATCATCGAAGACTATGGTGCTAAATTAACCTATAAACCTGGTACACAAAATGTTGTGGCGGATGCATTATCACGACAAGCTATAAATACATCTTCATTAGGCACGGTTCATTCAAGTGATAGCTCAAGTGAACAAATAATAAAAACTGTATCACAACCATTTAATGCGTATGGAATACAAATTGAACTCATACCAAATGAAGTGTCTGATGAAATACATACACAAATAATATTTCAGAGTAAAATACGTCATATTATCAGATTTTCTAATGAGAAAAATTTAATTACCGAACTAAAAAAGTGCATTCAACCCCAAAAAATCACCGCCATATATGCTACAGCTGAAGATTTATTTAAATACGAAGAATCATAAAGAATACATTCAATACCACCAAATTCGTACACACACCAATAAGATTAAGTGATATAACGAAAAGAGAGGAACAAATTCGATTATCTATTGTTAAATAACTACCTGGAGTATAGTTTTCAACACATTTTTGTATAAACAAATCGCACACTTTTCTTATTGGGGCAAATTTATCAGAACTTTTTTGAAGGCGTTGAGATTTGTCATCAAATCTTATACGAGTTTGTAAAAATAGGAAACGGTCTTTACTCATCGTGGCAACATATCGGGATCCAGAATATGTACTATCGAAAAGTTCTGAAGCAGATAGGTGGTTATCTTTTTTTGCAGCTGATAAGGCGAATAAACCAATAAGAGCTCTAATTTCATTTTTATTTGTGGTACTAATTGTGGCAGTAACAGGCAGAGTGCTATCGTGTCTCAAATTAATTTCGATATTCGTATATTGGACAATTTCATTTATTATATCATTACCTATGAACTTTTCAAAGCATTGTAGTGGATCTGTTATATTTTTGCAATCACGAGTTGGACCACGAGCTTGATGCACAATGTTGCATGCAGTATGATGAGATTTAGGCTTTACGGTTGACCATTTGTGACGGTTTTTGCCTCGCAATATTTTTTTTGAAAATGTAATAATATTTGAATTTTGACCTACTGACAACATATTATTGTCTCGAATTCCATTCAAAGTACTTGAATCATTGTAACAACTTAAGACTGCTTCAACGTCTTTCGATGTTTGAGATGTTCGTAATATATTTAGGGGAACATTGTCTTCTTCGGATTCAGTAGAAGTATTGGAATTGATATCATCACTTAAAACTTCATCGCTATCGTTTGCACCGCTCTCAATTCCTATTTCATTGTCGGAATCATCACAGTTATCAAAAAATTTTTCTATTTCTGCATCAGTTAACTTTTTTGAATATGCCATTTTTTCACTCGACTAATGAGAAAATTTAAAAGTAATACTTATTAAATAAATGCGAAATAAAGTTAAAGAAAAAACGAAAATATATTTCATAAAAGTCACGCCGTTACTAACCTTCGACGATTCGACAACTACAAAATATAAAAAACCAAATTTCTAGCAAAAAGTTTTAAAAAACACGTGCACCCACATTGGAAGTAACTTAGCAACTGATACTATACGAAATATGAGAGTGATCAACCCAGCCAGTAAAGAGAAAATTAGTAAGAAAAGAGCAATGCTCGTCGAATCGACGAACATTAGTGCTCTAGGGTTAATTTCTGATAAAATATGTTGTAGTAATTGTTTTCTGTAAGTAACCTTTGCATTTAGTATTAAATTTTATCCATAGTGAAGGAGCATTATCTAATATCAATAATGCTTTGATTGGTTTTTTAACCTCTGTTAGAAATCCTTTTACTTCTGGAATAAAATGGTTTTTGAACCAGTCCAAGAAAGGGATGTTGACATCCATCCTTTATTAGTTGCTTTATATACCACTGGGATCTTATAACCCTTAAAGGCTGTTGGATTAGCAGATTTTCTCCCTGGGGCTGACTTTTCCGTTGCTTGCACCCATGTGTTACCTGGCAACACTCTCCAAAAAGCAGCAGATTTGTCTGCATTATAAACTTGTTCTTCACTCAAATCCATCTCAGCAACAATGTCAGCATAATTTTTTTTTTAAGGTTCAACGACACTTTCATCGCTAGAAACTATTTTAAAGTTTAAATAGCGAATACAATGCCGTAATTTAAATTTATCCAACCAGCCTGAGCTCGCTGAAAAATCGTCCTTCACCGTCATCTTCATATAAAAGAATTTGACCTTTGCTCTTAGAATTTCTGAGGAAATCGGGATGTGATTGTTTTTTTTTTTTTTTTGTTGCAAAAACCATGTAACTCTGGATTTTCTGCTTTTTCGTTTTTTTTCTATTTCCTTAAGCAATTATGTCTTTTCCTTATTTTTTGTAACGTCACAAATCGTTGATTTAGGAACATGTAATTCTCCGACAACCTGCCTAATAGCTTTTCCCTAATCAAGACTTCGTTAAATATCAGACTTTTCCTTTAAGGTTAGCATTTTATGTTTGCGTTTATTATATAAAAACATGGCACTTGGAATGGAATTAGGCAAACACGCTTGCGAAAGAATGAACTGAAACTGAAGCAGTGACAGTGCAAAATGTAAATCAAAGTATTAATATGGGTATTATTATAAAGGTTTTGAAGAGATCTCTCAGAAAATATTTAAATTTTCAAAAATTGCTTAACCCATTAAGAGCTGATGACATTTTAATGTTAGTTTTTATATAGAACATTTCACCAAAAATATTAAACGTTGCTAAAAAATTTGTTTTGAAAAATATTGGAATTTTCACTAAAATCTGAAAATTCAACAAAAAAGCTCTGGATAACCAAAAAATTTGAATTTCACTAAACGAATTAAATTTTAGCAAAATATTTATTATCACGAAAATTTTTCCAAAAATTACAGTTTTTTCAAAAAATTCTACTTGCAATACAATTTTTAAAATTTAATTTTAAACCAAAAATGCAAAAAAAAATAACCAAACAATATCAACAATTTGAAAGTTTTATAAAAATTCCAATATTCGCAAGAAAAATACATTTACACTATTGACTTGTTTTTCAACAAAAATTTTAATTTTTTTTAAGAAATTGTACTTGCAATAAAAATTTAAAATTTCATTTAAAACCAAAGGTTCGCAAAAAATAACTAACCACTATCAACAATTTAAAATTTTTTTATATACATACAATGTTTAAAATCGAGAGAGACCCCTTCTGTCTGTACGGACAAAACATCTTTTCCATTCCTTCTAGGGAGAGCAAACTTGGAGCAGTTAGTAGGACGTAGTGTCAGCCCGTCAAACACATGTATGTAATTTTCAGAAATTGGTTCTAATAGGACTTTGTAGGAAAGAAAAGCTTAAAAGAAGAATCAAAGAATTCTAGTACGGGTTTTTTACTATTCCCCACCCTGGCAAACAATGTTTGCTGTAGTTCCACAGTAGTACTTCCATATATATATATATATATATGGTGAATGGTATTTAAGATTTGGCAAAACTAAACATAGCACACTTACTTGTTTTTTCTGTATTTAATTTCCTACCATGTTTCCTTCCCCTCATTTTTGACCAAGAGTGTATGAAAAACTATAAAATATTTAATTTATGATAAAAATTGTATTAAACAACTTATTTTATTTAGATTCGTATTAATTCGTCTTTATTTAGATTCGCATGGAACATTCACTCCGAGGCTTTTGGGACAGTTCAGTTTTATACAATGTATCATCGCTACAGAAGATTTATCCAATCGTAAGTAACTACTTAGCATTTAGTTCACATTAAATCCAAAACCAAAATAGCTGTACCTGACGTTAACTAAGTCTTTTTTAGGGCTGTTGTAGGCACTGGTGAAGTGTAGAACCATTTATTACCTTTATCTACCTTAGAGCTACATTGTAAACACGGCATAATGTAATTAGTCTAAGATCTCTGAAACAGTAAGCAAAAAAAATCATTAAAATTGATTAGACCTTTGACTGTACGAACACAGTAACACCTGTTTTTTTTACATATGTAAATCATTCGTTTTTCAATTTTTTTCCTTCTTACGTTTAAAGGTAAGGATTTAACAAAGTTTAAAATTTTATAATATCGGTTGACCTATATAAAAATGGAAATTTTCTTCCTCCTGGTCTGATTTTTAAAAAATACAAAAATTGTAATCTAAATTTTCGCCAACACTTTATATACATATGTACATACTATTTGCAAAACAAATAAATAAGAATAGTTGCATACAAAACTTTGTTTATACATTTTATTTATATAATATATTGAACTAAAATATGTAATATATAAAAATTATTTCCGGAGAAAACTTAAATAACAGAATCTATTGCACCCTTTTAATAAGGACCTATATGATTTTTATTTCATTAAAATCTGGTTTCTTCCTTTTTACACCGCGTAATCAGCAGTAGGAAAAAACATAACTTCTTTCAACTTCTACCAAAGGGCCTCTTGTGTTTCAAAGCTATGGGGTATAACATTCGTCTATCCGTTTATCCTCATATCACGCCTCTTGATTAAGTTTTGAAAAAAAGACACAGCGTATTGCACCTCCAAAGTAGGTTTTATTTATGCTGAAAATTTCAAAGTCGTTCTATACTTTTTATTCCCGTTTTTGTCCCTTAAGTCATGCGCCTTACTAAAATCGTTTTATACATAAACACAATCGAGAAAAAATAATTTTTAATGATAATATATATATATATATATATATATATATATATATATATATATATATGTATGTACATATATATATTATATATTCAATATTTACTTCTAAATCATAGAGGAACTACAGAAGTCATAAACATATTTGCGTCTGTAATGGTTGTGTCATTTATCGACATAATTTGTTCGTAAACGCTTCGACCAGTTGATCCATCACATCTCCACTTATTTATTAATGCAAACCAATCCGGAAGTAATTTTGCATCCTTTTTAAGAAAATTTTGGCTATATGATCTGCTAAGTCTTGCAGTTTAGCTCCTGCCAATAATTTAAAAACTTTATCGTAGATGGCACTGCTGCTTTTTTTTGGCAGATGTAACCTTTTTGTATCCAGAAAAAATATTCACATTATAATTCTTTAAGGCGCTTCGCAATATACAACATTTTTACTTTGAAAATCCAAGACCATAAATAACGCTTAGGTTTCTTCTACAATTTACTTTGTTTGGTAAAACATTTGCAGAAGTTGGTATACTCTCTTTTATCCTCTGAAGTCGGTCTGAGCTTGAAAGCGCGAAAGCTTTTGTAATTCAAGACCTTGTTTTATCTTTATCTTTAAAATACCAATGACAAAAAAATAAACTTTTTATGACATTTCAAAACCAATATGCTTGAGGTACCTAACTTTAAAGGTCTTTACACTATAGGGCCAAACGTGCGTAGCGCCACTCAGAAACACCTCTGCCTTGACACTTTGAAATTTCATTAAGACTTCTTTGGTGGTTCATAAAATACTGAATTATGTTCAAAATAAATCGTTTCCAATCAATCTGTTACAGCTTTTTTCATATTTCAAGGAAACCTGTCACTTTCTGTGACCAGAATTAGTTAAGTAATTTACAGTATTATGTAGCAAATACATACACAAAATATGGGTTGGATCATTTTTTGCAATTTTTGTATACGATCTATTTTATTTATAAAAATTATATAAACAAAGGGTATTTGAAGAACTGTAACTGGGAAAAAGGTAGTACATCCGATGAACTGTAAAGCGTAACTTTGAAAAAGTAAAATAAGGCAATATTTCTATCACTATTTAAAAATGGATGAGTAATTACACATTTGAAAATAAAACATGTCATCTTATGTTAAAACCCTAATACTAATAAATTTGTTTCTTTACTTACATATTGCAGTTTGTTTCAATATTACTTATTATTTTTTTAGGTCATAATTTTATTGTAAATACTTGTAGCAATTGTTTAAGGAAAGAGTGAAATGATGTGTTCTAAACAAAAGTTAAAATAACAAAAAGTAAAAACGACAAACTTGAGAAAAGCAAATGGTTCTTAAATACAAGATAAAAAGCCAGACGGCGATATTAACTAAGCAATAATGTCTGGATAAAATTGAATGTAGTTTGCAGCGATGGATGATTGAAATATAATTTATTAATAAAAATATAATATAAGCTTCAATATAAATACACTTCAAAGAGTATAAACTTTATATATAAACACAAGATTTAACAAAAACAGGAATATGTAAAATTAAAATTATAGCTCTTTTAAATATCCTGCGTCCCTTTAACCAGTTTAGTCAATACAGGGGTCTTAGTTAGTCGTTCAAGGACTCGTTTAGCCTCAAATAAAATAAAAACCGGGTTTAAGGATGCACCACTTTGTGAGCGCAGATCAGCTGTTCTAGTTGATGATCGCCTTTTGCGGTCCGAGCCAGCCTGTGGCTGTGCACGGTAATAGGAAAGACGATCCTGGACTCTGCCGCGACAAGGGCTAGGGCGACGGCGGTTAAGCCGTCGTGCCTTAGTTGAACTATGTGGAGTTTGTGAAGAAGAAATTTTCTCGTTTGGCTGGTGAAGCAGCGTGTAATGTGCCCAACCATCTTTGCATACCTCTGCAATTGGGCACTCTTAGTTATGTGCGACTTAGCAACAGTTTCGGTCCTCCACTTTCATCCTTAACAACACCTTGCAAAAGCGAAGTTAATGAAATCTGTGGCAAACAAGATCTTATATTTCGAGGACCAACACAACGTAAACCAAACGACCCTAATTTCACTCGTTAGGAGGGAGTAAAACGTCTTTAAACACGATTTGTTGATGCTTACAAATTGTAAAATATAAAAATAAAATTGTTTATGTCTACTTCTAAAATTGTGTGTTGTTAGGTTCTTAAATGACCAAGTAAAGAATATTAAATTTTAATACAATGACAAAAGTGTAATAAATGTTCATACACTACACCTCCACTTTTCCGAAGAATGTTCATAGAACTTTAGCTCTATGGACATTCTTATACAAAATTAAATCAATTTTTGTTTAGCAGTTCATAATAAAGTATATTGTGCATAATCAAAAACTCTCCATTCGTTTTTGATAAGCAATACTGCTTGTTGTAATAGGTCAGTAACTATGTAAGTTTGCTTGATTCAAAACAAAAGAATGTTCAAATTTAATTCACTTAAAATAGTTTAATGATCCAATAAACTTAAAATTGTTCTAAAAAACAAAGAACTAAAGCGACTTGAATCGTTGACTAATTTTGCTGTATATGCAATAATTTGAATATGTGAAATCTAACATGCACAAACACACAAATACAATTCAAATAAGTACAAATGTTACTAGTAAAACATTCTGAATTTTCTTTTTCCCTGTTACATCACAAAAATAAAGTAGTAAACAAAAATAAACTTAGTGACCCAAGTAATAATTATGCTGACAATGCAATATTGTAAATTTGGATATTCCAACTCTTTGAATAAACTAATATTCACAAAGAATTTGTAAACAATGAGTAACTTTAAAAAAGGGGAACATAAGTAAACTCAATCAGTAATTTGTAATAGTAAATATTTTCACTCAAATATTTCTGCTTAGTATAATATCAAAATATTGTATCTAAATTAGATTTAGAATAAAAATTAAGATACTGAGTGATATAAAGAAAATCACTCTATAAGAGAAAAAGCGAACATCTCATAATTAGTATTTCAACCAAAGAAATTTTAAATAAAGTACCAATAATCTTTGATCACTAAAACCGCTTGTGTTATCAATCAAAAACATTAAAATATACATATTTTTTTAATATTTCTAATTCTTAAGATCGTTGCAATAATTTAATTGTTGTTATTTCTTAACTGTAAATTATTTATTTATTGAAATATACCTTAAGACTATTTTAATGAAAAGCTTGTTCTTTTACTATGGATGGGGCCGTCGATATTTGACATCAGTCTGCTTAGCATACCCAATAAGTGAGCCTAAGTATTTTACCGCCTTCTGCGCCACCAGGGCAACATCGCCTATCTGCAGGCCGACCTCAAGGGCATGTGACCTCGTGTCATCAGTATAACCTCGATCTTGTATCTGGCGAGATCCAGACTGTGGTCCTCAAGCCATATCTCAGTCCTTATCATGACTTGGTTTAGCTTTCTTCTGGCATCGTCCATGTTTCGCGCTGAGATGACCACCGCTATATCATCTGCATACCCACAAGGTGTCTATCCTCTAGCATATCTATCCAGAGATCCGGACCCAAAATAGAACCTTTGTGCTGCACCGGATGTGATCGTTTAGCTCGTTGGCGCCGTGGTGTGTCTTAGGGAAGCACACGATCGACGGGCCCTGCTAACCTGTGTGGGAGCAGTTTGTCCAGTAGTTTTCCGGCACTGTCCAGCATGTAAAGGGGCCGATATGCTGGCAATTGCGTCGGATTGCCTTTACCTTTGCTGATCAGCATGATTTTTTTATCTTCCAGTGTTTGGGAAAGGTACTCTTGTTATTATTATTAATATCATTATTATTAATATTTTTTGTGGGCGGGGTAGGTCTTAAAATGCCTTCGCACTTGCAGTGACCGACGTCAGCCACGTCGTGTGGTGTTAATTCTACTAAACCAATCCCTTCCTCCCTTCCCAGAACTGTTATCTGCATTACTTCGAGAAGGGCCCAGTACCGTTTCTAAAAATAGACCACGTTTGGGACTACTATATTTGTAGCCATCATCATGTTATTGCCTCTTCTTCTTATGCCTCTGTTAGGGTAGTGTAGTGTATTTAATATGTTAACAATTGAGGAGTACCGCAGACGTCATCAGCAGAAAATTGAGGAAAAACTTAAAAGAATTCCGGTTACACAAAAACCCAAACATAAAAGCGGTGGAAAGTTGGTGCGAATGCGCAGCATTAAGAACCGTACTTAACTCCGACCCTCCACCATCCTGGGAATGTGCATCTGAAATATGGCTAGCGATTGATACACTAGAACTTGAGATGGCAAAGCACCGCGACGTGAAGGCTAATTAAATAAATTTTTTTTTTGCCATATATTTTTTTAAACAAATTTTAAACACTGTTTAATAATACTTATTGCGCATAATAATGTTTTTTTTTTAATTATTGAACACATAATATATACATATGTACGCACTTGCATTTCCTTTTTTTGTTTTTCACATTAATAAGTACACATAATTATACACATAATTATACATTTGCAAGGAGAGATAAACACAAATTAATATCACTCAACTTTATTACTTATTACAAAAAACAAAACTAAACACAAACAAAAACAACGTAAGAGAAGAAAACAAACTCTGAGAAATGTTAAACTTTTTTAACAGGGTTGCAAAAAACCGAGTATTTTTGTTGTGCATAACAAAAACGTAAACAATATTTTTCAAAAAATAAGCGTTTTTAAAAGCGATCACAACTCGTTAATTTTTAATGGATTGAAAAATAAAAACTTGAAATAAAAAGCTCTTAGCTTGCAGAATCAGATTTTTCGGTTGTCACTTTCGCCATTTTAGAAATACATGAGTTATACCTAAAACATTTAGTCATCAAATGTAATGGTTTCTTAGTTATAAGATGCAAACTAAGAGCCATGCATCACAGCGACTAACGCCAATCGATAGAGGCTAAAAATACGAGTAAAACGTGGTCCACATTATTTTCTAAAAAACTTTCAGGAAAAAGTTATAGCAAACTTTAGAAAATTAAAAAAAAGCATTTATAATATATCAAATTAGTTTTTCATTCATTACTCGAAAACGATTTTGCGCGCACATATCGCACCACAAGCGATCAATAGAGGACCAAAATACGAATCAAACGTGGTGCACATTATTTTCCAAAAAACTTTCTGGAAAAAGTTATAGGGTAGCAAACTTTAGAAAATTAAAAAAAAGCATTTATAATATATCAAATTGGTTTTTCAATCATTACTCGAAAACGATATCGCGCGCACATATCGCACCACGCGCGATCGATAGAGGACCAAAATACGAATCAAACGTGGTCCACATTATTTTCTAAAAAACTTTCTGGAAAAAGTTATAGGGTAGCAAACTTTAGAAAATTAGAAAAAAGCATTTATAATATATCAAATTAGTTTTTCATTCATTACTCGAAAATGATTTCGCTCGCACATATCGCACCACGAGCGATCGATAGAGGACCAAAATACGAATCAAACGTGGTTCACATTATTTTCTAAAAAACTTTCTGGAAAAAGTTATAGGATAGCAGACTTTAGAAAATTACAAAAAAGCATTTATAATATATTAAATTAGTTTTTCATTCATTACTCGAAAACGATTTCGCGCGCACATATCGCATCACGAGCGATCGATAGAGGACCAAAGTATGAATCAAACGTGGTCCACATTATTTTCTAAAAAAGTTTCTGGAAAAAGTTATAGGGTAGCAAACTTTTTTGGAGTAATGAACGAAATTCCAGTTTAAAATATTTTGACGACTTTTACTAATTTTTCAAAGTTTGCTGTTTAATAACTTCTTTCAGAAAGTTTTTCAGACAACAACTGATACCAGGTTTTATTCGTATTTTTGTCCCCTATCGATTCTAGGTAGTGGGATATGTGCGCGCGATCTGGTTTTGGACTAATGAACGAAATTCCAGTTTAAAATATTTTGACGACTTTTACTAATTTTTCAAAGTTTGCTGTTTAATAACTTTTTTCAGAAAGTTTTTCAGAAAACAACTTATACCAGGTTTTATTCATATTTTTGTCCCCTATCGATTCTGGGTAGTGGGATATGTGCGCGCGATCTGGTTTTGGACTAATGAACGAAATTCCAGTTTAAAATATTTTGACAACTTTTACTAATTTTGCAAAGTTTGATGTTTAATAACTTTTTTCAGAAAGTCTTTCGGAAAATAACTTATACCACGTTTTATTCGTATTTTTGTCTCCTATCGACTCCGGGTAGTGGGATATGTGCGCGCGATCTCGTTTTGGAGTAATGAACGAAATACTAGTTTAAAATATTTTGATGACTTACTAATTTTTCAAAGTTTGCTGTTTAATAACTTTTTTTTAGAAAGTTTTTCAGAAAACAACTTGTACCAGGTTTTATTCGTATTCTTATCTCCTATCGACTCTGGGTAGTGGGATGTGTACGCGCGATCTCGTTTTGGAGTAATGAACGAAATACCAGTTTAATATATGTATTTTGACGACTTTTACTAATTTTCGAAAGTTTGCTGTTTAATAACTTTCTTCAGAAAGTTTTTCGGAAAATAACTTCTATTAAGTTTTATTCGTATATTTGTCCCCTACCGATTCTGGGTAGTGGGATATGTGTGCGCAATCTCGTTTTGGAGTAATGAACGAAATACTAGTTTAAAATATTTTGACGACTTTTACTAACTTTTCAAAGTTTGCTGTTTAATAACTTTTTTCAGAAAGTTTTTCAGAAAACAACTTGTATCAGGTTTTATTCGTATTTTTATCCCCTATCGATTCTGGGTAGTGGGATGTGTGCGCGCGATTTCGTTTTGGAGTAATGAACGAAATACCAGTTTAATATATTTAGACGACTTTTACTAATTTTTCAAAGTTTGCTGTTTAATAACTTTTTTCAGAAAGTTTTTCAGAAAACAACTTATACCAGGTTTTATTCGTGTGTGGGCAGTGGGATATGTGCGCGCGAAATAGTTTTGGAGTTATTAGCAAAAAAGTGTATCAAAAGCTTTTTTTTTTTTTTTTTTAATTTGTCTTCCATGTAGCTTATATACTACTAAAATCATTTAAGTGACAACCATTAAATTTGATTTTACCAATTTGGACGCATCTAATTCAATTTTTTATTTTAAAAAACATTAACAAATTAATGTGAAAATTAATGACAAATAATGTACATTTTTGATCATAATTTGTTTTTACAAAGCACGTTGTACCCATACACTCTCAAAATAAAACGTGCTCACACGTATACAGAAAAAGTACGTTCCATGCAACTCTGAAAAAAGTTTGCCAAAACAAACAAAAAGGTTGCTAAAAAGTTTGTTTTCTTCTCGCCGATACAAAAACAGCAATTATAAAAAAACAAAACTAAAAGAGAAATGTCAAAATTAATTTGTAGTGCTACCAAGTTTGCATAGGAATTTATAATAGTGAATTTAATAAGGTGAATTTCTTTCATTTGTATTATCTCTAATTAGTTTTATGGAAGAATATATAGCCGAATTAGAAAAGTTAGAATTAAATATAAGAAAAAATTAGGGTAGAACTTACTCCTCTGGTTGTAAGACAGAATTAGAACGACTGCGGCAAATAAAGGGAGAGGTTGAGAAGTTAGAAATCAAAGGTAAAACCAAGTCTCTTGCTTTGAAATTAAACAAACTTTTAGCGAGATTAATAATTATAGTAGAAAATTTGGCAATTAAAAAAAAGCACAAGTTTAGAACTCACAGATAACATTATGCCTATGAGGCATTAGAGATTTTCTAATTCAATGCGAATTATTGCATGATATGTTGCGAACAGGAGACAAGGAAGTATTCGTTAAGTATGTATACAATTTTAAACTCTCAGCACAAGTACGTAGTGTGATAGGACGCTCGAGTAGACCTAGTTCGTTCTCTGATTTAAGAAAACTTTCAGTGGAAGCATACCCTCATTCAGCAACTCTCCAGCAGGTTTTGACAGAACTTGGAACAATAAGGCAAAATGCAATGGACATATCGGTCCTTAGAAAAAAAATGTCTTTATTGATAGAAAAGTTGAGTGCGTTTTAAATCTAAACAATCAGTAATTTCACGCAGGAAGCGAAGGACGCGATTTGGAAATTGTCAGAAAATATGGCTTTAAATGTTTTTATGAAGGGCGTAAACCCTGAATATAAGAGCGTGTTAATAGCAACTGGCCCCAACACACTTAGAGAAGCTATAGAAAAATGTCTAACAATAGAAAGAGATTTACAAACGACCGGTAACAACGCGTTTGGAGTTTGGAGACGGAATACACATAATTATAGATCAAGAAGGTTTGGCACAAATTCTTCAAGTGGTAATACAAATACTGGTAATCAAGTAAATTTCTGAGGTAGTCGTAACTCAGTGAACGATAGTAATTCGTCCAACAACGCTCATATTAATTATAACAACAATTATGATAACAATTTTACAAATAATAGCAACAATCACAATAGAAATGGTTATAATACTGGCCATAGCGTTAGTGCCACCAATCTTGTTGTGAATAATCGTAGAACGTATGTCGGAAATGCAAATAGAGCGAGGTATAGTAATTTCAGAAGGAACAATGCTCAGGGAAACTTATATCGCCGGATAACAAATGTAGTATTAGATAGAGATCTTGAATTTTCAATAGACACTAAAGCCGACGTCTCTATTTGCAAGCTAAGTAACAGAAACATTATTAATAGAGGTAATATTTCATTATTAAGTGGCATTACTTTAGACAGTGTTAAAAGCATTGGAACAGCATGTTTGGATTTGCAATTTGAGGATAAAATAATTAGAAATGAATTTCATATAGTTAAATATACTTTCCCGATAATCACGGATGGAATTATTGGAAGAGACATACTTCAAAAATACAGATGTAAGGTTGATTATGACACGTATACAACGACTTTTGTGGTAAAAAATGAGGAAGTTATAGTACCAATAAAAACCGAGACGCATTTTTTACGTGAACAATTCTTTACCTGCACGATCGAAATCGATTGTACCAATCAACACCCACAGAAAAGAAGATAGTATAGTTCTGAATAAGAAAGTATCACCAGGAGGCAGGGGTTTAACATATAAAGTTATTGAATACCATGGAAACTGACGTCGTAATAAATAGTCTGGACTTAGAGGTGGAAAGATTATCAGAGTATAATGTGTACAAATGTACGAGTAATTTAAAAAGGAGTGGAAAAAGAACACAAGAAGTTTTAAAGAAGTTAAATATCAAATCATTAGACCCCGTAGCGGACACGTCATTACTTGATTTACTGCCAGTCCCACGATATCGCAATCAATCGTTCGTTCGCATAACTACATTCAAAACAAAAACAATTTTTAAGAATTTGTTTTTGTTTTGAATGTAATTGTGCGAACGAGCGAACGATTGCGACATCGTGGGACTGGCAGTTAATTACTGAGCACAGCGATATATTCCATGTAGATGGAGACAAACTAACCATGAACAATTTTTATACTCAGAAAATTAGTGTGCATAATGCAACACCGGAATATATCAAGCCGTACAGGTTATCTGAAGCTCAAAGTGGAGCAATTAGCTAACAAATGAATACATTGCTACAAGATGGTGTCACTGAACTGTCAGTGAGTCCCTACAACTCACGCTAATTAGTTGTACCTAAAAATTCACAGATAGTAGTAAGAAATGGCGACTAGTGGTCGATTTTAGAAAGCCAGATGAGAAAATTGTGAGTGATAAATTCCCATTAACTAGAATGGAAGATGTGCTCGATAGGTTGGGTAGAGCCAAATATTTTACTACGCTTTGTGTTGGGAAGAGTATATTAAAAACTTCATCAAACCCCTTTTATATACATATTTAAATTTACTCTAATTTCTATTAACAAATAATCATTAAATATATATATTTAGTCAATTATCATTATGCATTCTTTATACGTAGTTGAATTGAAATTCTTATGTATGTATGTTTAAATATTGGCATAAATATAAGGAGAGATGGTCATAAAAATAAATACTGGTTTTAAAACCAGTAATAATCATTTCTTCTCTCTCCAATTTTATACTTTATCATTCATTAAAATAAATATATAGAAATAATACTAATGTAAAAGGGAAAGAGAATAAAAGAAACTGTTCTGTTTTTTTTTTTAAATAAAACGGAATCGTAGAAAATACACAGTATAACAAATTCTTTATAATTGAGACATAGAACTGGGACATTTCTATCTATATTTTTCCGTAAACATTGGTGCCGAAACCCGGGAATTTTCTTTGGTTCCCAAATAATTTATTGGAGAGGAAAACCTGAAGTTATTTTACAAATTGGTGAAGTTTGGTAAGATGATAAAGATGAGTTTTTTGTGGATTTTGAAAGATCATTTAATTATTAAATTTTACTGAAGTGAAATAACTTAAGATTTTCTCTTTTTTTTATGTTAACTTTTGCTTAAAGATTATAACCTCTGTGTTCTAAAATAGTAGTTATACAATATTTGATAAATATTTGTAAAATAAAGCTACACAGTATATTTCATGGAAATTTTTCTATAATTTAATAATTTAAATTTCCAACACGCGTTGAATTTTAACTGTTCTCAATATTCTTTGTACAACTGTACATTTTGCGAAAAATCTTTTTCGCATGAGAACTTCGTAAGAATTCTGAATTTACGCAACGTGGTTTATTTGAAACTAACCTATAAAATTCTAAAATCTTATATCAAATTTTAAACTCTTATTTCAAAATGGCGGATTTGCAGCTTCGTATCGAAAACCAACGTGATTTATTAGGCATGATAAAACGACTTTATGAACGATTTGTATCCAAAGATAACTCGGAAAAGATACGTGGTTACATCGAGTCTCTAACTACGGATCTTGATAGTTTGTTTCATACATTTAAGCATAAGCATGAAGAGATCGTAAAACTCATTCGTGAGTCAGCTTTGAACATTTCTGGTGTCCCCTATATAGCAGAGGAATCTTATTTTAAATGTTTAGAACTATATTTCATGTTCAAGGGTAACCTGTTAGAAAGTTTACCAACTGACGCTTCTCGTTCCCCCTTGAGTAGTATCTTTGCACCTTTGCCGGCTGCGCCTGCGGATATATCTACTAATATAGATGCAAGGCTGCCAAAAATCTCTCTTCCTAAATTCTCAGGAGAATATATTGATTGGATTCCTTTTAGGGATATTTACTTCTCGTTAGTACACAACAATCTGTCCCTTTCTAGGATTCAAAAATTTTATTACTTAAAGGGCACTCTTACTGGAGAGACAGCCTCTCTTATTAAGAACATTTCTGCTACAGAAGCAAACTATGATTCAGCTTGGAATATTTTAGAGACAAGGTATCATAATAATCGGGCTATAGTGAGTACTCTAGTTCAAAAGCTTTTCAATATTCCCAAATGTGATGGAAGTTTTCAGAGCATTAAATCCATGCTGAATACTACTCAGGAGTGTATTTCCTCTTTAGGTAATTTAGTCGTTGACACATCTATTTGAGATGCGATGTTAGTATTTTTACTTTGTCAGAAACTTGATTTTCAGACTAGACGGGAATGGGAACGTTTATTGAAGTCTTCGACAGAGGTTCCAAGTCGTACGGAAATGTTTACTTTTCTGGAACAAACCTTCAGATCATTAGAGTCAATGAATGAACTTGTACTTTTATCTCCTAAAAGCTGTCAAAAGGATAAATTAAAGAACAAAAAAAGAACATTTTCTCATAACAGTAATATATCTAAACCAAAACCAATTTCTTGTTTATTTTGTGGGAAGAATCATTACCTTTCACAGTGCTATAAATTTCTAGCGTTACCAATCAAGTCCAAGAACGAGTTTTTGATAAATGCAAATATTTGCAAAAATTGTTTATCTAAGGGTCACGTTCATGGTAACTGTTCCAGCTTGAACAGATGTGGTATCTGTAAGAAATCACACCATACAATATTGCACGTAGATGAACCTGTATCTGTACAGAATTCTAATATTTCCCCATTATTACCAATAAAATCTAACAGTATGAAAAACAGCGTATTAGCTACCAATAACTCACACAGTTTTCACAACGTTCTGTTATATACTATTAGACTGTTTGTTCGTTCTAAAAAGGGTTTTATTTCACTAAGGTCTATATTAGACCCTGGTTCGCAAGGGACGTTGATTTCTGAAAATGCTAGACAAAAGTCGCATTATAAGGTAGTAGGGGTGGGAACCGAGCGCGAGAGTATATCGAAATACTCAGTTGATCTTGATCTATTTACGATGGAAAAGCAAGCGGCCCTATCTTGCACTGCCTTAGTACTATCGAATATTTCTTCATATAAATCAAATTATAGTTCAAAAAATCTTTTCTTGCCAAAACTCTATAATGGTAAATTAGCAGATCCGTTTTATTATCGGGCTGATCCAATTGATATAATTCTGGGCTCCGATATATGCTTTAAGATTAAAATTCCCACTGAATCCTTTGTTTATGACAACTTATTTTTCCAGAATACACTTTTCGGATGGGTTTTTTCTGGACCATCAGAACCCATAAGTTCAAACCAAGTTACTTTTCATAACGTTAATTTAGATAACCTTCTACGGTCTTTCTGGGAGCAAGAGGAAATAATTGCAGTAAGAGATTTGTCCAATGAAGAACTTGCCTGTGAGAATTATTTCAAAGCTACAACTAGCCGTGATTCAACCGGCCATTATATTGTTAATTTACCATTTAGGTCTCTTTTGCAAACGGGTATTATGCCAAAGCTTCACAACAATATGATCGGTGCTTTGAAACGATTTAAACAGCTTGAAATTTCATTTTCTAAAAATTTATCATTTTCAGAAAGTTATAAAAATTTTATGCACGATTATGAGTTTCTAGGTCATATGTCTAAAATCGGCACATATCCTAGTAGTTTTGATGTTAATTCCTATTTTTTGCCACATCATGGCGTTTTCAAGGAAGAAAGCACTACTACAAAATTGAGGGTAGTCTTTGATGGCAGTAGCCATATTGAAGGGCAGAAATCCTTGAACGAGGAACTTTGCCCAGACCCGGCACTGCAAAATGATTTGCCTAAAATTCTGAATGGATGGAGATTACATAGAATTGCGTTTAGTGCAGATATCGAGAAAATGTTTAGGCAAGTTAAAGTTAGTCCTGAACATCGCAAATTTCAGAAAATTTTCTGGCGATTCAACCCGCTTGACGAAATTTCTATTTATGAGCTGAATACGGTGACCTACGTGACAACGTCAGCACCATTTCTTTCGATTCGTGCTCTGCAGCAGCTGGCCTCCGACTATAAGCATGCATTTCCAGAAGAATCGGAAATATTAGTTTCTGCTTCATATGTTGATGACATCATTTCTGGCACAGACTCTTTAGAAAGGGCAGTTATTTTACAACGGAATTTATGTAATTTGTTAGCAAAGGGTAGATGTAATCTTAGAAAGTGGATTACAAATTCAGTAGATTTATTACAAAAAATTCCAGAGGAAAACAGGGAAAAGTCCTTAACTTTGAAATTTGATCGTGACAACGTGGTCAAGACGCTCGGGATTCAGTGGAATACTACAACCGATTCATTTTCGTTTAATGTGAACATTGATGATTCCCGTCCAGTTACAAAAAGGACTATTTTGTCCGATACTGCTCGATTATATGACCCGTTAGGCTTGTTGGCACCTAGTACTGTGATTGCTAAAACTTTATTTAAAAGCTTATGGGAAAATGGCTTAGATTGGGATGATAAGGTTCCTTATGAAATCGAACGAAAATGGATTAAATACAGATCTACATTATCATACTTTACGAACCTGAAAATTCCGAGATGGATACATTTTGTCAGTGGTTCAAGTATTGAATTTCACTGTTTTTTTGATGCGTCAACGTTGGCTTATGCCGGTGCTGTTTACGCCAGAATAATAACTACAAATGACATTCATGTTAACCTTTTACAAGCAAAGTCTAAAATATCACCCATTAAAACTGTTTCAATACCAAGATTAGAACTATGTGTTGCGACGCTGTTGGTAAAATTAGCCAAAAAAGTAAGAGAATCTCTTTCAAATGTGAAGGTCGAAGGAATTTACTTCTGGACTGACAGCTCCACTGTTCTAGCTTGGATCAAAAAACCACCATCAATTTGGACTGTTTATGTGGCTAATAGGGTTGCTGAAATCCAACGTCTTAGTAATCCCATGCAACGGAAATATGTTCCATTTGATTTAAATCCTGTCGATTGTGCATCAAGAGGAATCTACCCACATGAGCTGTTGGAGTGTAAAACATGGTGGAATGGTCCACAATATTTATATAAACCGTCAACAGCATGGCCTAATTCACTAAATATATTCGATACCTCTCAGGAAAAGAAAAAATCTTCTCAAGTTTTTGTTTCTGGAACTACATTTACTTCTAATAGGAACACACTTGAGAAATATCAAGTTGAATATCCAAAATTTTTGTATAATTTTTCTAAATTGCGAAGATTGTTAAGAGTATTGGCATTCTGCTACCGATTTATACATAATTCTACAGTTAGTCAAGTAGATAAAAGCACGAGGGATGTCTCTGATCTGAATGTAGCAACAATTAATAACACTTTAAAAAGATTAATTAAAGTTACACAGTCTATAGACATTCCGCAGGACGTTAGGAAACAAATTCTAAATGGTGATGTTAAATACAAATTCCTGTTAAGACTTATGCCGTACATCGACAATGATGATGTTATTCGCGTGGGTGGGCGTTTACATAATTCAAACTTACCTTACGATATTAAGCATCCTATCTAAGTATAACCCCCTTTCGAGACTCATAATACGAGAAGCACATGAAAATACTTTACACGGCGGAATTACCTTGACAATGTCTTACGTAAATAGAAAATATTGGATAATATCTGGAAATCAAGAAGCTAAGAAAATTATTGGTAATTGTGTTATTTGTTTTAAATATGCAGCAAAATCTGCCTGTCAGGTTATGGGAAACTTACCGCCCGTGCGATTAAATGTCACGAGACCTTTCAAGCACAGTGGTGTGGATTATGCTGGCCCGATTTCAATAAAAAATACTACTCTTAGATCTGCTATTATATCTAAAGGATATATCTGTTTGTTTGTTTGTATGGTAACCAAAGGCCCTTCATTTGGAGGTGGTATCTGAAATGACAACAAATTCGTTTTTAGCGGCCTTTCGTAGATTTGTGTCACGCAGAGGCATTTGTACGGATATTTATTCGGATTGCGGTACGAATTTTATAGGTGCATCAAAAGAGCTGCAGGTTCTTTTCAACCGAAATGTAAAATCCGTACCCGAAGATTTGCGAAATTCGTTACAATTATTTGGCACGGAATGGCACTTTATTCCACCTGCCTCTCCAAATTTTGGTGGCTTGTGGGAGGCAGGAGTGAAATCTGTTAAACATCATTTAAGGCGAGTCCTGCATGAGCGAATTCTTAGCTTTGAAGAACTGTCAACGCTACTTACCCAAATAGAAAGTTGTTTAAACTCGCGACCGCTCTGCCCGTTATCTTCTGATCCGTCTGATTTAGATGCCCTAACTCCTGCACATTTGTTAATAGGTGAGCCAACTAATTGTATTCAGGATGAGAGTCTACTAGACGTTAACATAAATCGACTGTCACGATGGAAAATAATCGAAAAACTCAAACAACATTTCTGGAGGCGCTGGTATTTAGAATACCTTAATCGGATGCAGTCTCGTCCCAAATGGCTAACATCTAAGCCTAATGCTAAAGTGAACGATCTTGTTCTTATTTGTGATGATCGATGTGGCCCTGGCCAATGGTTAATGGGTCGCATTCACGAGGTACACCCTGGCCAAGACGGCAGGGTTCGGGTTGTATCTATATACACTAAAGACAAAATTATTAAACGACCAATAACTAAAATTTGTTTTTTACCCACAGAATTATCACCAAATTTATCTACATCAAGTGCTGAGTCTATAACCGATGAAAGGATGTAGCCTGATCCTGACGCTGTGGGTCGGAGCATAGCGAAGTCTATAGACTGAACCAAAATACTCTTAAATTTAGACCGTCCTTTCTGTTTCTTCTGCACAAGAACTGTTGTTCTTAGGGGGCGGTATGTTGAGAAGAGTATATTAAAAACTTCATCAAACCCCTTTTATATACATATTTAAATTTACTCTAATTTGTATTAACAAATAATCATTAAATATATATATTTAGTCAATTATCATTATGCATTCTTTATACGTAGTTGAATTGAAATTCTTATGTATGTATGTTTAAATATTGGCATATATATAAGGAGAGATGGTCATAAAAATAAATACTGGTTTTAAAACCAGTAATAATCATTTCTTCTCTCTCCAATTTTATACTTTATCATTCATTAAAATAAATATATAGAAATAATACTAATGTAAAAGGGAAAGAGAACAAAAGTAACTGTTCTGTTTTTTTTTATATTTTCTTATGAATGAATTTAGTAATTTAGTGATAAGTTATTATTACTCTTTGAGCTTTCATTAAATAAACACTTGTTTTAAAATAAAACGGAATCGTAGAAAATACACAGTATAACAAATTCTTTATAATTGAGACATAGAACTGGGACATTTCTATCTATATTTTTCTAAGTCCGTAAACACTTTGTATGACTAGTTCATTCCATCAGATTGGTTTAGATAGTGATTCAAGGCCTTTGACTGCGTTTTCAAGAAGAGGTGGTCATTTTCAATTCATTCCCCTACCGTTTGGTTTAAAGATCTCTTCAAATAGTTTCCAAAAGATGCTGACAATAGCACTAAGTGATTTAGATGCCGAAGCATTTCTATATGTAGATGACGTTATCGTTCTTGGTTGCAGTATAGCACATCATCATGAAAATCTTAGAAAAGTATTTAGCAAGTTAAAGTAATACAATCTCAATTTAAATACTAGCAAATGATGTTTTCTGAGAAATGAAGTACTTTATCTAGAGCATCTAATAACAGCTAAAGGAGTTCGTACGGATCCTAATAAACACAAAATAATAGAAAGTTACCCACTACCCAAGAATGCAGATAAGGTCAGACGTTTTTTAGCGTTCTGCAATTACCATCGAAGCTTCGTTCCTAAATTTGCTGAAACAGAAAAAGTTTGAACTCTTTATTAAAGAAAGATAAGCCTTTCCTGTGGGATTATAATTGCCAGAAATCATTCGAAATACTTAAAACAAAGTTAATAAGCCCACTAATATTGCAATACCCGAATTATACAAAACCATTTATAGTAACGACTAATGCCTCAAATTTTGCACTAGGAGCAGTCCTATCGCTCCTGGTTCAGATTTACCAATTTCTTACGGCAGCAAAACGTTAAATAAACATGTTATAAACAAAGCAGTTATCGTGTTAGCTATTCACTGGGCAATAAATTTCTTCCTTACTTTTATGAAAGGAAGTTTTTTGTAGTTACCGATCACATGCCATTGGTATAATTATTTTCGCATAGCAACCCATCTTCCAAAATGAGTGGGATTACATTCGATTTATGCGACTATAGTTTTGAAATAATATACAAACAAGGTAAAATGAATACAAACGCAAATGCGTTATCTAGAATCGTCATAGATAGTGAATCAATAAAAACGGCAACTCCAACAGGAAGTAAGAAAAACACAAAAGAAATCCTCGCCTTTACTCGAAGTATGAATAGGAACTTGCATCTACAACTAGATGCACAGAAAGACTCCATTTTTGATAAGAAGACTGATCAACTTTTTGTATGAGAATGCTCGTCGATTTCAGATGTAAAAGGTATAAGAAAAGTTCAATTCGATGTAATACTCAAAAAAACGGTACCTCAATTAAAAATTGATGAACTTGAGATAATTGTCAGATGTAGTGACAATCCGAAATACACACAGTTGTCTTGGGAAAAACTATCTTCTGAAATGTTATCACATTGCATAAAAGAACTTGCGTTAAGTAATAGGGATGATATATTTAATATAATTACCAAGAAACATTTTAAAAACATATTTAACAAATTAGAAGGAAGTGATAGAAAGAATCTAAAAATAAATAAAAAAAACCTAGCGTTCTTCAATGCAGTCTTTGAATGGTATCTTATTTTGTGCTTATTAACTGTTTTTGTCCTAACTGTTTGCAGATTTCCTTTTTGCTTAATCCTTTTTGCTTTAAAGCTTCCACTAATTCCGAATTTTCCACCAAAACTTGTTCTAATAAACTGTCTGTATAATTTATCTGCTGCCTTAATTTCCTACTCCGATTCGCACACAACCTCTTTTTTTCTTTTAATTCACTTATTTTATTTTCTAAATTTATCGACTGGTTCTCCTATCAATTGTATCAAATATCCTACTTCATCCAATTTTGTTAGCCTATTCTGTCTGATTATTTCCCTATGTCCGTTTATAAAACTATTGTCTGAATTTATGCGTCTTAGTTCTTCCCACGAGTTAATTTCCAATTATAGGAAATGAGTAAAAAAAATATATTTTCTTTTTTCTGCACCAAAATATGTGCGTTTCTTTATTAAATATATTCTTAAGACTATCTATCCTATTTTTCTTAGCATCTATTTATATTAATAATTATGTTTAATGTTTCTTTGTCCTAACTCAAAATATATTTTTCTTTGTTTAGGTTACTAGTACCTTTTTTATCAGTGAAACATGTTTTGAGTTATTTGTGTAAGGTTAGAAAAGAAAGAATGTGTTTCTTATCGTTACAATAGTTGTATTTATGATGTTTGTCTTATCTCTACAATAGTTGTATTTATGATGTTTGTCTTATCTCTAGCTTAGAATAGTTATATTTGAGTTTATGGATTTATCATCTTTTTATATAATAATCATATATATTATTTCTAAAGCACTTTTTTTGTCTGTTGCAAATATCTCCCATACCACCGCATCAAATTTAACGATATCTCATTTTAAAGCTTATTTCTAACACTAAGGACGAACAATATTTAGAAATTGAAAAATTAATATTTACATTGATAAAAAATTATATTTTATATAGAACTGCATGATAATACCGTGATTATATGTTTTTGTTCAAGTGTGGTAATACAGGGTCGCTTAATAGTAATGCAGTTCTTCATAATATAGTATGTATTAAAATCCATTCTGGCAATACCGCTATTTACTATAACGCCGTTTATTTTTAAGTCATAAGTTATATATAATATACATATTAAGTAGTAAAAGCTGTTTAAAGACAAATGTAATTATAATGTTAATCAGAAATCTTAATGCTAAACAGGGGTTAATAAATGATACCAGGCTAATCGTAACAAACTTGGGAGAGCACATCATATCAGTAAAAATTATTCATACCTATAAAACTGTACTCATACCCTGAATCAACCTTACACCTTCTGATCCAACTGTGGTCTTTTCAAATGGGCAGTTATACGTGGCTTTTTCTCGAGTGCGTCGGTTAAAGATATTTTTGTATGTATTAAGGATTCGTACAGGCAAAAAATTTACGATGATCATGTCATTACCTCTAACATTGTATTCAAAGAAGTATTATAAAAGCATTTAAACATATGTATGTTTGAATGTAAATATGTGTGATATATTATGATTTCTAATATTTTTATACTTTTAATAAAATGTATTGAAGTTACTTAAATTTCTATTAATTATTTTCATTTTATCTTACAAAAATGACAACTAACGCTGCGAAATATTCGCACGGGTCATTTAGTAATAATAATAATAATAATAATAATAATAATAATAATAATAATAATAATAATAATAATAATAATAATAATAATAATAATAATAATAATAATAATAATAATAATAATAATAATAATAATGATAATAATAATAATAATAATAATAATAATAAAAATAATAATAATAATAATAATAAATAATAATAATAATAAAATAATAATAAAAAGCTATTTCGGATGAAGCTAGGAAGTAGTTCCATCTAGCGTAGTAGATTCTGCTACGCTCTATCGGTCGCATTTCTGCTATTACGAGAACGGCAGGTCCCGAAACAGCGCGAGAAGCAGAAGCAACCCGTAATGCAGCTGTTCTCTGCACTGACAGTAAAGCCTTTGCCTTACGGTTGACGCTTAGTGTTTGCGCCCATATTTCACTCACGTATAGGAGAATGTTGTTGTAGGCCTCCATAAGTGACCTTCGCTTACTTGGGCTAGGTCCTCCGATATTCGCCATGAGTCGGCTGAGGTGTGCCGTTATCTTCACCGCTTTTGTTGTCGAGCGTTGGATTTGGCTGCAGTATGTCAACTTCGGGTCTAGTCTTAATTGACCACTCCCCGAATGCGTTTTGCTACATCATTCATCAGAACATCTATCTCGACAGGAATTTGTCGCCTGGTAAGCAGCAGTAGCGCCGTCCTATAAGTAGCGAGTTGCTAGCCATGTGTTTCGAGCAGTGTCTTGATTCTCATCATGACTTGTCGCATCTTGCGCTGAGAGCCCGTTGTTACTCTCGTCTGGATGACTGTCGCGATATCATCAGAGTACCCAACTTAGAATGTTTTCTCAGGCATCTCCATTATCAGTATTCCATCGTAACTTGCGTTTCAGAGATCGGGGCCTATTATGGAGTCTTGCGCAGTACCCAAGGTGACCTCCATTCTGCTGATACTACTAGTTGTGTTGTAAAAGATCACCCTATCCTTAAGGTAGCTCCTAATTTTCCCCATGAGGTACTCTGGCAGCGTAAAATCCCTTGCCAAAGCTTTAACAACAGCCGCTCACCTAAGGCTGTTGAAAGCATTTTTAACTTGTAAAGTGGCTAAAAGGACCATTGGTCTGCTATGCTGATTCTTCAGCTGTGCTGTCGCAAAAACATCTGCCACTTCTTTTATGTTCCATCAGTTTGCCAGCTATGTCCAACATGCATAGCGGTCTGTATGAGGACGGCGATTTAAGGCCTCCCTTTCTTGATGACAAGCACAAGTTTCTGCCGTTTGAACGCAGCAGGGAATATGCCCACTCCTGAACAGCTGTATATATCTTAAGCAGCAGCTGTGGGTGAATATTCGCAAATTCCTTTACTACTTCAACTGGAATTCTGTCTGGCCAAGGCACCTTCTTGTTACGGAGGCTGCTAGCGGCATTTTTAATTCTTCTATCGTAAATAAGGGTACGTTGAGTGTTCGTCCAGTTACCGTTGCGTCTTCCCTTAGGTTGTGTTTCGGAAAGAGTGTCTCCATCACGTTAAGCAGGGTTTCATCATCCATTTGCCCCAACGGCCTTTGCATACCTAGATTTTTCATGACTATTTTATAACCTAAGCCCCACGGGTCTCGGCTTATGTCATCCCTTAGCTCCTCCCATTATCCTTCTTGCTCTTATTTTTGGCATCTCTAAGCTGTTTTTTGCCTCCTTGTATTGCAGCCGTTTCACGCCAGCTGCGCCCCTACGTCTGGCCCTCGTATATACGCGCCTATGCCTAATACAATTACGTCAGGTGGCATTTACTAAATCGTTCCACCAATGCACCGCGGTTTTGCTATTTATCGGTTTCGTAATCTTCGGCATCGCTCTGATACAGCCCTTAGTATTAATGGACATGATCCGGCTTGCGGTTGTACTAGCATCATCTTCTCCTGTGCTTTCCGTTGCATCTGTCCGTCTATCGATTTCAATAATATCGAGATGTCCAGCCTGCTCACACTCCATCTGCGAGGATCCATTTTCGCTATTTACGGGTGCAGTGCCGCTATCCTACAAGCAATATGAAATATACTGGTGATCGCTAGCGGTGTATATCTCTAGCACTGCCCATCTTCCTATCTTGGCAGCGATCCCCCCAGATGCCATCGTTATATAGGGGATGGTGCCATCGCAGCCAGGGCATCTATACATAGGCACATTTCCTACGCTTGATACTACTAACGCTATTCTCGTATCCATGTTAAGTATTCTCCTTCCCCTCGAGTTAATCGTTGGCATTTCCATTCCACTGTGCCACTAGCAGATTGCCTCCGATGTTCCTGGCAAAATCTTCAATACCATCAATCTTCTCCTAGAAGTCATCAATATTATCGCTAGGTGTTAGGTAGCACCCCACCACCGTGACATCATCCAGTTGTATCCACACAAAGCCGTTTCCCTTTCTATTTCCTTTAACCTGTGCATGACTGCTTCGTGGGAGCCATATTGCCGCAGTTTCTGATTCGTCGTCAAACTCTCTCAGCTTTTTCCTTCATCTTCTTTTCGGGGCGACTACATTCAGCCTGGCTGGATGCGCCGCGTTTACCTTGTTGTGTCAAAAGTGCTGTGGCGTTTTCAACTATTATTGACTTCTTGGTTGTTAGGAGTTTATCTTCCTCTCTTTCTTTTTCCGCTGTCTTCCAACTTCCCCGATAGTACGTAATAACATTCATGAGCTCTTCTAGCTGTGATACTCCATTTTGGACATCCATGCTGATGTTCCGCTGTTTATTTATTGCCAGCCTGTTTATTTATTTCCGGCCTACTTTCCGAAGCACCTTCCCGCAGTCATCGTAGGCATTTTCCTCAGAGCTTTTGCTTTTAGCATAAACTCCTGCCTGAGCGAACTAGATGCTACCGCTTCTACTGAGGGTTTGTTACTTGATTCGGCTGTGCCTTGAGGAGTATCAAGGATTATTTCCTCCCAGTTTTCTCCAGCCTCTACAGGTGGTAGTACCGCCTTAGTCGGTGTTCCCTTTGCTTTTGAGCTGCTTTTAGAGACAGTTCCCATTTCTCTTCTATCGGTGTTTTTAGGGGTTTTAAATATTGATGTCATCTTTTCTATATGAGTCCACACTCGAATTCGTTGTCTACACCCGTTATGTAATTACCCGTGGATTGACCCCGAGATTCTATTTTCATACAGTGAGGTCTTCGCGAGGGTTGACACAAGACATTATGGGTACGTGTGTTCAGAGCCAGGTCAGGCATTAATTAGAATTAAAATATCAAATAAACCTACAAAACCAACTGAACGGTTACAGTGTGCAGAACGTTTTCCAATTGCTTGCCAAGGTCTTACCGGGACGGAAAGCAGTTCCGGCATTAGCCTGAAAGCCGTTTTTACGGGATGTCATTCCCGTGTACTAAGGTAACAGAATATCGCAGCTGTTATCCCAAAAGATAGTGTTCAAAATATTTGTCCATAATCATAGTTCCAAGTCCCTGCGGGGTCAGCATGAATGATAATCTTGATTTTCATATTTATCACTTGACTTTTACATTCACAGGCGCTTATTTGCAGGGCGACGCTTGCTCGCCTTGTCACCGGGTATCAGAACGTATCTTTTGCACGCACCCTCCACTCCTGTTGTTCTTGGTCAGGGCTGTAAAAGTACAGCTAATCGATATCTGCCACTCCGTGCTCCGACACCGTGCGGTATGCTAAGGCAAATCTTAGCGCAGCAGTACGTGTACAGTCGCCAACATCTTTTTTCGGTATTTTACTTGTAGGTATCGGCCCAGATTTCATATACGTATAGTAAAATCGACCGGGTCGTTGCCATCATCAGCTTCCTATTGCTATAGACTGGCCCTCTGATTTTCGCCATTGGTCTTCTGAGAAAGACCGTTGTTTGAGCTGCCTTTCTTGTGGCAAATCCCAATTGGGCTTTCAGCATTAGTCTAGGTTCTTATCTCAATTCTTGATATTTGAGCAACTTCCTGGTCTTTATAATCTCAGACAAGACCTGCATATATACTCCTAACGGTATGTGCTTTTTGCAATTATGATCAGTTCAGTTTTTTTCCGTAGCCAGCTTGAGGTTATGGGAATCTACCCATAGTTTTGTTCGAAGCATAACTTGATTAAGCTTGCTTTGGGCTTCCATCATGTTTCAAGCAACTGATGTTCCACAGTTCAGGGCCTAGTATTGAACCCTAGGCTGCCCCACCCGTAATCTGCTTTTCCTGAGTTCTTCTAGCGTTTTCATATATAAGTACATGATCACTGAGGTAACTTCTAATCATCCTTATGAAGTATGCTGGTGTTTTAATCAGTGTTTCCAGAGCCTCTATCATGTCAGCCCATGCTGCGCTGTTAAGAGCATTTCTAACATCCAGAGTGACCCATAAGGCAGAATGTCTCGAGAAGTGGTTTCCATTTTGTGCTTTTTTTTTTTTCTTTCAATAATGTGTGCGATAGCGCAGATTGTTGACCTTCCAGGTCTAAAGCCATATTGTCTTATGGAGATTCCCCCGACATTTCCTAGAGCCTCATGTATTCGTAGTTTGAGCAGCATTTCTGGAAGTTTTCCTGTAGTGTCTAGCATACACAAAGGCCGATTAGCTGATGGAGTGTCTAGATCCCCATTTCCCTTACCTATCAGACGTTGTCGTTTGCTGACTTCTGGGAAGACAACTTCTTGGAGGCAACGGTTGTACATTTTTAAGAGTACCTGTTGCTTCTCTATGGCGATTATTTTAAAAACTTTCGCTGGAATTCCATCCGGCCCTGGAGCTTTTCTGTTTTTTAGCGCCTTTGCAGTTATCTGCAGCTAGCTCTGTTGAAGTAAAAAGTGGTGGGGGATTTGCATTTGGTAGCGGTACTCTATTCTGCATGACTAACTTATATCCTAGGCCCCTGGCATCATTGTGAAGATCTGATCGTAATTCTTCCCGTTTTCTGTTCTTGGTTTTCAGTATTGCAACTTTTAGATCTTTCTTTGCCTTTTTATTTTGCTCAGCCTCTGACGTTGCAACATGTGTTCGTCTGGCCCTAGGGTAGTTTCTTCTGCACCAAAGTCACACCCGTTTTAGGTTGGAAATTTCATAAGTTCACCAGTATACTGCAGCTTTTCAATGTTTTGTACTAACTTTATGCATCGCATCTTCACATGCTTTTTTAAAAAGAGAACTACATTTTTAGCATCTAGTGTGTTGTGGCCTTGTGTTATTTTGTCTAATAAAACAGTCTTGAGCTTTGATACATTCCACTTTCGCGCAAATATCACAGTGTTAGGTGGGTTTTGTGTGGTACTGCTTTCAATGCTGTTCATAATGTATTGGTGGTCTCTTCCAGTATAATCTTCTAGGACTGTCCAATAAAGCACTCTGCTTGCTACTTTTTCCGAAGTCAATTTGATATCGCTACCCTGCTTTTTAAAAGTAGTGATGTTTCCCCTATTAATGATAACTAATCCCATTCTGGCTGCTGTATCCAACATTAATCTGCCTCAGGAATTTGTCGCCCGTGAGCCTTATTCATGTGCATATGAATTAAGACCCCTTTCAATTAAGAGAGGGCTTCCAATCTCCATTCCCTCATCTTCTATACCATGTAGCTTAGCTCAGAAAGCTTCATGGTCTTCGTTCCGTGTTAAGTAGCAGCTGAAAAGTGTAAACTCGGTCGTTTTAAGCCAAACCCAATTGATTTCGCAGCCTTTGGCCTCTATACTTAGTGCGCTATATATTTTTGTATCCATATGGCTGCTGTTTTGCTGTTATCTTCGATCCAGGTGCCATTTTTCGGTTTTTGATAATTACTATATCAGCGTTTTTCTGTATGAGTAGCTGATTTAGGAGTGCATCAGCAGTTTGCTTCTATGCATATTGGTCTGTAGTATCTTCATTTTCGTCCTGTTGTTGTTATTCATACAGCACTTTATAGAGCCTGCTATGTGATTTTTCTGGCTGTGTCCCGATTTGGCACAGATGCAACATTTTAGTTCATTTTCGCATGCCTTCATTTGGTGTCCGACATCTCCACATCAGATGCAAGTTCACTGAAAATGTCCTGTGCCAAAACATCTGAAACATCTAGGTCTTAAACGGCACCATCTTATCTTGATTTACCCTATCTTAAGGAGTTCTTCAGCTATCTCCTGAGATACCGTTACGAAGGCTCCTACTAGTTTGCTACTTTTGGGCTTCGTGATTCTACCAACCATAATTTCACTGTTAGCTTGCGACGTAATGGATTTGCCAACTTCCTCCGATTGTAATTTTTGGCGTTACATTTTTTATTCCAGCAGATTCTTTGAATATTTCTTTAACTTTAAGAAACATTTAGGAGTGCTTTTGTTCTCCTTTTTCTATCTCCACTAAAAGTGAACCTGTTTTCGTTTTTCGGATCATTTTCACCTTGCATGAGATTCCTATTTTTCTCCATTTTGAGCCAGTTCAATCTACAAATTTCAGCTATACACAAGCTGGATTCCTTCGCGTACATCTATACTGATGTTTCGCTGTCGCTGAAGCTCCGCTTTTATTTTTACCAAAGACTTTTTTATTTCTGAGATAGCAGTTGATTCCTGTGTTCTCATATTGGCAACGAATTCTTGTTCTGAGAGTTTTATTGTGTTTGATTTTCTGAACTGGGTGTTAGAGACGTGGCAGGGATTCCAAATCTCTTTCTCTGGATGTAAGCAGTTGCGTGGTCTGAGGTCCACAAGACATTTTTAGGGTTTCGCAGTAACCATTTCTTTATCTGTATTCTCCTTACTCTGAGATTGCCTTGGCACTGCTGTTTTTGGTTATACATCCAGGATTTCGAGCTTAGATTTTCGGCAGTTTGTGACATCTTGCCGATTGGTGAGTGCGAGATTTTGCTTTGTCTTCTAAAGACGCTAGCCTTCTATTTCTGCGTTTACATTTTTCTCGTCTATTACACTATGTATATTCCTTTATTGTGAGCATTTTCTTTTCTTTTTGGTCCCAACTTTAAGTCGCTATCGCTGTTTGAATGAACAGTTCCCGATAGACCTCCGTGGTTATATATGCATGCATGGAGGGTACGCAATGGTTGAAACAGGTCTTTATGGGACGCTGCGTACAAGGCCAGGGTCGGGTTTAAGGCAGGAGTAAACTCAATTGCGCCTGTACCGCCAACTTAATGGTGACGAGTCAACGAACGTACTTAAAGGCTTGCTAGGTTTTAGTGGGACGGAGGCACATGTAGCATTAGACAGAAATCCATTATTAAAGGATTTCATTCCTGTGTACTAAAGTAACAGAATACTACAGTTGTCAGCTCAAGGTCGTCAAAAATATCGTGTTACAGTGTAATGAACAATCCTCGTAAATAATTTAAAATGTAAGAAATATCAAAATGCTGACAAATGTTTATAGTTAGTAGATAGTTAAATTTAGTTGTTTGCTGTCAGCCAAATTGCAGATAGTAAATTTCTTAATATAACTTGATCTTTAAAATTAAATTCTAAAATGCTTACGCTTAAGTCTTGAATTAAGATTTTATGTATAAAAGAAACAGTAAAATAAAGGAAGAACACAGAGACTAGTGAGCTATGAACTAGTACTTGTCATAATAAAAGAAAGTAGTGTTCCTAATTCTTTCTTGCGAATCTCACGGGACCCTCCAGGATAATACAGAAATTATTTGATTATATATAACATTTTTTGGTGCAGCCGGTAGAGGCGCAATCCCGAGTTTTAAGATCATTTAAGTTAATAGATAAACTAACTTCGCGAAATCGCGACAAAGTTTGAAAAAAAAGTTGATCAATAAAATCACTAATAAAATCTACAACAGAATTGTCACAAATACTGTGACGTTTAGGTTAAATATATTAAAAAAACACACAGAAGTCCTCACAACTACAAAATGATAAGTATAAGCTAGATTAATGAACAAGGCCGAAAGAGAAACGGATGAGATTAGAACAAAGGTATGTTGAAATAAATGAGCACAGAGTTGGGAAAAATAAATCCGAACACAGACTTAGAACGTTCAAGTGTGGTGCCGACTTTCTAAGGACCTCAGGGTCCTGAGCTTGTGGTGGAAACAAGAGATATTTATCAAAGGCTGAAAGCTAGCCAGAGAAGCACTACAGAATGAGGAAAATGTAGTATATAATAAAGTGTATAAAAACAAGATTGTTTGGTGCAGCTTACACCTACTTCAGTAACTTCATTGAAATTCTTGTGTGAGGCAATCAAAGAAAAATATCCACAAACCAAATCCTTGACAGAGTTGCAGTTGGAGATGGAGTTGTTAATAAACAACAAACAAACGCAAGCAGAAACAGAAACAGCCATTCAATTTGGATAGTGTCTGGAGTCTATACCAAGAGAAGCGGAACACTTGACAAAAACACAATAGAACAACGTGGTGGAGCAGAAATCCATGATGGAATACTGCCAACAAACAGCAGTAAGGAGCTTAATCAAAGGATTACGCGACATACGCTTGTTTTCCAGGTTTATTGGACAAGAGGAGGAAAGCTTGAGGTCATTGATTCAAATTACGAAAAAGGCGCACAATATTTTAGGGCAAACAACAGAAGAAATGTGCTAACATTAACCAAGGCAAACAATTCCCTAGAAACACTAATGTCCTTATGCCAGGAAAAAGTGCAAAACTATTCTCACAACAGGCCAAATCAGCGAAGCTTGGAAAATATTTCACCCAGGGTACAACAAAGCTATTGCAACTTCTGCCGCAGACCAGGACACTCTTAATCCGAATGCAGCAGCAAAAACTTCGCCTGTACGCGTTGTGGGCTGCACGGGCACACAGGTAGTAATTGTAGGAGACGAATAAAATACCAGCCTACGGCACAGATGAACACCCACAACTTACCGCAACTACCGCGTTTCCAACAAACTTCAAACACAAAAAATCAAGCCAACTGTTATAATTGCAAGGGACTGGAACACTTTGCACAAAACTGCCTTAGAGTTTTTGCATCAAACAGATCTAATAACCTGCTAAGCAAAAATCAGAATATTAACACCGATAACAATAGAAGCAGCGCCAACAACAACTGCAGGAGTAATTCGGGAAATGCCCAATTGTCGACTGGAAAGCCAAAAATAACAGCAAAATAACTACTAAAAATAAAAACAAATTAAAAAAGATAGCACGCAAGCAAAACAACTGCGAATAATCGGCCAGCAAAAAAAAATTAACACTTGGGAGATGCTTACATTCTTTATCCTTGCGCAGAAGCAGTAAATGGCAGTTTCCTACTGTTGGTAGATTGCGGAGCTGATACGACACTAGTCAAGCAAGAGGCTCTGGCGCCTCAGGTAAAAATAAATAAAGAAAAAGGCAAAACCTTAACAGAGGCATTTGGAAAATTAATCATGACCACAATAGGCACAGCCATGTGATGCCAAAAGGAAGCTTGCTGCCGGTAGACAATCTGTTGGGAAGGGATTCCCAAACAAACAAAAATTTAAAATTTTTCTAAAGTGGGCAAGAAATGGCGGTATTTCAACTGATAGGCATACAAAGCGACAACCAAGTAAATACAAACGAGGTCAGGAACATCAAAGCACGTTCACAAAGTGCAATACGAATTAGAACCCATCAGAATTCCGAAACAACGTAATTACGAAATCAGAAATTTTACCAAGGGTGTTTGTGTGCGAAGCACTTACCTGAGTTAATTATAAAACTGCCATTGTACCCATAGTCAATACAAATAACTTCTTGGTTAAGACTAAAAAAAATATAACCCTCTACTCTAAAAATTTCGGGGATTATAAGGAGAAAGAATTAGAAAACTTAGATAATATATATACAGTTGGAAAAGGCAATAAAGAAAAGCTACTACTAAGTACAATAAATTTAGGTTTTCTCTGAACCCCGAAGAGAGGCAATCAATAAAGGGCATTTTCAAATCAGACGCAGATGTTTTCCAGCTAAAGGAGGACAGTTTAACACATTCTGACGTCCTCAGACATCAAATACCAACCGACTATAATCAACCACCAATAAATATCAAACAATACAGACTGCCATCGAAATGAAATTAACAAACAAGTGGACGAAATGCGTTTTGAACGGGATACTTTCCCCAAGCGCATCAATCTGGATATCTCCGATTCTGTTAGTTCCCAAAAAAACGGGAGAAGATGGGAAAAAAGTGGCGCTTAGTAGTGTATTCCAGGAAACTTAACGTAGCCACACTGAAACAAGTTTTCCCAGTACAAAGAATTGATGAAATCCTGGATCAACTAGGGTACAGTAAATATTTTTCAACCCTTGATCTGGCTAGTGGAACCACCAAGTTCTTATGGATCTAGACGATAAGCAAAAAATTGCCATCTGTACCAACCTGGGACACTTCAAATTAAACCACATGCCTTTTGGATTACCTGGTGCCCCGGCCACTTTTCAAAGGCTGATGAATTTGAATCTAACTGGGCTCTAAGGAATCTATTGTTTTATTTACTTAGATGACATAGTCGTCTATAGAAGAAGCCTTAGTGAGCATGAAACACGCCTAAAGCAATTATTGGAGGTTCTAAAAATTCACAGCCTTAAACTGCATCCCGAAAAATGTTATTTACTGAAAAAAGCAGTTGCTTATTTGGGTTACCAATGTTCAGAGAAAGGAATACTGCCGGAACCAAACAAAAGAAAAGCAGTCAACGATATAAAACCTCCAAGCAACGTCAAAGAACTACAAGCATTCTTAGGGCTCATCAACTACTACTGGAAATATATACCCAACTCAGCACAAATTGCATTGCCATTAAACAAATTACTTAGAAAAGATGTAAAATTTAAATGAACATAGGATGCCAAAAGTCTATGGACAAATTAAAAAACTCTGTGGTACACCCTCCTCTCTTACAGTATCCGGATTTTAAAAAACCATTTATTTTAATCACGGATACCAGTCAAGGAAAACCAAGCAATGATCTACCGAATTAGTGAGTGCTACGGAAAAGAGATATTCTACAATCGTAAAGAAAATGCTTACCATCGTATGTGCAGTTAAAACCTTTAGACCATACGTTCTCGGTAGGCACTTCACGGTTTTCACCGATCATAAGCCTCTCAAAGGAATCGTTAACTTAACGGTTCAGGAAGGCAGACTGGGCAGGTTAAGATTGAAGTTACTTGAACACGATTTAATATTTAATATAAACATGTAAAAACTAACCAAAACGCCGACGCATTAAGTAGGCTACCGACCAACACGGCAGTTTTAACCAGGGCACAAAAACGGAAATTGAAAGAATCCAGTGAGAAAAACAGACCGCAATTAGATATGAATGGCAAAAATACAACGGAAGAAGAAGAGAAGGAAATAGATACGTCAAATTTTTTAAGCGATCCGGAAGACATAAGAAGAGTTTTGAAAACCGTTTACGACAAACCTATTGGGAGACATCAAGGAGCAAGCAAAACATATTTTCGCATAAGAAACTAATTGAAATGGTAAGGTATGCGGCGACAAATACAAAATTAGGTTGCCACTTGTACTAATATTTATTTTTTTTTTTTATTTATATATAAGAATTTATTTATTTTTATTATAAACGTAGTACATACAAATATTATTTAATAAATTGATGTTTTATATTAAATAAATAAAATATTAATAAGACATAACAAAACTGTTGTGTGGCTGAATGGCAATAATTGTATAGCAATTACAGATTAAAGATTTTTAGTTTGAAATAAAAATTATTTTTTGGAAACTAAATGTATTGCAGGAACTCTTAGCATAACAATAGTTTATTAATGTTAAATAGATTTATCGGAATTCAGATATAATAAGATCTCTATATTTTAAACATATCAACAAAAATTTATACAGACTTATATAATTTCTACCGTTTAAAATATCTTGAACTTCAACCACAGATAAGGTCCAATTACCTAAAATGTTAAAACATGCATAAGAGAAAATTGGACATCTGCCAAGAAAATGATATGTGTCCTCAAATTCATTAAGATTTCATAAAGTATATAGGCTATTGATATTACCTTAAAAACGGGCAGTGTTAAAAACGAGCTGAGTAACGATCACAAAAATATGGTTGTATGTCATATGACAATGTAGAGTACATATCATTGAAACGTGAGTTTCTGGCATTTATTTTATTTATTTATTGTTTATTTTTTATTTTATTTCATTGATATGTTCCATACACAAGACCTAAGTCTTATATTAAGTATGAAACTGAGCATATGCCAAAATATAAATTAACTTAAAATAAAAATTATAAGATACAGAAAAAAAAATATTACTAATAAAAATCAAAATATTAAGTAAATTGAAATATAAATTGATAACATATGTTATAATATTCTGGGAATTTAAAAGTAATTAATTACAACTTCAAAACATGCATCAAAGTGAGATCGAGATTATCACAAACATTAAAACAATAAGAACATAATAATAAAATAGTAACTATAATACATACATTTACATTAGAGCTTAATGAGAAAAATGACATACAATATTTTTTCTAAATTGACGAGCGTTACTAATGATTTGTAATCTAAATGGAATTGCGTTCCAGAGACTGATAGCATTAATAAAGAAATGATATTTAGAAATCAATGTACGATGTCCAAAAGTAAGAAGCCTTTTGCCCCTATCAAGTGCCGAAAAGTGTAGCCGATCATAAAGGTGTCTAGGTTGTTATATAATCTTATGCAAGAACAGTAAGATACGAACCCTCAAGTAGTCATCAAAATTCATACCATAAAGCGAGGTGACATAGGGGGAAATATGATCAAACCTTCGCAGACCATGTACATATCTTACAATATTATTAAAAGCCACATTTGTGGCATTTGTTCTAGAATTTTCAAGTTCTAGGTTTCTTAACGAAACAAGTGTGAGTTTTTGTTGTAATCGCCAAATTTCATACTTGATGAATTCCTAAGATATTCTGTCCCGACCTAGTGCTTTGTTCAATTTTGTAGTTTTCAGCACCAAAGCGAGCTCTCTCATCTCAAAAGGTGATTTAAAAATTGGGTCTATAATATTAGCAACGGGGCAAGAAATATAACACTTGCATTCTAAATTAGATAATTAAGATCTGAAATGTCCATGAAAATCAGCATTACTCAGGTTATTTCCTACTTTCAGTTGAGACTTCATAAAAGAGTTCGATAATTTCCACCAGTCGCTGCTGTTTTTAACGTTTTTTGGCTCTACAATATTTATCATTTTGTGCTTAAATTATTTTCATTACATAACTTGAGATATTTAGACCTACAATCTACAAAGGATTTTCTACTAATTTCCGAAATATATTTACGATATTCATTGAGCCTTTTTAGAATACGTTTTCGGGCTTTTTCGCATTGAGAGTCACACCATCTAGTTTTAGGTTCAAAACGTTTCTCAGCTACATTAGGTCTGTTCAGTAACTTTACTAGCAAAAACTAGCAACGGGAGAGTAAAACAGAAAGTTTCAAGATTATTCCTTTACTAGCAAAAATTAGCAAAGAAAATTGTTGTGGCTTCGGGAATGATATGTAAAACGTAAAAACTGTACGGTATGCACATAAAATGGTACTATTTTTAAAGCAAATGTACTAGAGTGCAAAAATATATAAAACCAAAAAGTGTATAAAAGACCACTGAAAGCCAGCAAACTAGTAACCACACAAAAAAAAATTTAAAATAATACTTCAAGTACCAAATAGCAAAAATATGTAAAATGTTTTAAATATCCTTTTAAATATTTAGAAATTTGCAAACGCGTTTATGATGTTTAAGCTAAATATAGAAGTTATTTTCTACAGTTAGTTTTTATAAACATTCCTATTGTAATTAAGATGTATAAATATTTATATTAAAAATAGTTTTATCATGTATATAACTTAATTTTAATTATACATAAGAATTGTACAACTCTTCTTTAAATTGTACCGAAAAAAGTACATTGCATTGAATGTTTCATCACTGGCTTGCTTACTTTTAATTCTAAAAAATATACAAACACCTGCAAAGCTCGAAGATTCTAAACCAAATTTCTGTTGTTTTACACTACTTTGATTGGAAATACAAATCAAAGTATTGTAAAACAACAACATAACTAAATTGAAGAAAAATTACAATGTTAATGTTACAAAAACTTTTTTTATCAGGCATTTCACAAAGTAAATTATTTTGTAAACAAAAGTAAGAAACAGCTGTTTGGCTAATTCTTGCAAGTACAAATTTTACTAGTAAAAATTTGCAAGATATTTTTTTTATCTCATTATTTTACTCTCTGTTTACACTCTCTCGTTGCAAATTTGTTGGGTTAATGAACACTTTTGAGCAACAATAACATAACACCGCAAAAAGTATTTTCCCCTCTAAATCACCAATCATTCGACCATTTACAATAACACTACCAACTTTTCTAACAAAGCTAATAATTGTTTGCCTTTGCCGCCTAAAATTCTATCTTTAGTCGATCTTGTAGGGGACACCAAAGGTGTATCAATCCACAAGCTCATTTGAAAGCCGAGCATTCAAATCACACAAAATGCAAAATGCCTCGTGGTTTTAACTGAATATTAAATTTTTTCTTGTTTCACAAAATCTTCTGCCCAATTTGTAAAATTTATATAACTGGGTATGAAATGAAAACAGATATTATTAAATCTGGCATAAAGTGACAACATTTGGATACTTACAGAATTTAAGATATTTCATTTGTATTGTTTTTCTAAAACCGTACAATCCACCACCAATGGCCCGACCCATGCCATAATTTCTGGTTGCATTAACACAGTAACAAAAATAATCTTTAAAATAACTACCAAAATGTATACGTTTGTCAGCTAAAAGATGGGTTTCAAAAAGAAAAAATATATTAAAATTATTAATATAACTATAAAAGTTTCAAAATTTAAATTTATTATTGAGATTAGCTACATTATAATATACCTCTCGACACACTGCTGGTTGCTAGTTTTTGGTGGTTCCTGTATATAACATGGTAGGAACAGAAGCTGTGCCAGATGTTTTAGCTTTGATTTGATAACAAACCCTGCAAAAAGTCAGCATCTGGTTTATTTGTTGCAATGACTTTTGCTCCAGCCCAGGATAATAGTTTGTTATTAATAATGATGCGATAGTAACCATAGCGATTTTTCACATTTCATTTTGTGATTTTAGAATTTTTGCCAATTTTTCTTAAAGAATAACATTAAGATCGATCTTTAGCTGTAAAATCCTTATCGATATATATTTTGACCCATACAGGAGATGTCTTTGACTAATAATGTTATTTACTTCTATGAGTGATTTCAGTGTAAACAGAGGATTTTCCAGAAGCAATTTTCCGGGTCTCGACAACATTTACCGATGTTTTAAGAGGGTTGTTGCAAATTTCATTTAATTCATTTAACGCATCGGGAAAAAGATTGCTTTTAAGACCACTTACTACAATGTTGTTGCGTCTGCTTGCTTTATCACCAAGTTCCAACCTGTTTTTCGTATACTGTAATTCTTTTTGAAGACGAGTGTTCCAATTATCCAATTTCCAATTTATCGTCAAGAGCACTATTAAGTTTAAGTTTAAATACAGCCCAGGCCGGAGTTATTGTAGAAGGAGCTGCATTGCCACTGCGATCATTCACTGCGATGTTAGATATGGCCGATGGTAGAACAAGTGCTCATTCTTTTATTTAAAATAAAACAATAAGTTTTCTTGATTATTTTTGTAATCAAAAAACAAATTATTATTTAATTAAAACGAGGCAACGTAACACAACGTTGTTCATCGTTTAAATGCAGAGTTCCGAGTCCACTTTGAAAGAATATACATGGACATCGTAGGTCCTTTGCCAGAATCTGCCAGAGGCAATTCCAGACATGGAGGCTATCACAGTAGCCAGAGAATTTTTTAAGGAAATAATCACACAATTTTATGTACTAAAGATTCTCGTAACTGATAATGGTAGCAATTTTGCATCTAAACTTTTCAAAGAAGTCTATTAAATTCTCGGTATAAAACATATAACCACAACGCCTTATCATCCCTAATCCAATGGATCATTAGAAAGAAACCATAAGCCGCTAGCCAAGTTCTTAAGGAATTTCGTAAATATAGACGGCTTCAATTAGGACGAATGGCTACGCCACGCCATGCATGAACATAACAATACTAGGCATGCAACAACTAAACAAACACCTAATAAAACATTATTTGGATTCAAATTTATGTTCCTATTAAACTGAAAAAACCATCATAAGGGTGATGGATGACTTCAGTAAGTTACTCAGATATCAGATTAAAAAAGTCACCAGGTAGTTAAACAAAATAAAGAGCGGGCGAAGGTAAGGTCGAAATGTATTATGATAAAGGTCCTAAAAAACGAGAATACACGGTCAGCCAAAAGGTCTGGTTAAAAAACTAAGCACGCAAAAACAAATTATCACAACTATGGTTAGGACCATATGAAATAGTCGACGTAGACTTTAAAACAAAGAATAGAAATTAACAAAATCAGAATACCTGAAAAAACCCCATTAAAAGGGGATTACAAAATATAAAAGACCAACTCACTCAGTAACTACTATCAATCATGTTGACATTGAGAAGTAGCATGCCTATATTCCACGCCAGGAATTCAGGTCTTCCCAGACTACGCGGCAAGTGCGTGAAAATACATAATCGTAAACAACAAAATTATTTTCATTAGTTTTTTAATAAGTTTTTAATATTACTCAGTAAGCATTTTCTAGAATTCAAGTTGGTACTCTTGTTTCTTTGCCTAAAGACAAACTTACTTGATGAAAAAGTTGTTGTTGATTTTTTAAATGCCAATATCGAGACAATAATCAAATTCCAAAATCATAAAAATGGCTTTGTTTCAGCACCATAGAAAGAAATAATTTAGTTTTTGTGAAAACCATTATTTAATGAAAGTAAACAGTAAACCACAATATATTGTAATTTATTCAATTTCATTAAACCGAACAAAAATCAAACTTTTTGTTTTCTATTAATAAAAAATTAAATACAGCATTAACTAACACTTTATCCGCACAACTTCTCTTAAAAAATATCTTATATATTACACTAGTGGCATATTATTACTCACAACAAATATTGGTGCAGAAAAGGAACTACACAAACGAAATAATATCGCTTATATGGCGAAAATTTCTTTCGTGTATATTAACATTGGTATTAAAAAAATACAAAAAAAAAAATAGCAACATCACCAAATAAATAAAAAAATAAGTTACGGAATTTTGTTTTTATTTTTTACTGAATAAATACAGCCAGTCAACAAAGTTTAAGTAAAACAAATGTATAAAAAATATTACCTAAGAATCAAAAAAGTTCCAAATAACAAAATATATGCTTGTATACTTTATTCATTAACTTTATTTAAGCTTGCATTAAAATGGATTGAACAATACACTGTGAGACATACGAAAAGAAACCATATTCAAAAAATTATATATGTATATATACATATTAATTTAGAAAAAAAAAAAAACACGCAGTAATATCATATTTGAATTTATTTACAGCCCAATCAATAAAAAGCCCCAACAGGTTCTACGTAAAATTTACATTTTTAAGGTATTAAAACCGAAAATTTAAATAATGAATCAGGTTTTTTGCAACTATTCGATGGAGAGAAATGAAGTATAATATAATTACCACCTAATTAAAAATAAGGGCTGGTTGAGCGACTACCACATCGACCTTTTTCTGAAATGGGTAGTAAACAGTTTGCTCTCTGATGCAAATGCACAATTTTACACAGGGTTGAATGGAATGCGGACTCCAGGAATGAAAACAATGCGGAACGAATCCAAAGAGCTATTAGAAAAATAAAGAAATTACAACAGATTGTGGAGTAAATGTTATTAGACATGCGGATTATTGCCTACAAACCATAAGGGTCTACCCCTACAATTTCCGTAAAAATATAATCTCTATCTCGGATTGTCAGATCAGCAGAGCACACTTAGTAAAAATTCTGGAACGTCTGTCCAAGCGAAACTGTAAGGGATCAACAAAGTCTGAAACAGAAAAGGCTAAGGCAGTGCTGCAAGACATGAAGAGTAAGTGGAAGATAGGAAAATATATGCGAAACGATCTAGAAATTGGCCAGAAAACATTAAGGATAATAATAGGGAGATCAGGAAAGGCCAGAATAGATCCTCGGTACGAAAAATTGATTTTTAATCGTAGTTTAAACAAGAGCAAAGAAAAATTTTGTCGAAGCTCTCCAAGAAAAATAAACGACTAAAATTACGCACCATTTTTGTCAATGTTGATTGTACTACACTTTCTCGACGGTTTTCTACGATAAAAGAATAGGTAATAAGATCAGTGCTCCCCTTTAAGCTTGTTTTTCTTCTCCGAAAAGAATTTTAAAAGGGCGAAACTTGAGAAAAACGTTTGAGTTTATCTAGTTATAAAAAAAGAGATATGTTATTAGCTCAAATAAAAAGCAACATATTATTTGTTTTATAATTAAATGTCGAATCCCTACTGTTTATTTTGTTTGATATTTTAATATTACGCTTCCTTGATTATTCTAAACCATTTTAACCAAGTGTATATATATTTATATGTATATGTATAGATATAATATATATAATAAAACAAAGAACAAATCACGTTTTGCTAATACTCCATAAAAATAAAAAATAACTTACCAAATAGTTACTTAATACACACAGAAAAAAGACTGGTAAAAATTCCATATATATGTTCAAGATTCAATTACCAATACAATAATCTGATTTTTATTATTAATAAATTATAATCTTGAATTATTTTTTATATTAAAAGCTTACATTTGATATTTGTCGATAAATATTGGTTGCAAAAGCTTTTAAAAAAATAAGCCTGACCGATTTGTGTCTTTACTAAAATCTATTCTATTAAATGGAAGATGCAACTAAGCTTATTTAACACATTACTATTGAAAACCAAATTTTGGTAGTTAGAATTAAAAAAATCAATTGCATTTTCAAAAATAGAAAAATTTTTGACGTACTAAAAATAAAATTTGCACAAGTTATACATAAAATAAATGAAACAATATTTCAGTTTAAAAATACAAAGATTTTTTTAAAAGTGGTGAAAAATTCTCCATTATTGTTTAGTGGTAAGTTCAAAATTATCTTACAAAAGATATAGTGAATAAAAGAAATTTAAAAATTTTTAATACTTTTTACAGAGGCAAGACGTGCGATATAGGATGGCACTTGGAAGTTAAAGAAAATACATGGAAAAAGAGAATCATGATTTAGAGAAATTTATGAATTTATTCATATAAAATCTTATTCCTGTAATTTATTTTTTCAATAAAAGAAAATATTTAAAATTTATATTGTTTTATTTAATTCACAATAGTTTTCTATAGTCACTCAAAAATCATTAAAAAAATAGTTGTAAGTGCAATACTCATTCAGTTATTGCAATCGAATTCAGTATAATACACACAACCGACAAAATTTGATTGGCAACGAATTCGGTTTCCACAACGAATTTCTTTTCTCTGTGTACAAAAAAAAAACAGTTACCTTAATACAAAAATATATTATTATTATTTTTATACCCTTCATCACAAAAAAAGGAAAAAGAGTATAACTAAGTTTGCCTCCGTTTGTAATTTCTGCAATATCCATTTCAGACCTTATATGGTGTATATTATCTGACTTCTTTTTCAAACCGAAGTCCATGTTAGTGTTGAAATCAAGTTTGCCGAGGCACTAGATCAGCTAGTGAAAATACACCAAACGATCAGAATAGTGTCGAAGGAGGTGCTATTGGAAATCAGCATGAGGCAGCGGGCAAAACAACACGCCTTCCGTTATTTTTTTCACATCATTTGGAACAATGAAGTAACTCCAATTCAAATAACAAATATATATGCCGATTAATAATTAAAAAATAAGAAAAAAAAAATCCAGTGAAAAAATTGGCGGTCACCCGTATTTTCCAGGCTATGGGCCTCTAAAATTAAAAATGTTTAAAAATATCAATATGGGTATCATTTAAAAGCTTTTGAAGTGATCTTTAAAGAAATACTAAAATTTTTTAAAACTGCTTTACTCATTAAGACCCGATGCCAATTTTATGAAAAATTATATATATATATATATATATATATGTCATATCAATAATAATAATAATAATAATAATAATAATAATAATAACAATTATAATAATAATAATAATCTATATATATAAAATAGGATGTGAGTATGTAACGTATGAACTACAAAACAGCTAGGATGATTTTTAGGGAATCTTTAGAATTTTCAGGCGGGTGACAATGTAAAGTCTGATTTTCGGCCTGCTAGCAGAGGGGCGTGGCAAAATCCAATTTTCATATTGCACCACCAATGACATATACATATATTTACTTTTTTTTAAAGCCGTTCTCCTGTTTTTCAAAACGAGATAACAAATTCTTAACTCGGATGTGTAGTTTACAAGAAACCAATGTTAATAATTATTCAATATCAAAATTTTAAAACTTTCGAAATGTTGCATTCCAAATTCCGAGTTTTCGGTTTATTCACAAAATATTTACAATATTCGATAACACAAGATATTCCGCGTTTACTAAGGTGCAACATTGTATAATAAGTTAAAAATAATATTATATTATCAATCGATGATAAACAACTTTGTGTACTCTTGTATTTAAGATACCTACATTTTGTGCACATTTTTCAAACGCTGATAAAAAATTATATTCAGATAAACTATGCTTTCAATTGCTTACTGACTGCATTTGATTTGTTTTGCGTTAATTGTTGTTTGGTGTTCATAAGTTAAAAACCTATAATAATTTAGTAAATAACAAATGTTTTGCAACATGCAATAATAAAATAAGTATAAAAATTTTTTTAATGTCAATTCATAAAAAAGGTAATATGATTACTGTGGTTACAACAACGAATATATATATATATATATATATATATATATATATATATATGTATATATATATATATATATATATATATATATATATATATATATATATATATATTCGTTGTTGTAACCACAGTAATCATATTACCTTTTTTAAATATATATATATATATATATATATATATATATATATATATATATATATATATATATATATATATATATATATATATATATATATATATATATATGTATATACTTCTAAAAATTACAAACATGTTCAAAATTTTCAAAGGCTGATACTACGTCCTACTAACTGCTCCAAGTTTGCTCTCCCAATGAGAAATGGAAAAACAGGGTCTCTCTCGATTTTAAACAGTGTATGTATATATATGTATATAGTAATGTATGTATACATATATCATTCTATGTGTATGTATGTAGTATGCCTATGTATATACGGATGTGTATATATATATGGGTATGTGTATACTGCCCTTCAGGAATAAAAATCTTCCGTTTGCACCTGCTTAAAACTTTTATTCACCATACAATACATCCATCGTGGTGGTGTGTATTGTATGGTATATTCTTGGTTCACTGCTGTATAGATTATTATTTGAAAATATTTAGTCAATATGCGTTCCGTATTAATAGTAGAATCTCTTCGGTCTATCGGAGATATAAATCCTTTAGAGTTCAAATAACTTTCAGTGTTATTTTCCTCAGTTTTCCGACATATATTAAAATCCCCAATTATATACAATTTTGCTACATCATTTTGAAAATAATTACACATACACATTTTAAACATTGTATGTACGTATATATATGTATCACCTTGGCGTCTGCTCTGCACTCTCCTTCATTACAGAATCTATTGATATATAAGCGCGAAAGGCAAGGCTCTTAGTAAGCTGAACGTTCGCTGAGTAATATTTTGAAGATGTCAGATATTTTGTTTTCAGCTTCACTTGTATGTTATAATATAAAAAATGACTTTATAGTGTAAATATATTGTTATTTTGTGGGAATATGAGGTTTTGTTTAAAACTGTTAAATTGTTGATAGTGGTTAGTTATTTTTTGTGCATTTTCGGTTTTAAATAAAATTTAAATTTTTCAAGTATAATTTCTTGCAAAAATTAAAATTTTGGTGGAAAATAACTTAATAATGTACATGTTTTTTTTTTCGTTTTGTTACGAATATACGATTTTTTGAAAACTGATAGTATTTAGTTATTTTTTGTGCAATTTCGGTTTTAAATGAAATTTCAAATTTTTTATTTTGGTGAAATTCAAACAAGAACAATATAGACCGTGTTCCCTTGCGTGAATCGACTATTCAAAAATACTAATTCTCAAACCTGTGAATCCACTAAATATAATATATCAAAACGTTCGTGGTTTAAATACTAAACTATCTGATATCTATATTGAAAGCTTTAGTATTAATAGTCACATAATCGTACTAACTGAAACATTGTTAAATCAGAACACTTCGGATGCTGAAGTTCTTTGCAATGATTTTAATATTTATAGACGTGATAGAGAAAACAAAAAACTGGTGGTGGTGTCTTAGTTGCTGTTTCTAAGATATTTTCATCTGAAATAACAGAATCTGAAACTTATACTGTTGCTGAATTTCTCGGAGTCCAAATAAAGCTGAATAACTCGTAGTATTTATATCATGCTCGTATATGCCACAAAAATCTACTCTGTTAATTTATCACAAGCATGGTGGAGCTATTAAAACCACTTTTTTAAAGCTAAGCTTAGTGATTCAATTTTTATTTTTGGTGACTTCAATTTCCCGACAATTTTTTAGAAGTTCTTCCCAGACTTATTTTTTAAACTCCAATTTAAACTGATAGCTGGATAGTAGAATTTTTAAATGGTATATTTGATTATGCCTTTTTCAAATAAATGGCGTCTTAAATAAAATTGGAAATTTGCTAGATTTGGTTTTTGTAAATTATCCAACTAACTGCTCGCTTGTTCGCTGTCATCCAATAGCTAGACCTGAGGATCGCTACCATCCCACATTAGAAGTCAGCTCTAACATTTTATCAGCGGATTTTGGTAATTTAAAAAAAAAGAACTGAAAAAATTTTCTGTGTTAAACCAAAAAATCTTTGTGATTTAAAATAATATTTTAACAAATACAAATTGGCTTTAGTTGCTGTGTATTCCATATGGTCACCCAAATTCAATTAATGAAATGGTTAATATATTTTACAATGTAATGACAAGTTATTTTAATGAATGTGTTCCAAAAACTTTCATTCGTAAAATAACTGTCCCCCTATGGAATTCTAATCAATAAGCGATGCTGAAAAATGCTAAAAATAAGCACTTTAAGAAATATAAAAAATCTGGTTTCGCACAACAATATTATTTATATGCTGTTACCCGTTCAAAATATAATAATCTTAACAAAAATCTTTACAAAATTTATTTAGATAACATGAAACTAAACTTAAAACGAGATCCCAAATCATTTTAAAAATTCGTTACTTAAATGAATCCGATGATAATTCTATTATATCCAACATGTTTACTGACTTTTTTGCGACGACATATTCTGCTGAACAGTTTGACCTAATCTGCAAATATCCATTTGATATAGTTAAATGTCAACCAATATCATTTCCACCTGTTTTCAGATTGCTAACTGCATAAAAACCACAAGTCCATCCGTATATAGCGGACCCGATGCAATTCCAGCTTCAATATCCAGCGTCAATATCTCGCTAAAATATGGATAATTTCCTCGATTTTGGAAATATTCTTACATTTTCCGTTATTTAAATCAGGAAACAAGACAAACGTTATAAACTACAGAGGCATTGCAAAGTTAAGTGCAGTACCAAAGCTTTTTGAAAAGTGTCTGTCCGACTTTCTTAGCTTTAGAATGCAGTCATTGCTGTCACCGCTTTAGCATGGTTTCAGGAAAGGTTGCTCAACAGTCACAAACATATTACAACTTACAACTTGAATGGATTTAATGACGCTCAAACAACAGACGTATTTATACAGACTTCAGCAAAGCTTTCGATAAAGTTAACCACAACCTTCTTCTTAAGTAATTATTCTTAATGGGCTTTACACAACACACTTTAAGCTGGATAATATCTTGTTTTATTAGCAGAACGCAAAGAGTTAATTTCAAAAAAGTAAACAAACACAGTAGCGGTCGGTTGCGTTTTTGATTTGCTCTGTTCCGAATCAGATTAAATATGGTTAAATGTATCTAAAAATATTTTATGAAATACTAAACACTCAATATAAAATTTTCCTAGTGATCTATATGTTTAAAAATCAATAACATTATCAATATCGTTGAAAAAGGCAGAAATAAGTAAATAAATTAAAACATAATACATAAACTTGTTTACAAAGAACAAAATAAACACAATCATAAATACTCTTAAATGTTTTTTACAACAACACCCACGACAACAACCACACGTAGTTAAATTAGTAAAAAAAAGGTCAATAAACTTTAAATATTACATAAAGAAATCAACATACAAATAAAAACATCGAATTTAAATTTTTTCAACGCTGATGTGCAAAACAAAAGCCAAATGTACAAAAATAAAATGGGCAGTCAAAACAAGTATATAATATAAACACACCAAAAGTTAGGAGTCGTTTTGATCGTGACTCTTTTTATTTATTAGAAAATAATTCTCCGCTTAAATTAATGCAAGTGATGGATAAACGATTTGAAAAAATAAGTGAACAAATACAAAAAAATTTACAATCAATGTTATATGAATATCAAGAGCGGCTCTTAAATGAGATTGACAAAAGAATAAGTATACCAAAGGACGAATTTAAAAATTTGTCGGAAAGAGTATCAACTCTTAAAAAATTTGTACATGAATTAAAAGACACAGCCACGGGCGAAACTAAAGCACAAAATAATGAAAACGTTGAGTTGAAAAAAGAAATTGACTATTTAAAAACAAACTGTCAAGAGGCAAGACAACGCAATAGTGGCAAATGATTTGCGTCTAATTGGTATACCGTATATGAATAACGAAAATTTGTTTAACTTGTATCAGAGAATATGTGATATTATAAATATAAATCCTCCTGATTAAAAAAAAATCTATCGTGTTAAAATAAATAAAAATAATAAACTTGTAAATAAAAAGCAAGCCCAACATAATATAAATGATGCTGCAATTATAATTGAATTTGAAACATCGCATGACAGAAACTTCGTACTAAGAACCATTAAAAGATATATCAGAGAAAAAAGGCTCCCTTCGACTAAACTTAATTGGTTTTAACAGCTCAACTCCTTTTTATGCAAACGAGAATCTCAGTGCTGATAATCATCAAATATTTATCCGTGCATATCGACTAAAAAGGGAAGAGGTCGTATCTGCAGTGTTCACATATCGTGGAATGGTGTATATAAGAAAGTTTAAGGGTGATGAACCCATACGTGTAGACGAATTGAACGACTTCGCAGTTTTTTCTTCCTATTATCAGACCTTCAAATGATAATCATGAATACAACCCTAGAACGTAAATTAATTTTTTTTTCCTATCAAAGATAATCTACATATTTTGACTTAATCTCATTTAAAATGGAAATATATTTTTAACTATTTCGTATTGTAGCTTGTATCATCCATATATCCCTTTATATAAATGTATTAAATGCTTGCATTGCTAAAATTTTTACAAATATCCATAATGTTAAATTCATGTAAAAGTAGGGGCGGCACAAGGGCAAATTTAAGCACCATGTTAAGAATTATTTCTAAAAATACTATTGGACTCAAAATATGCCACTTGAACGCACAGAGCCTAAACAACAAAATCTCAATCTCAGAAACATGGTTTCACACCGATATCAGTAGTAATACCTGCAATTTGAACGGTTATCGTCTTTTTCGTTCCGATAGATCCATAAATGGCGGAGGTGTGGCTATATACGTACAAACTAACATTACCTGTAAAGAAAAAAATAGAAATGACAGTGAAAGTCATATTGAGTACATATTTGTGGAAATTAATAGTGACAGCGTAAAACTATTAGTCGGGGCAATATATAGACCAAACAGGAACATAAACATGGAAATGATGGGTTATTATATTCTTGCATATGATAATATTGTTTTAACTGGTAACTTTAATGCAAATATACTTCAAGACATAAGCCTAGAAGAGGACATGAATTCCATTGGGCTATATCTTATTAATAGCATCTTACGTCAACGTCAAGCACTTTACTGGATCTTTGTTTCGCCAATAATAAAACTCGCGTTCTCAAATTTGAATAGTTATCTGCATCCATATTTTCGAGCCATGATTTACTACTCATGGCTTATGAATTAAAAATTGCAAAAGGTTTTCAAACCCAAATATTTAAATTTAGAGATTTTCAAAATATTGACTATCAGTCTTTTGATGCAAACCTTTGCACTATTCATTCGAACTGCATTTATCGTATGTCTGTAGTTGATGATCAATTAGCTTTTTTACAAGAAAAACTAAATTCTCTTTGTAACAAACATGTGCCGTTGAATTCAAAACTTATTCGAAACAATAAACCTTGGTTTAGTTACGAGATAGAAGTACTTATTATTGCCAGAAATCGATCGTATGCTAGATGGACGCCAGAACTCTTTAATATCTTTAAAACGGCAAGATCTAATCTGAATACGAAAATAAGAACTTATAAGATGTTATATTATGGAATCAAATTACTAACGTTAGTCGACTCGAAAAATAAATGGGCTGAAATTCGTAAAACGGGGTTAGTAAAGCAAACGAACGTAGGTACAATCCATATTGATGTAAATCAATTAAATCAGCAGTATACAACTGTATCAATGCCGCAAATAAATACCAGCTTCTATGACAGTATTGTATCAAATCAACGTGAAATACATGAATACAATTTCATACAATTTACAACAGAAGATGTACTTAACTCATTTTTTCATGTAAAATCAAACGCAATTGGTTATGACGGTTTGCATCCAAAATTTATAAATCTAACACTACCATACATACTCATTTATTAGATACATGTGTTTAATAATATTGTAACCACCTCCACGTTCCCCACACTGTGGAAACATGCAAAAATTATAGCGGTCCAAGGACCCGATAAAGCCTATCGACCTATTTCGATCTTGCCATATTTGTCGAAAGTGTTTGAGAGATTAATGCACACATAAATAGGTAGCTATATATCTCGTAATTCACTTCTAAATGAAAGACAATCTGGTTTTAGACCAAAGCATAGCTGCATCACATCTCTGATCGACGCTTCTGAGGAAATTAGACATCAAAGAGATAAAAGCCAATTATGTCTTTTCTTATCTTTCTTGACCACTCAAAGACTTTTGACACTGTTCATCACTCCATTTTATGCTTAAAATTAAAATATATCTGAAATTTTTCCCCAACTGCGATAAAACTAGTGTTGTCACTTAAAAAATAGTAGCAAAAGTGTTTCCCATGAGGACAATATATCACATAGCAGTTTTATGATAAGGGGTGTGCCACAGGGGTTCATACGTGGGCCAATGATATATTCCAGTTATGCGAACGACTTTCCTGCTCAGACGAAACATTGTAAAATGCAAAAGTATGCCGATGATGTGCAACTGTTCATCAGTTGCTACATTTCAGATATTACGAACTGCATAAAATTAAAAAATGAGGATCTACAAAACATATATATGTTGCTTTGGTAATCGGACAACCAAGAAACATTAATATAATTATACCACCAATTCATATAAACAATGAACTTATTATTGACGTAGAAAGGGCCAAGAATCTGGGTGTTGTGTTTATCAAGGAGATAAATTGGACAGATTACACAAAGGCTAATTGCGGCAAAACTTTTGCCATGTTAAGCAACCTATGGAAATCACAAGCTTTTACACCAAAGCATATCCAACTGCTACTTATTTATTGCCGGCTTTAATGTACGGTTGTGAGTTGTTCGCAAGCTGTGATGCCCGAAGTAGACGGCTAAATGTAACGTATAACAATATTGCTCGATATGTGTTTGGTGTAAGACGTTATAACAGTATCTCGCAGTTTGCAAGTCTGTAACATAACTTTTGACAACATGCATGTCGAGTTCTAATATGCCAACACAGAATTATATTTCATCGCCAACCCGGATATCTAAATGTAAAATTAAATTTCTCCAGATCGAACAGACGCAACAGAATAAATTTAATCAGATACAACAGAGCTATATCTGAACAACCGCTCTTCATAAATGCAATTCGTCAATCGCTTCAGTTAACCACCCCCACTAGCTACAAATAATAAGCAATGCAGGCCATTTTAAAACTGCCGTTTTCAAATATTATTCTTGACAAATCTCTACAATTTATTGATATAAGCAAATTTTTTGACGTGCAATATTAAATATCTCTAATATTTCATTTTGATATTTCCTGTCAATTTTTAATTTATTTAATTATTATTTTTTTGTTCCTAGAACGTATAAAATTGTTAATGTCTTATTTGACAAATTTTTCCCAAATACTATAATATAAGATTATTTCTTGTTGTATTGTATGAACCGAATATATGTATGTATGTATAAATAAACAAACAAACAAACAAACAAACAATAATATATTCTCTAAAAAAATCGGTGTAAACTCTGGAGTCCATCAAGGAAGCCACCTTATTTTCCCTTTTCATTAATGATTTACCGTGTGCAACTAAGTTTGCAATGTTTTAATGTAGGCAGATGATGTAAAATTTTTTTAAGTTACAAATTGCAACAAGATTTAAACAGGTTTTATGATTGGTGCAAAATCAACTTAATGTACTTAAACTTAAAGAAGTGTCAGCATATGCGTTTCTCACGGAATTTATTTTCTAAGCTACAATATACTGAGTTTTTAGATCTTGGTACCTTTCTTGATCGTAAGTTAGATTTTCGGATGCATATTACTATGATGCTAAATAAAGCTCGTGGTGTATTGGCCTTTATTAAAAGGTGGGCAAAAGAATTCACTGACATAAGTATCACGATCAATTATATACTTCTCTTGTAAAACCTATTTTAGAGTATGGATCTGTTGTATGGGACCCAAACTATAGTGTTCACATTGACTGTATAAAATCAATTTCAAAACAATTTCTTTTGTTCTGTTTGGGAACTCTATTCCTTGGTTATGGATTTAACCTTCCGTCGTATACAGTAAGGCTGGCTATTATTAAATTACCTACTTTAAAAAATCGAAGGACAATGCTGAATGTCACTTTTAAGTTGAAATTAATAAATGGTGATATTCTTTCAGAATTTCTTCTTAGCAATATAAATCTTAATGTTCCTCGATGATTTACCCGCTACTGGACACCGTTAAATCTTCAAGTTTTCCATACGAATTACGCAGAGGCTGATTCGTTAAGAAGAATGTGCAAACAATTTAATAAACTTTTTAATCTTATTGATAATAATAATAATAATAATAATAATAATAATAATAATAATAATAATAATAATAATAATAATAATAAAAATAATAATAATAGTTACAATAATAATTAAAATAAATTAACTAATTTTTTAGCTAAGAGAGTCCTTTATTAATTTAAAAAATTGCAAATATTTTTTAATTTACTTTTCAATATTTCGGTACTCCTTTGTGTACCATCTTCAGGAATTAAAATGTTTTTACATGTATATAAAATTTTTCTAACAAAAAGAAAATTTGAAAGCATGAAAAAACTTTTTTTCATATTGAAGTTAAAAAAAAATTTTTTAAGTCATATTAACAAAAAACAAATATACTATTTCGGTATTCCTCTGTGTACCATCTTCAGGAATTAAAATGTTTTTACATGTATATAAAAATTTTTTAACAAAAAACTAAATTTGAAAACATGAAAAAACTATTTTTCATATTAAAGTTAAAAGAAAAATTTTTTAAGTCATATTAACAAAAAACAAATATATGTATATGAAAAAACAAAAAACTTAACTAATGTTTTTGTGTTCGTCCATGTATAAACAAATAATTATGTAATTTTATGTATTAAATGTCTATATATATGTGCAACATTGTCAGTATCAGCTTTAAAATTAATTATTTTTGTCATTGGTGTATTAACTATATGTAGCATTTCCAAAATATAACGTCTCTTATAATTCTTTTCAATATTTATAACTGAAGCATTTTCAAAGTTTGGATGGTAACCTAATTCGGAACAGAGGGAAGATAATGCTGTTCTTTGTGAATTAACATATCTTAAGTCAGACTTATGTCCAGCTATTCTTGTTTTAACCTTAGTCTTAGTTGTTCCTATATATACTTTACTACAGTTCACCTGATCGTTTCCTTTACACGGTATTCTGTAGACTATATAAGAAATGTCAAATTTATTAATTTTATCTTTAGTCCTACTAAATACCCGATTCAATGTGTTATCTGTCCTATAGGCCATATTATATTTATTCTTGTGTTAATATTATTACTATTTCTAAATTGATTAATTAATTTATAAGTAAGTCCCTTGGGAAAGCTATTATCATATAGAATTTTCTTAATCTTTTCTTTGCTCTTTAAGTGAAATTCCTTATCACTAATTGTTAAGACTCTATCAAATTTTTAGCTGTATTAATAATTTCACTTTTGTTATGTTTAGAAAAATAGTTAATAATTCTACCTGATTCTGTCGGTTTTTGATACCAGTCCATTAAGAATTTATTACCCTGTCTTATCAATAAAGTATCTAAGTAAGAAAGTTTGGAATCGATTTCCTTCTGCATCGTAAACTTTATATCATCATTGAAAGAATTAAATATTGTAAACTTATCATCAATTGCACTATTTGAAATAATGCAAAATAAATCATCTACGTACTTAGTAATTACTTTCGGCTTTACGATAAGCTTTTCTATACACGAATCCATTAGTCTCTCAACAACAACAACAAATTATTACTATTCTTGAAAAAAAGAAACTTAAGACTAATATAGCTAATGCTCTTAGGTTATATGAACTTCCAAAGATCCATAAACCAGATTTTCTCGTAATACCAATTTGTTTTTTTGTAAATTCACCTTCATATGAATTATGTAAATTTGTTACAAATATTAAAAAAAAAATAACTTAATTTTCTAAATATAACGTTAGAAATTCTTTAGAGTTCAAAAATAAGATAAAGAATCTTAAAATTGAAAATAATGAAAAATTGGTTTCTTTAGACGTGATATCCTTGTTTCCTATTATACCAGTTGATTTAGCAATTGACACCATTAATGAAAAATGGGATATAATGAGACAACATACCAAGATTGAAAAATGTTTATTTTTACGAATTCTAAAATTTTGTACTGAGGATAATAGATATTTTTGCGGTTTAACGAGAGAACATATGTTCAAAAACAGGGACTTCCGATGGAATCTCCAGCATCTCCTATTACCGCTGATATTGTTATGGAGAGACTAATGGATTTGTGTATAGAAAAGCTGTTTAACCGCAAACCCTATACTGTCGTTTTTGTTACTTGGCAAAAAGGCAGAATGCGTTGTAAACACTCTTTTGCCCTTTTTCTTCTGAGCAAAGAGAAAAAAGAAGAAGTAAAAAGTGCAAAAGAATGCGCGGTTAAATTTCAGTTCAGTTGCGTTGGGATTTTAAGACGGTGAAGTCGCAATAAAGTGTTAATTTTGATTAAAAACCAAAAAAAAAGGTTCAAAAGATTTATGTGCTTTATTTTAAAAATAATAAATAATAACTTTAAAATAAATAAATAACTCTTATTACAAGATAAAACAGTGAACTTGTTTGTATTTTGTATTATATTTTATTTTATTATAAAATAAAATAAACTAAATAAAAGCGCTTGTACGGTTGTGCAGAATCTTTAATACCTTTTACCATAGGTATTAGATATAGAGCAATTAAATAAACTTTCCTGTGGTGGTTAGAGTGCTGAAACAACGATTGTTTATTTAGTATATCCCTGACATATACTATCAGCATCAGAGAGTTTGCGGACAAGGACTGCAGCAAAACTAATTCGACGGAGTACGGAGCAGTCATTTCAGGAGCCCGGAACCACCTTGGTCATCTCCCTGAGTAACCGTCAACCACGCCATCGTGGCCGATTAACAAACGGCAGAGGACATCATTAACTACATCTAACTGGTAAGTCCTAAGTATCTCTCCCCACAACTCTGTGGGACGACCCCGCCCACATCTACGTGGATGAATCCCCCTCATAACCCCCACAATTTTTTGGTCCTTCGGGCCGGATCCAACCCGGTACCCCTACTACTTTCCTCCATAAGGAGAAAATACCCCACCGGATTCCCATTCCGGACCCCATATCTATATATATACATAAAGTTTTCCTCCGTATAAAGGACAACAAAACCCCATACCCCTACCCGTGTTTCCATACAGGAAAATCCCAGGCATTACGTGCTGGGCCCCATATTCAAAAAAAAACCTTTTGAAAAACAGCGTTGACTTTACCCCTTTTTCAAAATTGCATGATAATTTGCAAAATACCATAATTAGCGGTACTTGTGTTTTTTTACATTTCCAACGGTTTCTTATTTTTCGATTTCTTGTGCACCTGCAAAAAAAAAATAGGAAACTGCGAAATTTACATACATATATGTGCTATGTGATTGTTGGCATGCGCACATATATATATATATATACATACGTACACACCAAATTTGCTCAAGGTTAAATCAACGAGTTGTTAAAATAGCAAAATTGAAGAAGCAAATTTGTATGTACATATTTCTGTACCCACATTGGTGAAGAAAAAAGAATTTACATACATACATAAATACAAATAGCAGAGAAGTTTCTTTGGCCGTCGCAAATTCGCTGCCGGCAGAGAAAAAGAATAAAGACAATATTCTTATGTGTGGATGTATGCGCACATCTTCATTTGCTTGTATTTTGAGAGCACATATTTGTTAAATTATAGACATAACTTTTGTGACGTCACCACCCAAAAAATTACTAAAGCAGAATACGCAAGTGTATAGTCAAAAAAATTGTTGTTCTACTGACCTACATTAATATACGCATGAATATAAGAGTGATTAATGTGTACATGCATAAGCAGAAACGTTTATGCAAACGTATGTAAATGTATAACAAGCTTGTGTATTAGGAGTACAAGTAATTTTGGTGGTTGAAAATAAGAAAACAAATGCGAGTACAGTAGCGGACAAATATTGTGCATCTTGGAAATTTTTTGGACGTTCAAATATTTGAAAAGTGAGAACTAATAACGTGTTTGATTTTTAAATTAAATTAAATTTAATAAATAATTTTAATAAATTTAATTTTAAATTAAATTAAACTATTAAATTAAATAATATTAAAGGGTTGATAGAACTTAGAGAAAAGGAAAATTTGAAATTTACTAACCCCTGTTTTAATAAATAAAATAAATTAAACGCAAAAAGGTAAATCAGGCGTTAAATATTTTATTTGGCATTTACCACCAATTTATTATACAAAATATATTTCGGGCAAGACTTCAAACACAACTATATTTATTTATTTAAAAAACAAATATTTACAAATTTTATTGTCGTCGACAAATTCTGCTCTTCGCTGTCACTTGTTCCTTTTGACGAAACATAACGGGCAATCGTATACGAGGGTCACCCAAACAGTAACGGGTACAAGTATACGAGGGTCATCCCGAACAGTCTGGGCACACTTAAACGAGGCGAAACCTAAGAAAAATATTTTTTTTCTTTTTTTATCATTTTATTAATTAATTTGATTCCCTTTACCATTTGAACACTTTTTTTATTGTCTTGTTTGCGAGGATTCCCCCTACTGTTTATACTCAACAATCGATCACTTTTTATATCGCGGATCATCTCAGTCTTTTTCTTGGTAACTAAATACCCCACTTGGGCATTTGGGGATAAAATGGCATCAATTAAACCATTGATCCGTGTCTCTGATCGCATCACGAAGCTTTCAGTTCATATGGATGAGAGCGCGGTTGTCGGCCAGTCGATTCACGCGTGGGATGTCCTGAAAACAGAAGCTATACGGTTATGGGAAGCCTTCGCGTCGCTATACGATGATGCTATCGAAAAGTTTGATCCCGTGAAAGATGACATCGATATCGACACTTTGGAAAAACGTTTTTTTTCAACTTTTGAGGCTTATACCAAAATGATAGCCAAAATAAATGAAGCCATCGAGACTCTGCGCAACAAGACAAAGCGATATCTTGCTCGAGAGGAACAGGCAACTCAACATTCCCTCATATCAGTACCCCCTGCGATACAGAAATTTTCCACGGTGACTATAAGTCATGGCCAACATTCCGTGATGTGTTCCCGGCCCTCTATAAGAACAACAATCGCCTATCCCCGGTGGAAAAGATGTGCCATTTACTCAAGAAGACACAAGGAGAAGCGAGAGACCTGTTGAAAACTTGCCCCATAACGAACGATGGGTTCGAGATGGGATGGCAACACTTGGTACAAAGGCACGAAAATAAGCGCGTTTTGGTGAACGCGCAATTAAAATGTTTATTTAATATTTCCCCCGTTCCTAAAGAGACTGGGCCCAATATTCGACGCTTGCAACGCACAATTAATGATTGCGTTACGAATTTAACACTGTTAGAAATCGACACCAAGAATTGGGACCGCATTTTTATTTATATTTGTTCCACCTGTCTGCCCGATACCACGCTCAATTTGTGGGAACACTATTTGCCCCACAACACAGAGTTGCCAGCCTGGAAACAAATGGATGCATTTCTGACGTCTCGGTTCCAGACATTAGAATCAGTTGCAGATATCCGCTCAACCTTTTCACACTCGAATGTCTCAAACGCGCCTAAAGTTCCGAATTACAAAAAACCAAATTCAAATGAGAAAAAACTTAACAGTTTTAATACCAGCGTGTTAATCGACAAACATAAAAAATGCCCTTTGTGTCCCCACTCACATCCCATTAGATTTTGTTCAGTGTTTCTTGGCATGTCTCTTAAAAATCGATACAATGTAATTAAAAAACATAAAATTTGTACAAATTGTCTCGCTACCTCCCATGAGCGTAGACAATGTAAAAGCAAATTTGTGTGCACTGCTTGTGGACAAAGCCACCATTCGCTGCTGCACCGTCATGAACGTCATTCAGTCTCAAATATACGGAACCCTGCCGCACCCCAAGCTGCTCCCGTTATATCTGCCTCTAACTCCCATGATATTGATATGCGCTCACATAACCCCCCGCACAACACGAATATACCCCCTGTTGCTTCTCCATCACATAGAGGTAACTACTTTACCCGCGGGGCTCTGCCCCCAACTAGTATTCACCCCTCTCAAGATGCAAGCCCCTCTACTTCTCGTGAAGCTGCTGAAAAAACGCTGCAATCGTACTCAACCCAGGTACAAGCAACTACCCCCTCTATTATACTGGGCACCGCCCTAGTAGATATTTATATTCATGATTTTAAATGCACTATTCGTGCCTTAATCGACTCTGCGTCTGAAGCGTCGTTTATTTCGAGGCGACTTTAAAGAAAACTCCACATCAACACTCAGTCATCTCATGCTGAGGTCCGTGGAATAAATGACTCATTAACGGCAACATCAACTCTCATGTGTCAAGTGCGCATAGGGTCCCCAATTAACCCTGCAATCAATATATGTATTGACGCCTTTATCGTCAATAAGTTAACAGATCAACTACCGTATTACCCAGTATCCGCTCTCCAGGATGCGAACTTCTCACGCCTACAAATGGCTGATAAGTATAGGCAAAACTGCACTGAGGTAGACCTACTACTCGGAGGAGATGTCTACCCCAAGATAAAACGGCGTACAATGGGACTCTAACCAATCCCTGGTTGCCCAAAATACTATTTTCGGCTGGATACTCACCGGCAAAATGCACACCTTCCAAAACCGTGTTACGATTCGTTCATTTTTTAATGAAATCACCCTATCAACTCAACTACAAAAATTCTGGGAATTGGAAGAAGTACCGAAGAAGCGCCGCTCAACACCTGAAGATATATATTGTGAAGACCTGTATAAAAAATCGACTCATTAAAACCCTGATGGTCGGTTTGTCGTGTCACTCCCCTTTAAGCACGACTACCCCAACCCCCTTAATGTAGGCCATTCCCGAAACACCGCCATATCTCAATTTTTACGCAATGAAACAAGATTGCGAAAAATCCCCGAACTCAAAAATGATTATGACCGAGTAATCACCGAGTATGCCACTCTAGGCCAAATGGACAAAGTTTCCCCCCCGAGCAACGGCTCTGAAACCTACTACTTGCCACACCACGCAGTACTAAAACCCGATAGTGCTACCACCAAGCTACGTGTAGTGTTTAATGCGTCTAGCCCCTCATCTAACGGCGTCAGTCTCAACGATATGCTCCACGTCGGGCCTATATTACAGGCCGACTTTTTCGCTACGTATTTAACGCGGACATCGAAAAGATGTACCGCCAAATTCTTATAGAACCCTCTCAGACCCCATATCAGCGGATTATCTTCCGAAAATCCCCGAACGAGCCCCTTCAAGATTACCAGTTGAATACAGTGACATTCGGTGTCAACTGCGCCCCATACTTAGCAATCAGAACATTGCTAGAGATAGCCAATGAGGCCGAAGAAGATTACCCCCTGGCAGCTGAAATTTTACGAAACTTCATGTACGTCGATGATGTTATGGCTGGTTCCCATATTATTACGGCCAGCTTACTATGCAGGGATCAACTATGCAACGTGCTTGATTCAGCCGGTTTTACGTTACGTAAATGGACGGCGAATAACAATCTTTTACTCAATGATTTACCCCCAAATTATCTGCTAGATGAAGAATTTTTGACCCTTTCTGATTCGAGCATCACTAAAACGCTTGGACTGCGGTGGAACGCTGGAAATGATTATTTCTACTTTAAATTGAAATCTCACCCCGATCGCAAAGCAGTCATCAAAAGGTCTGTACTTTCAGAAATAGCCAAGTTATTTGACCCCGCGGGCTGGCTATCACCCAAAATAATTGTGGCTAAAATCATAATGCAACAAATCTGGAAGGATGGGACAGACTGGGATGAAGATTTCCACCCCCCTACGCTAGAAAACTGGCATAGTTTTCTTGATGATTATATACACATCGAACAAATTCGAATACCCCGTTTTGTTGATTTTGACCCCTCAAACACTACCGAACTACACGGTTTCTGCGACGCCTCTGAAAAGGCCTATGCCGCTACTCTGTATCTGCGGTCTGAGAACCAAGGTTTTGTCTCGACACACCTTTTAGTAGCAAAAACCAAGGTAGCGCCGGTTAAATTTGTTTCGATACCACGGAAAGAACTTTGTGGTGCTGAATTGTTGGCTACAATGATGGACACAATACCAGCTCAGCTCAATTTAAAAAATTACAAAATTTTTCACAACCATTACAAAATTTTCCAGATTCCACGATTGTCTTAGCGTGGTTGCGAGGTCCCCCTAACCGATGGAAAACATTCGTTGAAAACCGCGTCAGCTCCATAATCGAAAAGGTCGGAATCGAACCATGGTCGCATGTTGACACGAAAAATAATCCAGCTGACCTGGCATCTCGCGGCCTTACCGTATCACAATTGGCGTCAAATACACTCTGGTGGCAAGGTCCCCCTTGGTTAAGACCTCCACACGTTGAGTGGCCGTCATGGACTGAAAATTTCTCAACGGACGAAGAGTCCAGACCACTTTGTGTGCACTCTACCACGGTGAAATATGAAGACCTACTCCGTAATTTTTCGGATTTGCCCAAAGCGTTACGAGTTATTAGCTACGTATTTCGTTTTTATCATCGCTTGAAAAATCATCAGAAATCTAGCTCTACCGATCTCACATCAGATGAAATCAACTTCGTTAAATCATGTTTAATTATTTCGAGTCAAAAACTCCATTTCGCAGATGAGCATAAAGAATTATGTAATAATCACCCGATATCCCGTAAAAGTACGTTATTAACTCTCAACCCATTTCTCGACTCTAACGGAATCATGAAAATTAATGGCCGATTGGCAAACTCCCCCACTCTCAGCTATAATGAACGCTATCCTATTTTGCTACCCTACCACGCTCGTTATACTCAGCTTTTCCTCAAATGGCTACACATGCACTCCATACATGGCCAAAATGTGCTTTTACACCGCCTTATGCGATGCCATTATTATGTACCTCGTCTTAAAAATCTAATAAAATCAACTATTTCTAAATGCCTCACATGCGTTAGACATAAAAGTGCGCTCAGCCAGCAGATGATGGCTGTATTACCCCCCGAACGAGTTACGCTCACCCGTCCATTCTACGACGCTGGAGTGGATTTCGCCGGGCCCTTCGAAATAAAATACTATGTGGGCCGCGGTTGCAAAATCACTAAAGGTTACGTCGCAATCTTCGTCTGCTTCGCCACTAAAGCGATTCACCTGGAAGCCACTGGAGATATATCTACGCAAGCCTTTTTAGCGGCCTTCGCCAGATTTTTCAGCAGACGTGGAACGCCTCATGCCATGTATTCCGATAATGGCACTGCGTTTGTTGGCGCCACCAACATCCTACAACATGATGCCCAACAATTTCTAGCACTCGTACGGAAAGGTGTATTAGCTCAAAACAGCTTCTCCCCGTTCGAATGGCACTTCATCCCCCCAGGAGCACCTCATATGGGCGGCCTGTGGGAGGCCGGAGTGAAAAGTTTTAAGTCCCATTTTAAAAAGATTTGCCACAGCCAACACTTCACGTATGAAGAATTTAGCACCATGCTAACCCGCATAGAGGCATGTCTGAATTCACGGCCCTTGAGTCCAGTGACCAACGACTCAAACGACTTATGCGCAATAACCCCCGGTCACTTCCTCATAGGCACCCCCATTTTGTCACCCCCCGAATCCAATTTATCCGAATACTCGTTAAGTTATGTCAATCGCTGGCAGAAACTAAAAATATTACACCATCACCTCGCCCGTCGATGGAAATACGAGTATTTTATCGAACTCCATAAACGGACAAAATGGAAGTACCCACAGCGAGATTTCGCGATCGGAGATCTTGTCGTCGTACGACAAGACAATTTACCACCACATCAATGGCGTCTCGGTCGAATTGATAAAGTCTATCACGGCCTGGACAATAAGGTCAGAACAGCTGACATCCGCACTCCTACGGGTGTCATCACGCGCCCCATCGTTAAATTAGTGTGGCTCCCCTACCCCGAATCGCAATGACAACTAATCGTTGCCTTTATTTCGTTCTTTTCTTTTCTAGTCATTATGCGGCGTTCACCACGTAGAAGCGCTTCCCCGATTGAGCGCCAACGGGTTATCATTCGTTTAAAATCCACCTCGTATGACTGCCGCCTTTGCCAAAAGGATCACCCATTGCGAAAATGTAAGAAATTTACCAGCATGTCTGTTTCCGCACGAGAGAAAACGGTACGACGCCGTCTATATTGCGAAAATTGTTTAGCACACTCGCACCAGACTAATAAGTGTCGCAGTGCTGAATGTTGTAAAATCTGCAGGGGTAAACATCACACACTTCTTCATCGCCCCCCCAAAATACGTCGTTCAAGCGGTACTGGAAATGCTACGTTGATACCTACCGTCATTATGCAAATATGCCTAAACAAGCAATGGGTGCAAGTCCGTGGTCTGATTAACCCACGTGCCACTGAAAGTACCATCGCTGCCTTCATTGTTAACCGATATCACCTCCCGGTAGAACTGATCGACAATAAGAAATGGTACAAGATGACTTTTCGTTCACGTTTCGAGGGAGCAACCACGTTTACCGTCACCGCCAGAGTTGACGACAAACTACCCTTCAACCAAGCCAGAAAACCGCTGGACAGCCGAGTAGCTCAGCTCTATGCTAATCTTCGTTTGGCAGACCCAGACTTCTACGACAATCACACCATCAACGTCATCCTTGGAGCCGAGGTATACCCGGAGCTTATCAGAAGCGGTCTTCAACCAGGCAGCCTTGCATCGCCCCTCGCACAGGACACAGCTTTGGGATGGGACCTAGTGGGAAAGTTCGGCCTCTAGGTGCCACCAACGACTAATCATAATAATTATACTATACATTTATTGAACTTGTACTTATATTATACTCTAAGGTATTCTATCTTTCTTAAATTATTGATTTTGAATTTATATAACTTCGCTTGAAATATTTAAAATTACACATCCTTGTTGGATTATTGAACATTTTGTAACTTATTTTATCACAAATGATTGTAATTCTGGTGTGCGCTTCCACCCTACTATTAATCACATATTTCTTATTTCTTGTAACACCACGTTTTCCATCCTCCTAGTTGCAATCCTGCAAGGGGGGCGGGATGTTTAACCGCAAACCCTATACTGTCGTTTTTGTTACGTGGCAAAAAGGCAGAATGCGTTGTAAACACTCTTTTGCCCTTTTTCTTCTGAGCAAAGAGAAAAAAGAAGAAGCAAAAAGTGCAAAAGAATGCGCGGTTAAATTTCCAGTTCAGTTGCGTTGGGATTTTAAGACGGTGAAGTCGCAATAAAGTGTTAATTTTGATTAAAAACCAAAAAAAGGTTCAAAAGATTTATGTGCTTTATTTTAAAAATAATAAATAATAACTTTAAAATAAATAAATAACTCTTATTACAAGATAAAACAGTGAACTTGTTTGTATTTTGTATTATATTTTATTTTATAATAAAATAAACTAAATAAAAGTGCTTGTACGGTTGTGCAGAATCTTTAATAACTTTTACCATAGGTATTAGATATAGAGCAATTAAATAAACTTTCCTGTGGTGGTTACAGTGCTGGAACAACGATTGTTTATTTAGTATATCCCTGACATATACTATCAGCATCAGAGAGTTTGCGGACAAGGACTGCAGCAAAACTAATTCGACGGAGTACGGAGCAGTCATTTCAGGAGCCCGGAACCACCTTGGTCATCTCCGTGAGTAACCGTCAACCACGCCATCGTGGCCGATTAACAAACGGCAGAGGACATCATTAACCACATCTAACTGGTAAGTCCTAAGTATCTCTCCCCACAACTCTGTGGGACGACCCCGCCCACATCTACGTGGATGAATCCCCCTCATAACCCCCACAAAAGCTTATCGTAAAGCCGAAAGTAATTACTAAGTACGTAGCTGATTTATTTTGCATTATTTCAGATAGTGCAATTGATGATATGTTTACAATATTTAATTCATTCAATGATGATATAAAATTTACGATGGAGAAGGAAATCAATTCCAAACTTTCTTACTTAGATACTTTACTGATAAGACAGGGTAATAAATGGTTAATGCACTGGTATCAAAAACCGACAGCATCGGGTAGCATTATTAACTATTTTTCTAAACATAATAAAAGTGTAATTATTAATACAGCTAAAAACTTGATAGATAGAGTCTTAACAATTAGTGATAAGGAATTTCACTTAAAGAATAAAGTAAATATTAGGAAAATTCTATATGATAATAGCTTTCCTAAGGGACTTACTCATAAATTAATTAATCAGTTTAGAAATAGTAATAATATTAACACAACAATAAATATAATATGGCCTATAGGACAGATAACACATTGAATCGGTTATTTAGTAGGACTAAAGATAAAATTAATAAATTCAACATTTCTAATATAGTCTACAGAATACCGTGTAAAGGAAACGATCAGGAGAACTGTAGTAAAGTATATATAGAAACAACCAAGAATAAGCTTAAAACAAGAATAGCTGGACATAAGAATAACTTAAGATATGTTAATTCACAAAGAACAGCATTATTTTCCCACTGTTCTGAATTAGGTCACTATCCAAACTTTGAAAATGCTTCAGTTATAAATATTGAAAAGAAATATTGAAAAGAGACGTTATATTCTAGAAATGCTACATATAGTTAATACACCAATGACAAAAATAATTAATTTTAAAGCTGATACTGACAATGTTGCACATATATATAGACATTTAATACATAAAATTACATAATTATTTGTTTATACATGGACGAACACAAAAACATTAGTTAAGTTTTTTGTTTTTTCATATACATATATTTGTTTTTTGTTAATATGACTTAAAAAATTTTTCTTTTAACTTTAATATGAAAAAAGGTTTTTTCATGTTTTCAAATTTAGTTTTTTGTTAAAAAATTTTTATATACATGTAAAAACATTTTAATTCCTGAAGATGGTACACAGAGGAATACCGAAATAGTAAAAATAATAATAATAATAATAATAATAATAATAATAATAATAATAATAATAATAATAATAATTATAATATTAATAATAATAATAATAATAATAATAACAATAACAATAATAAGTATAATAACAATAATAATAATAATAATAATAATAATAATAATAATAATAATAATAATAATAATAATAATAATAATAATAATAATAATAATAATAATAATAATAATGATAATAATAATAATAACAATACTAATAATAATAATAATAATAATAATAATAATAATAATAATAATAATAATAATAATAATAATAATAATAATAATAATGATAACATTAATACTAATAATAATACTAATAATAATAATAATGATAAAACTAATCACCCTTATTCTGTATGGCATCAGCAGTACAAGGCGACGGTAATTTTAGAATTTTTTATTATCGGTATTCCCGTTTTCAACATTGCCATTTTTCGATGAGTCTTAAAATGAAATTGGTACTTTTTAAGGATAAGTGACGTTGATATTACTGCGAATTGCCGTTTGTACAAGCAAAAAAGTTCAAAAAAATAATTAAACTATAAAAATATTAGAAATAAAATTGAAAATGTACAAGCAGAAGAATACCTAGCTCAGCCAGTTTGAAAAAATAGTTAAAGGGTTGCAAAAAAATCTATCACTTATGGAACAGTGGTAAAGTATTTCGATTGTTTAAGCGTCTTTGGCCCACTAAATAGAACAAGTGGTTGATAGGGCGCTGTGGGTAAAGTGGTAAACACGTTGACTACAAACTTGGTTGGCCAGGGTTCAACCCCTGCGGCAAACAAAATATAAAAAAAAAATTTTTTCTGTTTAATGGTATAAATGAACATTAAAAAAGTGCAGCCTCCCTTGTCGGTACTTCTTCATAGCAAATTCGTCGGCAAAGTAAAATGACTATCTTTCTTCTTTCACCACCTGTCTTATCCCTCATCTACCCCTTTTCTGAAGAATGTAGCATGGTTACAAAAAATAACTAAATAGGTTTTAATTCCTAAAGTATGTATAATTCCTTCTACGGATTTGCGCAATTTTAAATTTAAAGTTAATAAAAGATGGTTAGAAAGAACGTAGAATGTAGCTACTGGAGGCGGTATATTTAAGCAATTGGTACTAAGCCCCTTGGAAGAATCTGTGGCAAATCTTCTCCAGTTAGATAACCCTAGGGTATTGTTCAGTTCAGTAAATGAAAACTTTCTAAAGTCATAGACAACGCCTGGTTGAACGTGCTTAAATCGTTTCAAATGGTAAGCCATGTTGCCACAAGACGTACACTTTCATTTATTGATATTTTACTAAGTTTTTTTTAAGTAGAAACAAAGCATTAGTCTGAAATGGATAACTTTGAATTCATCACTTACTTTTCATCTGTTAACTGAAAGATTTTTTAGTTCTGTCTAAGAAGTCTTCTTTGCACCAATAATTATCACTTAGTGTCAGCGTCGGAAAGAAAGTAAATTTTTTTAAATTTGAAAATATTTTTAATTTTTCCCAATTAGGGATTGATCCGTGGATTATTATAAATCAATTAAAATTTACTTTTTTTGCTTTGGTTCATTTTTTAATTAAATTTTCACAAAGAAAATTTATTTTTCAAATGTATGCAGACAGCATCTATAATGTTGTGAGGAAACAAGTATGAATGATTAAAAATAAAAATTTGAAATAACAAATGTATAAGACGTGTTGTAGAGAAAACAACAAATAAATGCTGTGAGTCGTGTGTGAATTTCGTCCAACCAAATTAATATTGATAAGTTGGTTAAATAGATGATATTTACAATGTATACAACTTAAGGTACATAGATGTGAGGAATGCTGATGAGGAATTTGGCGGTCCTGAAAACATTCTGACAGCGTCAAGTTTTTGTTCTTTTCTTTGGAAAACGTCCGAATACATTTCTTATATACCCTTCACTATGTATGTAAATATAGTTTAGTGAAGTAACTCCAATCAAAAACGCAAATATTGGGGTGACAGAGAATTAAAAAATAAAAAAATAAAATTGGTACTGCATATATATAATTTTAGATTGTGAGGACTTAAACTTCGGGGAATTTAAATTGACCTTAGAAAAAAAAAATATGTGTAAATAAATAATGAAAATTAAAGGTGTTGTGTTTTAGTGGGAATGTGGATTACATCCACTTAAGGGAGGAGCGAATAATATTCGCCACAACTTAAATAAAATTTCTTTTATTACAGCAGGAGACGTCAGTAAAAGAGAGTGAAAGCTAATTAGGCATAAAGACGACAAAACATAAAGATGCAACAGCATCGAGTATAACCTACACAAATAGCAGTCATACCGAAACAACACACAAAGAGAAAAACAGCAAAGAGAAGCCAAACACACAAAACACACAGGACAACCAATAGCAGCCTACAAAACATAGAGAAGCAACAGCATCGAAGACAATCCACACAACCGCTATCGGTTCAAACCATACGAAGTTGTGTGGTTTTGTAGTTATGAAGTCGTAGTCAAGATTGCTATAAAAGCAGGATGAGATAGAAAATAGGAGATAATTGTAAGCGGTGAACGTAAGCAAGTGGTAACAAAGGTCGGTAAGAAAAGATAAAAATTTAAAGAGCAAGTGAAAGTAGTAAATGTGGATTAGTAACACTAATCCTAGCAAAGATAAGTGCAGGGAAATTTCAGACGGGTTACATCCGGCTTACCTCTTTATCGAGGAAGGAGTGTAGGCCACTGGCTCAGGGCAAAGCTATAGATAGTTTTCCCGGAGGTTCTCACCCGGAAAGCTTAGGGAAAGTGTAGGCCCTGAATAACCAGAATAGAATAGAAGTTGAGGTATAGGAGTGATTGGTACGTCGGCTAATGTTACCACGAAGGCTTACGCTTAGTATTTTAAAACACAAAGGAGTTGAGAGAAAAAGTGATAAAATAAAGGCTGCGGCTAAAAATAAAAAGAAAACGTTGTATATTTTTATTAAGGACCTTGGCGGGCTGAGCTAAACCCGCACAATAAACCCGAAGTAACCGGAGATTCGTTACATTTGGCGCCCGAGCAGGGACTGGAAACAAACAAAATTATAGAGGCTGCAAACATGGTTCGCACAGCGTGGGTTTATTCACTACGTAAGGACGAGCTGGTACAATACCTGGACGAGTTTGGTCTAGATACTGGTGGAACCGTCGATGATATGAGAAAAAGATTGTCAACCTTTGTGACCACTGGACACGAAGGGAAGGCGCTGAACCGGCTCGAAGAACTGGAAAGTAAGCATGGTCGTTGTCCGACACCCAACACGCAAGGGATGACTCCACAAGTGGAACTACCTGCCACTTCGTTTAAAATTGGGCAACAGGCGGGCACAGGCCACCAGTTGTACCCATCACCACGGGATACTAACGCCCACGATTATCTCTAACAACAACATGTCAATGCTTAAGACATTCCCCAACAACAAAACGTCAGCAGCCAAGCTATGGGTTTACCTTATGCGGCCGTAATTGATATAGTAAGAAAGTGGTCATTTCGTTATTATGGCGGGAAAGACCCAATCTCGTTTATAGAAAGGGTAGAAAAATTCGCAGAAGTCTATGGCCTTAACAAGGACATGCTGCCCCGAACAATGCCCGAACTGCTTAAGGATACGGCCCTATTGTGGTACCGAAACAACAACCGCCAGTGGCCAACATGGAAGGGGTTCAGAGAACATTCCTAAGGTTTTTTTTTTGCCACCACAGTACTTCGAGGGGCTGGAGGACGACATCCGTCGACGGCTACAAAAACCATGAGAGTCGTTTGAAGACTTTGTCGTGGTACTTCAAACATGATGCGCCATGCGGGATCTACAACAGAAAGCCACCTAGACAGAATTTTCAAAAATTGTTTAGTAGACTATCAGCTATACATTAGAAGAAAAGATTTCACCTCGCTGGACGAACATATAAGAATAGCCGAAGACTATGAGGTAGTAAAGGCATCGCACCCGGAGGTAGGCTACGAGCGCCGGAAGGTTCGGCAACCACGGCGAAGAGACGACAGAACCCGACAAGTGGTTGCCGCCTAAGAGGCAGCCATTAATCCCGTGACTGCCTGCCGCAGATGGGGTCAAGAAGGCCACGGGTATAGATTTTGTACCAACCCAAGTATATTGTTTTGCTGGGAGTGCGGTAGAAGAGGGATAAGAACTCGGGAGTGCTGTCGAAGAGAACAAGGAAATGCCAGAGGGGTGGTAGCGAACCAAGGAAGTCTATCCGTGCGCCAACAAATGGTTTCAAGCTAACAGACACCCGCTTACTGGCCCAAGTTCAGCTTGGCGGACAGCGTTGGGAGGCCACCATTGACACCGGTGCCTCCAGAAGCTATGTAAGTGAGAGTGTGGCGAGGGGCCTGAGAAGAAGCATCGAAGTGAGTCCATCAGAAAGTCGAATCAGACTGGCGAACGGAACAACCGTGGACGTAAAGAAGGCCATACGGACGGAGGTACAATTGAGAGGTAAGTGTTGCCGTTTAGAGCTAGGGGTAATGCCCCAAATGTGGGACAATGTGTTGCTGGGAATAGATTTCTTGAAAGCGGTGGAGTGCGAGTTACGTTTTGGTGACCAGCGAATACGGTTTTCACAAGTTCGGCACCGAGTAATGGCGGCATATAAGCAGCAGGAGGACGAAAACCCTTGTACATCCGTTTCAGACGAAAAGTTTTTGATTTCGACGTTCCTGGACCATGAGTTAGGAAAATTCAAGGAGGTAAGAGGCCCGACGTCTTTGACCGAACACAAAATAATTCTTAAAGATGACAGACCGGTCCGCCAAAGGTACGCGCAACGTAATCCCGAGATGCAAAGACGTATAAATGAGGAGATTGATGAGCTGTTGAAGAACAGGTATATCGAGCCATCAACGAGCCCGTATAGCGCACCTATTGTGATGGCACCGAAGAAAAACGGTTCGCTCAGGCTCTGTGTAGACTATAGGCTGCTCAAAGCTTAAACGGTGGCCGACGCTTATCCATTGCCTAGGATTAACGCTATACTGGATCGTCTAAGAGATGCCAAGTTTATAAGCAGTATAGACCTCAAAAACGGCTACTGGCAGATACCTATGGCAAAAGATAGCAAGCACTACACAGCGTTCACGGTAGCTGGCAAGGGTTTGTTTCAGTGGAGGGTGATGCCCTTTGGGTTGACGTCAGCCCCCGCAACTTTTTAACGAACGCTAGACCAGGTGATTGGTGCGGAAATGGAGCCTCATGCGTTTGCTTACCTGGATGACATTGTGCCTAATTTTCGGCACCGGTGGCTATCAAGTTTCCCCGTTGTTCTGTGCCATTCATGATAAATGCATTATGCCTATTATTGTTTTGATTGCGAGTGTTGTTGCTCGTAAAGATCTGGCCATTGTCTGTTGTAGCTGTTGGCTCCATGAGTACTTCTTCTTTGTTGGTTATAGTTGTTATTATTGTTGTTGCTGTAGTAATTTTGTTTATTTCGTTGTTGTTCATTATTGTAGCGGCTTTGATTCGTATTGATTCTTTGTTGTTATTTCTGTTCTTTTTGTACAGCATGACACGAGCTTCTTCTGTGTAATCGGATTCTTCTGCTATTTGAAGTGCTTCTTTGAATGTGTTTGCTCTGCTTGCTGCTATAGTTTGAGTAATGTTGGCTTTTGTTATACCTCGCTTTAAAACGTTAAGCGCTATGCCATCGTTTGACTTAATGATAGCAGATTTTTCTGCTGTTGTTTCAGAGTTGAAGTTTGAATGGCATTTAGTTGTGCTATCAGAACTTCTATTTTCTCGGCTAATTGAGATACGGATTTATTTCCTTGAGTACTATTTGAAAGTTAATCTAATATTGCATTTGCTGTTTTTCGAGGTTTAATTATCTCTTTTAGGTTGGATATTAAGCCATTGACATCAGTAGTTCCTAATAGATCTAGTTTTGTTTTTATCTTATCCGGAATTTTAGTGGTGTATACTAGTGCAAAAAAAGTTTGTTTTCTGTCTACAGGAATTTCATTATTAAAAAGTTCCACTAGGTTTATAAATTTTTGGGAGTCTTCTTTCTTGCCGGAAAATTCCGCTATGGCTTTCGTAAAAGAAAGGACACTAAAGTCTTGATTTGCCATCTTCTTTATTTTGATTTTATTATATAGATGTAGGAATGAAGAAAGAAATTTGTATACTGTTTTTAATGATACAAGTTTTTTCTAGAGCAATGCTTTTTCATTGGAGATTGTTATTATATCAGCGTATAATGATCTTGTGTTCTTTAATATTTCAAATTGTAGTGGATCATCTGCATCTTTAATGATATCTAACACGTTGTTGTATAGTGCTGTGATTTCTAATCTCTTCTTTCATAATGTCGCTCTTGTGTAGCGTCTGTTAGGAGTATTTTTAAGGTTAGTCAGATTATGCTTCAAACGCTTAATTATATCTTCTACTAAGTCTTCCATATAATTTATGTTGTTATAACGTCAGTGAGACAAGAAATTGATTTAGCTGCTTTTAATGCTTCTTGACGTTTACTTTTCTTATTTAGCCTGTATATTTTCAGTGCTAAACTGGTAACTGTTACTGCCAAAACAAGCCACAAAGTTATTTCGTGTTGTTCTAAAGTTTGAGAATGATAGTCTTGGTTATTTATAATATTTACGGTCGCATCACCCGATTGGGCTGATGATTTTGAGATGGTTTTTCTCATTTTTAAAAAAAATCCGTGTTTTAATATTTTTTTTTTGTTTATTTACTTCGTTGTTTTTTTTTATTTCTTTAATTTTGAGACTTGCATTCTGCCTTTCTTCTTTATTAATTGATAAGGACTTTATTTTATATAAATGATGCAATTCTAGTCGTTGCTTAATTTTTTTTCCATGGGAGCATCTTTTTGTATTGGTCTCGACTTATGCCTGCGAATCGCTTCTTCTATTGTAATTGCTTTTGGGCCGATACGCACGTCAACGGAAGCAATGTTTACAGTTGAAGACTCAGGATTTAGTTCTGTGGGAACTTCAGGCTGGGGTCCTTCTGGAAAGTATGGTTCTTCCTTAGTGTTGCTAAGGTATTTCTCTCAGAAGTTAACTAGTCTATTGACGTCTTCCACAGTAGGCGCATTTGTATTCATCTATGGCACAGATCAACAAGAAAAAATAAGAATTTTTGTGATATTTTTACTTTATAAAAAAATTTATAATTTTTTTTTTTTTAAATTTAATTATAGAAAATTGAGGATCAGTAAATCCTTTTTACTTTATAAAAAATTTAACATGGTTTTTTTTTTGTAAAATATAATCATAGTTTGGTGGGCAGGACCGCCATGTAATACGCGGTGTGTGACAGGATGTTTGGGAAAAGAGGATATTTTTTTTTGTCTTGTTATTACTGAGCGACTAAGACACGTAAATAAGTTTGGCGGTGAGCGCCTAATATCTCTAGAATTATCCGTCGGTGATACGCCAATTGGTCAGCGTCTAGCGCCTATTGACCTTTATATTTATACGGCCAAGGTCTGCCAATTGTGTTTGAGCTTTCAGAAAATAAACGCAGTGATTGCGAGCAACGTTTTCCAAAAACTAAAGTTCTTGTCAAACTTCTTTCTTTATTTATATAAAAAAATGTCCAGCTTAAAATTAAAAACTAAAAGTAAATATTGCTAATTAAGCATTTCTTTTCATGGTCAATAATTGCATTCAACTGCTGTGTAACTTAACACTTTTGTTGACAAAGAATGCAATGATCGATAGGAAAAGAACGTACCTGTGTATTATTGCAATGCATGCATAAATTAAATTAAAAAGAACATTTAAAAGTATGATGTGTGTATTATTGCAATGCATGCTTAAATTAAATAATAAAAAAAAAGAATATTTAAAATTATAATGTTTACTACATTCTAGACTTATAGTATATTTAAATATGTAATGTATATGCTACATTTATAGCGTATTATTATTATATGCTACAATCTATATTAACACTAAAATCTTTAAAGAATGTTTCATATACAGATGTTAAGATGTAGTAGAAATCACTTGAAACGAGATATTTGAAAGTTATTTAATGTCAAAACCAAAATATTTGAAAAACCATCAGTGTATTTTTTTAAAGTGCTTATGATTTAAGTTTAATCCCGTTTTCTGGGAATTTAGTCAAAATTTTCCAGGGAAATTGTGGATAGCTTTTCGCGGGAATTCCTGGGAGGTTTCCCAAACCATAGTTATATGATATGATCTATCTATCCGTAATATTGACCTTCAGTTAAAATTTAATATTTTGTCTTACATTTGTTTACGTTTTTTTTCTAGCAGAGCCAGAACTCCTTTAAACTCTGTACACACATATTTCCTTTTTTAAATTTGGACAAGCATAGCAGAGGAGTTTTCAAGCTTAAGTTGTGAAGCTAGGTATTATACACTTTCAAGGGATGGCACTATGTGGTCTAAAAGTTGGGTACCTCGCACCTGAACAATTTTCCAACGCTTGGTGTTCTATAATTTTGTCTGATTTTTAAAAATTATACATTGCCCAAAAGGGCTCAACAATACCTACAATCTACATGTTAATACTTAAAAATTATCGAGTTATAAGAATTTTAAATTAAAAATTTTTGATTTTTCAATACCCTGTCTAAGTTTTTTTAAAATACTGGATACAAATTTCAGCAAATTTTTTGGAATTTTTTGTTCATAGTTAGCGAGCAAAATTCTAAATATTCTGAAAAAATTTTAATATTATATCTTTTTCGGCTTAAAAATTATACGATTTTTAATTTGAAAAATTTTAAATTATTGCATTTTCGTGTGTTTTAGCCTAAAAACGGCCAACAATCGAATTTTTTAAATAGCAAAAAAAATTTTTAAGGAGTACATAAAAATTGTTTATTTCTGTTTAAACTTACTATATATTGGTCAGTCTTGGAAAAGATAGAGCTCCTTCAAATTTACCTATTTAACATCGAAATTTTGACTTACCCTATATTTTTTAAAATCCCAAAGCTGACATCGGTAAAAGTAGACTACAATTGAAAAGTAATGTATACTCCGAATTGTTGATGAAGGTATTTCGTAAGCCAAAGCCCATAAGTGGTCTTTATAGGCAAAAGAGTAAAAATTCCAATATTTGGATATTTGGTCTTTATTTTGGGAATTGTGGGATTTGCTTTACCTTAATGCTGCAGATTTTTTACCACTTGATTTTGGTTGACCAACTATACAAGCGCATAAAATTTTAAATGGTTTGCTTAATTTATAAAATTTTCATTGAATATTTAGTATTTTTACTTTTCTCAAATTGGACCGTTTTTAACACAATTTTTAGAAATTTTCTAAGATTACCAACAAATATAAAAATTTGGATCAAATATTTTACCTTTTTATGTAACTGAATATAGATGATACAATTTCCTTTCAAACAAAAAAGATTCACCTCAATTTTAGTCTTCAGTTTTCATTTGGTTAGATTCGATAATTGTTTTGCAATGGCTGATAATGCATTCAACATCATTAAATTGTTTCGTGGCAAAGCATGTTTTGCAGTTGCAATAACAGACAAGAGAAGTAACTTGGAGGCATGTGCCTTCAAAATTGAACCCAGCTGACATATATCCCATGGATGTACCGCTGCTTATCTGTCGAATACAACTTGCTTTACTGGCTCCGAATTTGTTTGTAAAAATGTAAAAAATTGGTTCGAAAATATTAATACCTTTCTTTCGGAAATTTTAGGAAAGAAAAAAAAAACAGTAATCTTCAAATGCATAACGCATATCACTGTAAACGTAATGCAGTTCTGCTTTTAAATACTAAAGATATTAATAACCTTTCACCTGATGAACTGGATAATGTTTTTTGGATAATAATTTCGCATATCCAAAATAAAGAAATTGCTGCAGAAAAATAAAATTTTCTAAAAAAAAACTTGGTTCAATTATTTATTACAAAATTAGCTCCATTTATACAGCAAATTAATATAAAAAACAACATTTTAAATATAATTCGAGTCGGTGGACGCTTATCAAAAGATCCCATATCTCATTTTAAAAAAAATCAGTTTTGGCAGCTATGGTCCAGAGATTATCTGCATTCACTCTGACAACGCTCTAAATGGTCTAAAGTGCAACCAGACACTAAAATTGGTAATTTAGTTATTATTAATGAAGATAATACACCTCCTCAAAAGTGGCTATTGGCTCGAGTTACAAAGACGATCTCTGGTATAGATGGACATGTTCAAGTTGTCGAATTAAAGAGCACCAATGTATCATGTTGACGTCCATTTCATAAGGTGGCTCGTTTTCCCAGTTCTATTGATTATTGAAATGCACACCTTTCAACGGGGGAGAATATTGGAGGAGATCGCTTGGAGTCACCTGCCCATCACTGATGAAAGTGCCATCACTATTTGTTAATCCCTTTATTTGTTTACTCGTAACGTTGTTTTTGAATAAAATTAATATTTACATGTACACGCGTTTATATTTTTGATGATTTTGTTGCATTATATTATTTGTATGCTCTAAATATTTTTTGTAGCCAAATATGTACATACACATTTTAATTTTAGTTTTTATCCCTTCACCATAAAAAGTGGAAAAAGGGTATATGTCATTCCGTGTGTAATTTCTAAAATATCCATTTCGGACCGCATAAAGTATATATTATGAATCCTTATGCATAGCGAAGTCGATTGAGCGATGTCCGTCTGACCGTCCGTGTTAGTGTTGAAATCAAGTTTGCCGAGGCAAAAAAAAAAAAAATAAATAAATAAATACGTCAATCGATCAGACATAGTGTCGAAAGAGCTGCTATTAGAAATCAGCATTATCGGTACATGTCCTTCGAGGCAGCGGCAAATCACCACGCCTACCTCTACTTTTTTCAGAGGTCTTGATATTTTGAACAAGTACCGCACTTATAATTGTGCATAGTTAAGCGAAATACTGAATTGTTTCGGACAGTCGGGGTGGAACCTTCCATACCAAGTGAAAAGCTATTATCGCTTTCAAGGGAACTGTATTATTCATTCTTGAATATTTGTACAATCAACTCCATTATTAATATGCACAATTAAAAAAAATCCGTAAGTAGCTCCCTTATTAATGTGCACAGTCAAGCAAAATACTGTAAATAAATAAGTCCCATATTAGTTTGCGTAATCACACAAAATATTTTTGGTAGAGCGGACGTGAGACCGCCCATACAACGTGAAATATTATTATCGTAACTCTAAAGAATAATAACACCTGGCGTCCTAAGCTTTAATTTCAATTAACTGTTTCGTTTTTAATCAATCCGTTCTTAAAAATGGAAAATTTGCACGTTTATTCCGCATTTCCTTTATGTTACTGCATTCAGTTACTCAAATATCTGAAAACTATATTAAAAATCTTTCTTTCTTTGTGGAATGTGTAAAATAGGAACGAAAATGTGTAGCAATTTTCTAAATATTGTAGATAAAAAATAAATGTAGTGCAAAAACAGCCTGGTCGCTACCGCTTGGAGTTTTCAAAAAGTGTTACAAAATATAATTAAAAAAAATTGAATCGTACAAAAAAAGTCGCCCCTCCTCTGCAATAGTAACGTCTTGGAATAACATATAGCCTTATTGTAATTTTTCATAAGCTCAGTGTTTTTCTCTAAATATTACCATTTATTATCATTATTACGAGTTTTGTGTTTTATTTTGAGCTTTTCTCTTTCTTATTGAATTATTAAAAAAACACTGACAGACTACCAAAAATGGCGATTAGTCGACAATCGAGAACGCAGAAAACTATCATTTAATAACTAACAAACACTTTAGTAGGAACTTAGAACAAAAAAAAAAAAAAAAATAACATAAGTAAAGTAAGAGGTATTTGTGGCCATATTTTTTTTTTTTTTGTAGTTGTATTACTAAACTAGATATGTTCCAAATGATATGAATAATTAGGAACTGACCTTGTGTTTTGGCCGTTTACCCAAATGACAAGGGCTGATCTTGATGAATTTCAATAACAAAATTTGTAAAACTGTGTCTGATGTTTGGCGTATTTAAATTTTTCTAGTTCATCTTTTGCCTTAGTAAAGTTCATTTAAACCAGAACACGAACGGACAGACGGACATCGCTCAATCGACTTTGCCATGCACAAGAACTCAAAACATACATATATACTTCGTGGGGTCGGAGGTAGATATTGTAGAAATTACAGATAGAATGACAAACTTAGGTATACCCTTTTCCACCTGTTATAAAGGGTGTTAAAAATATTAAAGGCCATAAATGAAACCTTTATTGCATTTGAGAATTATAAATTTAATTACATAATTTTTTTAGCAAAATAATTAAAAATTGAGTGACTATCAAAATGCAGAACACGCACAATTGTAGAAATATTGAAAAATAACAACGGATATAAAATTTGGAAAACAAAGATAATTTTTTTTAATTTAAAATATGATTTATATACCGAATGAAATATACATTGGTTATCACATCACATTACAAAACATAACTAGGCTTTTACTTGACGAACAGTAGGGTGTATAACAGATAAGAAGTTATAAAATAACGAAATTAAAAAGTTCGGCGGTTTCACTTGACTATTTTTTTTTTAATTTAGCTGAACTGGTCGACACTTATTCCTAGCAGTTGGAGCGGGCCAATCGTTGTGAGAAATTCTGATTATCTTAAGGCAGCGGAAGAGTTGCTAACGAAATATCCTACACGAGTAGCACACAACTCATTGCTAGTATTATTTGCTCTAGGCATTCTACCTCAAGGCCGACCTAGTCCGTTAGTGTGCACACGAGCTACAATGTGGGCTTTGCCTGATATAACATCAGCATTATTTATTGCTCAGCATTCATCGGATGATATTAGGGATGTCATTAAGCGCGTGAGTATTATAAAAACTAAAATTAAAAATTAGCAATAACGCTTTTTTTATTTTTACCATGATAGACCGAAGTTATCTTTAAATCGCTAAAAGCGTATTTAAAGCGTGCTCCTTCCCTTAAGGGTGCCGCTCTAGTAAAATTATCGGCTTTGAAAGTAGAATCTGAGCCTTGGAATATGTTTTTAAACGTAACTGCCATGTTAAAAAGTTTAGAGTCAATGGAAATAACATCTGATAATTGGTTTGAAAATATTTTAAAGATCTACCAGCGAAATAAAGCTGCGCCTGGTGTTATCGCTACAAACATTGATTCTCACAATGCGTAAGTCTTAATAAAATTTTAAATACTTTTTTTACTTATGCAATAAATTTTCCTGTTGTTTTAGATGGGCCTATCCTATTGTAGCCAAAATATTTTATGATACACTTAGCCATTCCATAGGTTTGTACCTTAATTTGCAAACGTCTACATATGTATTTATCTTAATTAACTTTTACCTTAATTAATTATTTATTGTTATAGGTTTAACCAAATAAACAATTTCTATTCAAGATTTAGTTCACATATTTTCTTAATGAATAATACATATAAAATCTTAGATTATTCGAAGGTACTTTAACTTTTTTAAACTAGGAAATTTTTTTTTTCACGACACGCTCAAATAAAACTTGTATCTCGTGCATCTAAATTCTATTTGGATAATATAGTTTAATCAGAGCTATAATCAATTTGATTTATTTAATTACCCAGCAAAAAAATAAAAGAAGCAGCTAAGGCATGGGTTAGGTTTGGAATGAACTGGTTCAATTTAGGTGAAAAACGCTTGACTTTAACATTAGCTTGTCATTGGCTAGAATGGTTTCACATTAACAAAAGGGCTTCGCATTAAAATTGATGCCTTAAAACAGTAAAAATGCGATGATTAGGGTTTTTTTATTCTAATGTTTTAAAATAAACGAAAGCAATTTTTAGATATTATAAATAGTTTTTAATAGTATTTTTTTTATTATTAAATTGATCTCAATTTTTATTATTTTATTGGTAAGGTTAATAAATCCTATTTCATCTTATTTAATTAAAAGCACAGTGCCTGCCAAAAATAAATTAGTTGTTTTATTGTCCACAATGCATAAATACAATATTACATCTGGGCCACAAAATACACGAGAAAATTTGTTTCTATTATACTGAGCCTTAGAGTGGTGTGGATACGATGGATAAAATATTGTCACAGTATCCTTCAAAACGAAAAACATTTCGGTGGTGGGTAGCATTGTTTTTTAAGTATTTTTGATACGTCGAAAGCTAGACTTTTTCATAATCTATAAAGAAAATATTAAACAGAATCTGCAAGGTAATCGGAGCGAAAGCACTCTCTTAACTTTTATTCTGTTATATCGACCAGGTCAAATATACTACAAATCATTTGAAGATTTTAAATTTATTTAGTCATGAAACGCACGTTAGTTAAAAACTTTAAAAACCAAGAAAATATATAGAGCTTTCCTTTTCGAGTGGACCAGTTACCGCTAAAGATCCGGATATTGATTTCACAGTCGGTATTTACATAAGCAAAGAAATGCGCGGCCAGTTTGAGTTAAATGCAAGAAGCCCAATTGTGTAGAGCACAGCGTTTGTCAAACTAAATGTGACAAGTGCAACCAAACTTTAAATAACCTTTCTTCTAAATAATTTACTATAATCAAAATAATTTGTAACACAGCGTTTTTAAATAATGAACTGTAACTGAAATAAATGAAAAAAAATAAAGTAAATTACCTCTCTACCTACCGGGGTAGGTATCGCTAAACCTTGAAGGAATATTGAAAACAGCTAAAAATATCTGTTAAAAAATTTAAAATATAAACATATTTTTAGAAAATTATAAAGAACTCAGCAATTTGTATAGTGCGTCCTAATTTTGATAAAATCAAAGCAAAATTAAACAAGTTATTAAAGAAATAAAACAGAAATGGTCACCCGAGTAGATATTAGTAAAGCGAAGGTTAAAAACCAAAAATGCAATAAAATAACTCAGGAGTCTCACAAAGCTTGCGTTGCATCTGCTGACATTCGACACTAAACCTGCAACTCAGCTTTGTTTACATTCTTCAACGTTTACATGCTGACACAGTGTCTGCAATGTACCCAAGCAAGTCAGTAATGGTGGCTTGAAAATAACCTGATGAATCAGCGTAATTTTGACGTAAACCAATAACGTTGAGGTTGTGTGTCTAAACAACATACAAAAAAACAAATTTTTTTATTAAAATATTTAACCGCGTAAATTAAATTGGCGCCCTGATAAAACAGGTCATTCATTAAAATCAAAATATAAGTGATTGGTATTGGCTTCCAACAACTTGTAACGTAGCAGATAAGAGTACAAGGGGTCAATTAAAAAATCCTCTTTCACGAAATAAAATCTGGGCCTAAATCATCGCATTCGTGATAGAATATCTTTGATCGAAATTTTACATTTTAAGATCGCCGTTCTCAGTATCGAATAGCTTGTATCGAAATTTGAGATCATGGCATTCGATAACGAGTAATCGATCGAATACCTTCACTCCAAATGTTATTCGATAGGCTATGAGGCATCGTAAAAATATTTATATGTTTTTTATTAACAAAATAAATATTTCATTGTAACTAATCAATAGTTTTTTTAAATAAATAATAAGAAATGTAAGTATTAACATATTAATCTTTATTCTCAAGAATAATAGTATCAAAATCATGACCTTTTTGTTAAGGAAAATGTAAATAAAATAAATGGCAAACAAAAATAGCTCATGGCAAAATTTATGGTGATCACTAGACTTGTGTAGTTCATAAACGAACTAGTTTATTTAAGCGATTCCATCGATTGACCTAAGTAAACTAGTTCATACTTTTAAGTACACCTAGTTCATTTTTGAAGTATACTTTGTATTTGAACTACCAGACAAGATCAACTAGAATCCATGTTTTTTTTTCTTGTTGACTATTTCCGACATGAAATTAGTGCTGCCATGCATTTAATTTAACATTCTTTATGGCAATGCTACAGTATCGTTGCCATCATATTTTAAAAAGAACATTTGAACTAAGAGAGCTTTGAAGGAAAGAAAGCGTTTGAATTAGAAATTGAAAGTTTAACTAAGAGAGATTTTGAACTAAAAGAGCCTTTGAACTTAAATTTGAACTAGTTCATTTTCAAAGTTTGAACTTAAAATAGCGATCACTAAATTGAAGTATATGGCACAAGTCTAGTGATCACCCGAGCTTAGCAAATAATTTAATACCAAATTGAACTTGCAAACAAAGTGAATACGTAAGGCCCACCCGTGAAAACTGTGTCGGTTTGGCAAAAAGTATTTTTATTTTTATAACACCTTATAATCTCATTATAAACTGCAACCAATTTTTAAATTTATAGGTGTACGTAGACCAAAAATACAATGCTAAAAAGAAACTTTCTTTTAACAAGGAATTTAAAAGAAAAACGGGTGGTGGACCGTGCGAAGAAGTGCTTTTATCACCAGCAGAGGATCAAATTATTCAAGCTGCAAAAATTGAAGCTGCTTTTGAAGGCACCTATAGCATTAAGGCATTTGGTAAACCGCTGTGTCGGACAATGATAAGGGATCGATTTTATTTCGTATTTGTCTTTCATTTTCTTTGTCAGGTGAAGACAAATTAAATAAAAACAGGGATTCCATTTCTTCAAAATATAATTACACTAAAGCCCCGACTTGCGTCGTTTCGATTTGCTTCGCTTTTTAAAAACTAAAAAAATTCGGTTTGCGTCGTTGCAATTTCAATTTGCGTCGTTTTTACCCCTTTTTATTTCGGTTTGCGTCGTTTTGTTTCCGATTTGCGTTGCTAAAAATGGTTAAATTTTTTTGGGTCGTTTTGATTTTCGTCGCATTTTTTTGGTCCTATTAATGACGCAAATCGGAGCTCTAGTGTAATTTAAAATTAAAAATATTTAAGTTTTAAGAGTTTTACATTTACTTACCTTTATTTTATTACATCTTTGTTTACATTTTATATGAATTATGTTTTTATTGTATTACAAAGAAAAAAATCCTTTACATTTTTAAACAAATTTCGATTCGAAGGCTATCGAAAGCCGCAATCCGGTTTTGCGATACGTCACGAAATCTTACTCGATACGAAACCTCGCTCGATCACGAATGCGACATTTTGGCCGCTGATATTGACATGCCAAAACAACCATAGGATAATGATTTCGAAAGTAATGTTTGCATGATGTCGAAAGTTTTACCTCTACTCATGGAAATAAAATACTTCGAATAACTGCTTAGATTTTAAAATTCGTAAAAGCTGGTAAAGAAGGCAATATGAAAGACACTTCTATTACTGTAATAGATTTAGAAGACAGTTTGGTAGTTTAAATAAAACTTGTACAAATAAATATGTTTTCAAACGATACTCGTATCTATAATATATCTGTTCTAAAAAGTGGAAACGCTACTGGCCTCCTTTATAAACATCCAGTATATATTGATGCTAAAGTGATTCTTCGCACAAAGATTTTATATGATTAGATGGAAAACACCCATTTGTTCAAAGACTTGTATAACATTACCATAAAAAATTCAGTCATCAATTAACAGATGCAGATATTAACGAAACACGGAAGTATTATTTTATTCCAAATATTCGAACAAATATAAAGTCTGTTATCTTTAAATGTTTATCCTGCAAACGTTTAAAGTGTAAAGCCATTAGCCCTATAACAAGCTGTTTGCCCTTTACTGATGTAGGCGTTGATTGTTTTGATATTTTTTTAGTAAAAATTCGAAGAAGGGTTAAAAAAAGGTATGGCTGCTTATTTATTTGTTAAATAACTAGAGCTATATATGTTCAAATTGTTCATTCTCTCACTGCAGGTTCTTGTCTTAGCAATTTATCACTTAGTTACAAGAAGTGGTAAAGTTAAGAGAATTTAGTCGGACAATGGAAATTCCAATCTACCAGCAGAGAGCTACAACAAGCTAAAGATGATATGAATCTGTTGGATTTTGATTTCTCCCTTATACGGGTGGATTTTAGAAGCGTTTATTTGGAAGTTTTAAAAGATGCACTATGTTTCAAAGACCTACTTTTTCCGTGCGAAATTAATATCTTTTAAAATATTAAACTTTTTAGAGCAAAATTGAAAGCGGAGCTAAATAAATAAATAAATCTAAAAAAATTAACCGATTGGTGACCAATAAGATGCAAAAAAAAACAGTAATAAATAATTTATTTTATTATTTTTTTTTATAAAAAAATTGTTTTATTTTAGTTTTGGATAAATCTAATCATTGGTAGCCAATTATATGTAAAAAAATTATTTATTTTATTTTTTTTTTTTATTAAAAAACATATTTTACTTTAGTTTTCAGTTAAATTGATTGTATCAGTTAACTGCAATTCGTTTGGAAGACACATTTGACTCAAAAGATTTATTGAAGTAGCGGGTAAAAATTCTCCTTGTTCGTAGTGGTTTCCTTCGTCCACATTTGCATTTATAACATTGGAACTTAGAAGCTCTACAACTTCACGTGGAAGGTTTAAAGGCTTATGTTGTTGCATGCGCCTGCTTAAGTATTTTGTCGAAATTATTGGATCGGATGTATCTAAGGCTCTGTTGAAAACATCTTGAAGATTGTTTGTTTTGCTGTTTTTCCGAGCATGATGCAATCTGTCGGATTTATAAATCTTATGGCGCGATTCAGCTGCCGATTCACTAAAAACACCAATTGGCAAAATAGTGTTCTCTATAACTTGCTTGGAATGAATTAAAACCTTGTGAACAGTGGAGGTCATTGGAAGCCAACGATATAAATCTTGTATCATCTTTGCTGTTTGGAAGCAGTATGTTTCAAACTTGTTTGGATTTATAGGAAAGCTACACGACGAACAGATCAATATAATTTTTAAACGGAAAATTAGATCATGATTAACACCTGTGATTTGAGCGAAAATTACATCATTAGAGAAAACTCGACGGGCAGTATTTCCGTCGTTTGTGCTTCCAAAGCCACCAATTTTAGGCATATCTACACGAAGACCCAGTTCCCGCCAAAAAGCTCTTTGAATTTCTGCTTTTCTCTTCAAAACTTTAAGTTTGTGATCCTCTGACCGTATTTGCCATTTTTCTACTTTACATTTGTAGCCTAAATGTAAAATGAACTCAAAAAAACGGATCCAACAATGTAAGGGACTTAGCCCAAATTTGATGTTAGGCTCTTTTGCACGAAATCTTTCACATGAATAGTCCGTTATATTAAGGAAGTCCGTTGGCGTCGCACCACAGATAGGACAAGCTTGAGTTGCTTTAGTCCCCGTCAAAATATCTAAAACTTTTCCATCTATTAATGTTAGATATAACTTGAACGATATTTGTACCGTTTTTCCATTGCCAATATCTATAAATAAATTTTGTAAAGCATCAATTTATTTTCTTAAGTTCATTTCTTCTTTCAAAATAGATCCCCTCGTTTCCTTAACGAATTCCAACTTAATTGGTCGACAAAACCTTGTTGACTGGGGCGTATTATTATTCCAAATAGTTGTTCCAGAGGAGAGTATGAGCCTCAGTGGTATAATTGTCGTAGCTAGAAGCGAAGCGTCAGAATTATTAGAAGAGTCTGTTGTGTGAAACATCTGCTTATATTGCGCTTGGCCTGTGCTACTGTCAAATCCATAGCTAAAAATTAATTCACATTTTAAATTATCAGAATTTTCAGATTCCATTACGGTTTCAAAAACCTCTTTTTGCATTTCAACAATTCTATTGGCAGTATGTAACACAACAGATTCTAAAGAAACTCTTGCTATAGTCTCGGTTACATTGATATCTTTTGGTCGGCATTTTGACTTCGCACCTAGAATTTGATTATAGTGGGGATATATGTCGCAGTTTCTCGATTTACTTTCACGACGTATTGCGTTATACTGTGCCGTTGTGAAATTGTTTTCTATGAAGAAAGCTAACGCTTCATCTGCAGAAAGAGGCATTGGCTTAGGTTTACTTTCTGAGTACATCTTTTTAATCTTGGAAGGTCTTGTTGGACTTGCTATGGTTTCCTTAAGAACTGCAGCTAAATTAGCATTTCCTTCCTTCCTAGCTGAGGTTGCTGCTGCTTGTACCAGTAAACCAGTTTGACCTAAAACAGCCGTCGAAAGCTCCGCTGCTGCTCTCCTTTGCCCATACTCCGACTTTTTGCAAAATGGAACCTCTGGACGCCCCACAGTGGAAGAAGTAGTTTTAAAAGCTTCTTTTTTAATTTTTAAAGATATCTCGCTATTTAGCCATGAAAAGTTTTTATTTCGAAAGTGATCTTCTCTTCTTCTACTTTTTGCCCATTTTGTTTCTAGATACTTGCACCAAAATTTTTTCGCAATCATCGTCCATCTCAGACGCATCAACTTTATTTAAGACATACTGGACAACTATATCATTTTTTGAGTTTTTTGAGGGTTCTTTTAACCAATTTTCAAAAAGTTCGATTTTTTTCAAAGTATAAGTATCTACAAAAAGTGATATTATTCGGATAGTGCAACTTTGAGCAATATGAGATAAATCCTAGTAAATGAACCAAATTTTAGTCTATTCAAATATGTTTACATTTGGTTTGCCAAACGTTAACATTTTTTTAAAAGGTTACATGAAATTAAAATTTTGAAAAAACCCATTTGCTTAAAGGTTATTTTAAAAAATTAATTTTTCAAAATCAAATTTTATATATTTTCAAAAATTTATGAGAAAAAACTTAAGTACTTACATGACAGATTATTCTCCATTACAAATTATTTATATAATTTTAACACAATTTTCACAATAAATGCTCAAACTTTTGATTTAAAATTAATATTTTACAAAAATGTTTCAACACGTATGGGAACAATGACTTTGACTGCGTGTTTTGTATTTTTAAAAAAAAATTGTCAATTTATTTGAATTGGAGTGTTAGAAACTGCTTGGCAAAAAAAACAAAGCTATATTGATAGTTTTGAAATTTGAATTTCGCACGGAAAAAGTAGGTCTTTGAAACACAGTGAGATGTATTGAAAACATTCTTAGATGTACTTCAGTTAAAGAGAAAACACTACGAACAATTTTTGTTGAAGCAGAATATATTGTTAATAGCAGGCCATTAGCATATGTTGGTACTGTATCGGAAAACCGATCACTCTCTCTAAATGATATACTTATTGGTCAAAATGTTAATTGACGTAAAAACATCTGGATTTTATTATGTGGTAATCCAGAAAGGTGGCTTACTGAATACCTACCTAAAATATCATTAAGAATAAAATGGAACCAATCTACAAAACCTCTTAAGGAAGGCGATATTATTGTAGTTTTAAAAGAAAACGTTCCTAGATATCACTGGCCAATGGGTTTGGGTAAAAAATTGTATTATGGATCAGATGGAATAGCAAAAACCTGTTTAGTTCAAACATCGCAAAGAGACATAAAAAGAAATATTTATTAACATTGTCATTTTATTTATAATGAGGAATTACGTTTTGTGGGGGAGAATGTGAGAATGGAACTTTAAAGTAATAAAATCAAGTTTGCATCTGTTTCAAATTGTTAAAATATTTTGTATCTTAGAAATTTTCATATTTCATATTATTAAAAAAACGTTGACATAAATATACATATGTACATACATACATATATAAAAATTTGATAATTAAATAAATAAAATAAAAGATATTTTCATTACATCAAGAAACAACAGCACATTAAAAAAGTAGAATAAAACTAAACAGTTAAAAGTAAATGAATTAAAAAAAACTTATAAAAATACATCAAAAAATAAAATAAAAATAGTTAACAAATTTGAAATAAAGTATAAAACCAATAAAACTATATTAAAATTTTTCTTTATATATAGAAGTGACATTGTGATAAAGTTAAGAAAATAAATTAAATGGTTAATAGCGAAAAACTTTAAAAACAAAAAATAAAACTAAACTATATAAAAATAAATTTATTGTATTTAAAAGTGACATTCTAGAAAAATAAAAGTGATTTGAAGCGTAATTAAAAAAAATACAAAATATCCGCTGAAAATCCGTGACAATTAAATGAAAACTTTTAACGACGCACATGAAACATCAACACAAGAGCAATATCAACGAAATAACATCGGCATCACTCTTAACAATATCAACAGCAACGCATGGATAACACCAATTATTTTTATGTAAGCATAACTTAAGTACTTCGTTTAGATTTGTTTTTTTTTTTTTTTTGCTTATGTAAAGTAGAATATAGAAATAGTATGTAGAAAACACAATAAGGAAATGTAGATAACTCAAAATAAACGTTGACTCCAAACTTCTCTTTTGAATAAAAACTCTGAGTTTTGTATAACTAATTATTCTAAAATTATCTGTTCAATAAAATGTCTGAAGAGACAATAGAACAGACTTAACACAACACTCACAGTGAGTGGAACAACAACAAGTGGACAGGGATTTAGTGATATATAGCTTAGGAGGACCATCACTCCGGCGAAGGGTTTGATCAACCCATAGGTAGGGTACCTGATCTAGTTTAATCCTTAAGGAAATTCTCTGATACCATTGGGAAATTTAAATCTGGGAGGAAGTAGGTAGACAAGGTTTTGGAATTTTACGAATTGGTAAAGAGATCATGGTGAATTTTAGTTTTACAGGGCTCTTCTAAACTGGATTTCGATTAAGAAGTGCCTCGCGATACACTACTCTGAAAAACGGGACATAAGGACGTTGGAATATCAAACGACGATACTCTGCCAGGGAAACCAAACGATAACTGAATTTTATCAAGCAGTGTACAAACATATTTCGCTAATATTGGACAAAGTCTTCTGTATGGAATTGGACGAGAAATGCATCAGGGCAATAACCAATACCTATAGAGAGAAGGCATTGGATACTTTATAGAATAGAGGTCTCAATGATGATCTCCCAAGACTACGAAATGTCCGTGAACCTACTTCATTGCCTCAGGCATTATATATTAAATTAGATAATATGAAGTTTGAAATAAATTATGTTCATGGACAGGTAACTAAATCAAACATGCAGAAATGGCGGAAATTCTATCCTGAGCCTGCTCATATTGGTGGGATGATATCAACAAGACCACCATTACCACCTTATAACAATACCATATCGAATTTTATTCCCAACTATGAAAACCAAAATATGCATCCAAACGCTCGGCAAAATTCTGGATCAAAACCTTAATTTAATTCAGTTATCCAAAATAAGTTTTCGAGTCAAATTAATTAGGCCTAATATCAATATCAGCAGTTTTATTACCAAAAACAACCAGCGGAAGAACCTATGAAAATAGATCGGTCAATTTAACCTAGACGAGTAATTTATATAAACAAACCACCAATGAACCAGTTTCTCAAACGATCTTCTGGAATTTCTTATTAAAGACCAGCTTAAAAAATACCGAGAAATTTTAATACAGAAACGTTGCCTGAGCATCACTGGGGGAATTGGAGTGAATGAGAGAATGGAGTGGATAGAATAGGAAATTCTGAGCCAAATTATGTTGATGAATACCTTTAAAAAATTCCAGAAAATTGCATAGCGAAAGGGGAGTAGGAAACCAAGTCTGAGGATGTTCAACTCGCCCCAAATTTTTTATAATTAAATTGTTTTTTGTTACCAATTTTTAGGCGAAGGCGACGAATAGAAATGCACTGACATATCTGTTAGATAGATGGCTGGTGATACAAAGATAACACATTACACATTTTTGATCATTTTTGGAATTGACTATTTTCGGGTAAAATGTTTCTCGTGTCTTGGTAACTCTCATTTGGCGGAATTTTAGGGAACGATTGCCTAAAGGAACTCTCTGCTTCGTGCATATTGATGAAGATTACCTCACGGTTAGAGGATAAAAGAGAATTCAAGTTAAGCAGTTCCTAGCCCATAATGTAAATAATATCAGATTAAGGGCTGACCACCTGTCTGAATATCAAACAGCTTCGTTGGAGAGTATCGTGAAGAATCATCGTTGTCTTTTTAAGAACGCGGACGAAAAATTTGCATATACCACTACACTATGGTAACAGAAGAGTTACGCTAGGAAAATTCTTCACCGATATACGCCAGATACTATTCTTATCTAATGTACCTGAAAGATGTTGTAGAAAAGGAAGTAGAATGTTCTCTACGTCAAGGATAAGGTCATTCAAATTAACTTATAACTCACCTATATGGGTGGTACCAAAAAAAGAGGACTTTTCTGGGCAAAAGAAATAAAGACTGGAATTTTATTTTAGACGGCTTAAAGCTGTAACTGTGGCTGATAGGTATCCTATTCCAGAGATTATTAATGTTCTACACAGTCTGGGTGGAAATACTTTACAGTGCAAGATGTCAAAAGCGGATTTCACCATATACCATTAAGGAACAGGATATGGAGAAAACTGCCTTTTCGGTAAATTATGGAAAGTACGAGTATAGTAGATAACCGTTCGGTTTGAAGAATGCTCCATCGATCTTTCAAAGGGCATGAGATGACATCTTTAGGGAATTTATCGGAAAAATATGTTTTGTGTACATTGACGACATTATCGTTTTTAGCAAAGACGAAGAATTTCATTTGAAATATGTTGAGAACATATTTAAAACTTTGAAGCTGGAAAATATGAAAGTTTCACTGGATAAAAGTGAGTTTTTTAAATCTTAAATAGAATTCCTAGGGTTGGTAGTGTCGAAGGAAGGCATTATGATTAATCCGAAAAATGTTGATTCGATATTAAAATTCTGTTATCCTAAAACTCTAAAGGAACTTTGATCGTTCCTCGGAATTTTAGGGTATTAAAGGAGATTTACCACGGGCTATGCTGACATAGCGAAACCATTAACATCCCTGTTAAGTGGAGAAGAGGGTCGAGTTTCAAAATCTATTTCGAACTAAACTTAAGTATAATTAAATGAATCTGCTACGAATTCGTTTGACTTTGTAAGAGTAATATTGATCTAAATTGTTTGTTGGGACTTATTTTATTTAAAATAATTTTCTTTTGTTTTTTTTTATTGTTTTCTAGTATGCTTTGAAAACAATAATAAAAGTATTAAGGATTTTAAATACTAACTTGGATAAGCCTTTGTGAATAAAGATGTTTTTATAAGAATTCACGGGTCGATTACAATTAAGAGATAAGACATAAATTTTGTTTTATTTTCCTGTTCGTACAATAACGTAATTTTTATATATAAAGACTTCCTCCATAATATTTTATTCCAAAATTGGAACTCAACCAATAAAACAAAATCCTTGCAGGACATGTCTTTTCACGAAATTTATCTTAATGTTACTTTAAGTCCACCTAATTTAAATCTAATATAAACTTTATTTAGATCTGACCTTAATTCTATTAAATCTAACCTAAATATAGTTAAAATTAAACTTTAATTTTTAAAACCTTACTAAATACTTATTTAAATTTAATTTAAATCTAAACCGAACCTATAAAAGAAAAGTATACTTATACATACATACATATATAAAATTTGTTAATATACTTTCCATACAATTTTTATTGTGTTTTTAAATTTGTTTGTATATAATGAGAACTTAAATTCCTTGTCATACTGCCTGTTGTCACACTGAATATTTGGTGAGTGGTAATATTTATTTTGTATATTTCTAAGGTTCACCAGTAAATCGGTTTAATACACATGTATTATTCGCAATATTCGTAACGCAAAATTTTTTAATATTTTACATTAATAACAAAAAAGCAATTAAATTCTTTTCTTTCGTTGTTTCTTAAAAACACAACATTAATACTAAATATTGTTGAAAATACCAAATTTCAGTATGGTAATGTAAATTATTTAAAAAATTGAGAACAGGTTATCTCTAAAAGTTAGGGTGATACATTGGAATACTTGAAAAAATTATTTAGGGGATAGCATCGTTTGGAGGGTTTTAAACACAAGGAAACACATTTTCTTCTGTTAAATGATTTTACACTAAGTTTCTTTACTTTCTATTCTCCTTTTTATACCCTTCACCACAAAAAGTGGAAAAAGGGTATTTATAAGTTTGTCACTCCGTGTGTAATTTCCACAATATCCATTTCCGACCCCATAAAGTGCATATATTCTGAATCCTTATGGATAGCGAAGTCAATTGAGCAATGTCCGTCTGTCCGTCCGTGTCAGTGTTGAAATCAAGATTGCAGAGGCACAAAAAAAATGAGTATGTCATTCGATCAGACATAGTGTCGAAAGGGGTGCTATTGGATATCAGCACGATCGGTCCATGTCATTCGAAGCAGCAGGCAAAACACCACGCCTACCTCTAATTTTTTCATCTAATTTGAAACAATAAAGTAACTCCACTCAAAAAAAAATGTACGGGGCGCTAGAGAATTAAAAAATAAGAAAAACACTCAAATGAAAAAACTAGCGCTCGCCTATATTTTCCGAGTTACGGGGCTCTGAAATTTAAAAATTATTTAAAATATCAATATGGGTATCAAATTAATGATTTTAAAGAAAAAAATGCTTAACCCATTTAAAGCCGATGTAACTTTTATGTAAATTTATATATATGCAGTTCCAACATTTTTACTTTTTAATGTCCTGCCACCCCAATATTTGCGTTTTTGATTGGAGTTACTTCACTATATTTACATATGTAGATAGTAAAGGGTATATAACATTCGGCATAGCCGAATATAGCACTCTTACTTGTTTTTATTTTTATTTATATTATAGCCGTCAGGCATGTTTTATTTTTTATAACGTACACAGTGTGTCTTACTTATCAACTATTTATAATAAAAACTATTTACAATTTTGCTTATGGTGTAAATATGTAACCTATTTATTTTAAGTAAAACCAAAAATGCTTTAATTATTATTTAATGATGCAGCAGCTATTGTTTGTAGATGAGTAGTGATTATTTGTGCTGATTGCAGTTTTTTTACTATCTAGTAGAATATATTGTGTGGTTCCCAAAAAGGAATTTCATACAATTTGAATTGATTGAGTTGTAAGTTGCCACGTTTCACCACATGAACATAAATTGATGAGTTTTTGTTGAGATCAGTAACAATTTCTTGGGTAATAGTAACTAAGTGACCGCCTCCCACCGATTTTGGCAAGCTTTGCAAACGTTGTAGCGCTTGAGGAGCTACATACATTATCGAAGCCGGTCTGTGATGTGTCTCTACAGAAATTTAGGAAACCGGTGAAAGATCTTTCGGCTGTTTTCCCTAATATATTGTAGAGGTTGATTTGTCTGACTTAAAGGTGTTTTGTTGAAAAACTTACGACAGGATTCCTTGATCTTCTGCAATATTTCTTCATTAGTCAATAGTCCAACAATGCGCCTTGTAGGTTATATAGCGTCATCTTGCTTGCTTGAGCGTCTGCTTGTTCCACAAGACTTGCTGCTTATTTTGGAGAACGTCACGCTTAGATCCACTTTTTCTCTTAATCCATTTTATTAACTCTTTGTTTTTAAATTTTTTTTGATACTATATTATAATGTTCTTAAAAATATATTATAATTATTTTAAATACCTTTTTAAAATTTAATTTTATTAATTAAATTCTTAAGATTGTCTTATAATGTGGAAAAAACAAACAAGTACAAAAAAATTACTTCTGTATTTTATTACCTCATTTTATATATATATTAAAGAAACAGTTCAGCTTAAAAACTTTAATTCAATTAGGTTCTTGCAAAGCAAAAATATAATATTATATATTGCGTATTTTAATGCCAAAGATATACTCGTAAACTGGTTTACATTTCAAAGAATGGATTTCTCTTTATAGAATTTAATATCTTGTGTGCATTCCCTTATTTTTTATTACCATTTTTTCCTATTTGGTATGCTCTGAACGAGTTTTTTGCAAAAGCTAGGTTCAATTTTTTGCCATTCTTCTTTAAGAGTTTTTGTCAAATCGTCCTTGGAACTTATGGTATGATGGCGAATTTTCCTGTAGAGGTAGATCCACAAATTTTTAATGAAGTTCATATTTGGACTTTGGGCTGGTATATCCATGACATGCGGACAATTATATAACAACCATGATCAAACATTATAAGCCTTATGTTTTGATAAAAAGAAAAATTATTGCCAAGATCAAGTTTTTGCTTAAATTGTGGCCAACTTTATTTTAAAATGTTAAGGTACATGTGCTGATCCATTATGCCCTCGATAAAGAGCAATACGCCAGGCCCAGAAGCAGAAAATGAACCCCAAACCATTACTGACCCAACACGTGCTTTACTGTGGGCTTCATATTTTTGCAAGCAGCTCTTCATTTCGCCTTCTCCACACATAGGGCCTGCCATCTGATCCAATCAAGTAGAACTTGCTTTCTTCTGTAAATATCACGTTCTCCCAAAACGAAAATTTTTTAGATTGATGGTCTTTGGCAAATTGCAGTCTTATGTTTTGGTTTCGTTTGTTTATAAGAGGTTTTTGTCTTGCTCTTCTGGCATTTAACTCAGCTTTGTTTAAAATATTTCTGATAGTTTGTGCGCAACATTTCTCTCCCAAATCCCTCTCCGCGATTCTTCGGTGCACTTAAAAATGATTTTTTTCCTTGTAGTAGAACGTTTAGCTCGTTACTATAAGATAAGATTTTATTATTCGCAACTTTCAGCTTATTTTCAACTCTATTCTCAGTGTTGTATCTTTTTATTATATATTGTACCGTAGATCGGCTTCGACCTATAATTTCTGATATTTTTCGAAGTGATTTCTTATTTTTATAATGCTGAATTAACAGATTTCCACCTTCAACACCTTTTTGTCCTCTTTGTCTTTTCATTATTTTTATATGATCCAAAAAACACAACTAAGTGAATAATTTTATAAAAATTGGAAAGTAATTCAAAATTCATAGACTTTTAAACGGGTTTCGCAAAATAATTTGACGTTAGATGCAAAGCGTACCAGTGTTGTGTAATAAATTTAAACTGTACGAGTTTGGCTTTTGGCGTCCAAAGTTGCCACTTTTTTTAATGAAGGTTGTTATTTTAACAAATAAAAACAATTCTAAACTTTCAGATTATGGGAGTGACGGTGGTGGAGGTATGTTATAAGGGTTTGGTAAGCTAGTACGATTGGCTTCTTGACTTTCAAAATTGCGCCTTATTACGAAATTCCTAGCTGTGTTTTTGGTTATTCTGTGTTTTTTTATTTGAACCTTGAGCTAGCTTTGTCGTTTGCATAGTACTATTACAGAACCACTAAACCTACTAGCAGTATAATAGTTCTTATGCTCATGACTGTCCCTACAGTCTTGTGGTAAAATTATCTTCTAAATGTAAAATAAGATAGTAGTATGAAGATAATACAATTATTAAAGTGGAGGTAGAAGTGTCCTTGGAGATTGAAAACTCGGCTGTCGCAAGTACTATTCAAACGGGTGAAATTAGCATTGATTACAATCACCTTACCGCTATCTATTTGGATTATGTCATAGCCCGTTTTCCTGACCATTTGGCAAGGCTGTCTGACTATACAATTTCTTGTCTTTGTCATGTCGACGATTGATTTTTCCTCGCCGAAAGTGTATATTCTATTCCCTGTTCTTATCACTGTTTCCGCGTTTTTATCTATTTGTGGATTATCTTTATTTGAAATGGGGATGATGAGTGACTTTCCCACAGAAGCCTCTTCTGCTGGTATTTTTATAAGTAAGCTAATTGTTTGCCTCATTGGTTACTATACCTGATGTATTTAAGTTTTTCAATGTCTATCTTAAATTTCTCTATCTCTTTCATGGTTAAAAGTGCTGGCGAGAAAATGCTTAGCCTTGCAGATGCTATAGTTTGCTGTAAATTTTTTACCTTTCTCTTGAGTATACTTATTTTAAAAAGTTGAGGTATGGCTTAGCTCTCTCTTATCAGGAGTTTTTCCAAGTCACTCCCTATATTGAAAATTTTTCTCTGCCAATATGGCAGTATTAAAAGTGTGAAGCGACTTATTAGATATGTTGTTTATGGCTACTTGCTGGTTTAGCCCTTCTATTAACTGATGGTTATTTTCTCCCAAAATCATTTGGTGCTTTTCTAAATTTTGTCGGTCCTCCTCATCTATCGTTCCAAAAACAAACTTCATGAGGGCACCTCCTGCGTTTATTAAGCCTCTAGCCTTTCTCCTTCGAAACAGAGTCTGTAGATCATTTTCCATTTCACTAAACTGATCTTTGGCTATTTTCTGATGGGGCGATTCTCCTATAACATTAAGGTTGTGATGGAATGCTTTCATCATTCCTTCAACGTCCTCTAAATCGATTAGGTGGATGATGTAATCATACCTTGTCGTTAACTTGGTGGTGCCAGTATGGATTTCTGTGAACCCATTGACATGAACCCATGACATTAGATTGTCAATATACAGCTCTGAGCAGTCCTCATGACATATCAGAATTAAACAGATTAGTCCTAGAAACTGAGACTAGGTAGATGTTCTAATTAGGCTAGCTATTGGGATTTCGGCTTTAAAAAGTTTATGGTTATCTGTTGCCTATATAGTGTTACTTGATTGATTAAGTACGAAAATCTTTATGTTTATTATGAATATTTTTTGTCTTTGTTATTACATTTAATTTAAACAGAATGCGTCGTTTATAGGGAGTTTTACTTCAGGGGAGATCATTGAATAACGTGTACGGTATGCGCTCTGACTTCATTTTACTGCTATGGGCTTACATTGTTTTCCAATTGCCATGGGTTTTTATTTATTATTATTATTTTTTTTAATCTCTTTGCTTGTAAATATTTAATAAATTATTGGAAATCTCTATTCCTACAACTTAATTTTTTTATATATAACTTCCTCCTGCTGTTCACATGTAAATATTTTAATCAAATTATTGTTGTTATTATGTAGTAGGGATCGTATCATTTATTTGCACTAATCCCGTTTATTATTTTTCTGCTGAAGAAATAAATTATATACTCCTGTACTTCCGCTTTATTCTGTACGTTTAGTTTCGAATAATAGTGACTAGGAGTTAAAACGGAGTAACATGTTTTTTTCTTCAAATTTCCTAAGCATTCTCCAGCTTAGTTGATCCTCGCTTTCTTCTTTATTTTGCTAGCCTATGTGTTTCTACGCTAATTCTATAGCATTTGGTCTCTATTTCTATTTTTCTTATTTAACTTTCCAATTTTTGCACCTATATTATCTGTTAGTCTGACACCATAATCTTTCCACATTATTAGTATTCAAGAAAGGTGCTGCGTACTTTTTCTCCGACATTTTTTTATTTAAAAAAATCTACTTTCTCCCCATTGCAATTCAATTATAGTTTTTCCGTTTATTTTGGGTAATTTGTTAAACGGCCAGTTTTACCAATTTGTTGTGGTAGAATTTCTCGGAATTTTTTATTTAAACGTTTACAGGTGTCCGTATGCCTGTAATTTCATAGGGTCCTAGTCATATAGGCGAGAATTTGTTTTTTCTTACCTGATTTTTGAACCATACCATTTATCCTACCTTAAAATGCCTTGTCTTTGTGCCCTTCTCATAAAACTGCTTTGACTTTGCCTTCGCCCTGTCTTGGTTTTGTTTCACTATTTCGTAACTTCTTTGAATCTGGTATATCCATATTTTACTGTATTTATACATATTGTATAGAGGTGCTGGCTCTTTTTTGAGTCTGAGGGGTACTTCAAATTCGTCGTTTTCCGCGTTTTGTCCTTTAAAAGTTATTTACTATTTTTTCTGCCACGGCTGAAGTTAATGATGAACATTTACGCCGGAGCTAAGTACGTATCCCGATTTTTATTTTAGTACTTCATTAATGTGGCCGAGTACCGTGAAAATTACTTTTAACTCCACCCTATATTTCGAGAAAGATAATTAAGACGTACCGGAATGCGGCTGCTTTAGACCTTCAGTACTTCGTTTTCAGTGGTTTTCTTAACTTTTCGTTACCACTTTTTTCTTCCACTTTTTTTATTATTAAAAAAAAACAAAAACCAGCTCCGCCAAAATGTTATATTTATTTTATTGTTATTTTATTTTAATTTATGTTATATTTTTGTTTTTATTTATACTATAGCCGTCCATAGACCGCTTGTATGCTGGTTTATTTCACGCTTGTTTTATTTTTTATAATGTACACAGTGTGTCTAATCAACTTATTAACTATTTGTACTAAAAACTTTTTATAATGTAAATGTGTAACCTATTTATTTAAAGAAAAACCAATGATGCTGACTCAATTGTTAATTTTTTGTAACCTATTTTAAACCTAAGAATATCGCGATAAGCTACGAGGGTGGGTCGATAAGTAACCCACAACAGTAATGACTCTTAACCAATTTCGAACGAGATCATTGCCCTAAGCATGGTCGGACTAGAAAGCAGAAATATTCTCCTAAGTATTGGGCTCTTTGTTTGAATCGTTACAAGAAAAGCAAAAGGGCCTTAATATTACCTTAGCCTTAATTATAACCAACAAGCAGTTTACTACCATAATATGGTAAATGCTTAAAAAAATGTAAATTATAGAAGTTATTAATGCTTCAGATATAAAATCTTCTTGATGTTAGTACTTTTTTTCTTTTGCTTCAGTTAAGAATTTGAATGTTAATTTTTTTTTTGGTATACAGGTATACGATATGTTGCTTGACATTTTGGACCTTGGAAATGTCGAGATCCTACTCACAAGCTTCATGCAAACTGATTTTTGTAGTTTTCTTTTCACATTTTGAATTACATCTGTAGGTAATGGATTGTTATATTTGAAAATTTTTTGAAAACCTACCCTTAAAACTTAAACTATATATTAATTTTTTTTCCTTCTCAGATTTAATTTTTTGGAGATTTTTTTTTAAATTTTCGATATTCTTAACGGCGCACAGAGGGGTATTTTGCCATTTTTTTTTTGCGTTTTTTTTAATTTTATCTTTTTCTGTTTTTTCTCATCTTGCGTTGGTACATAGCAGTAAGAAACCTTTTTGTATTAAAAAGATATGTTGGCTTTTAATAATTGAAGGGAGATGTTTTTGTTATTGAAATCTTTACATCTAACACTGTTATTACCTGCACACAAAACGGGCAAAAAGCAAAAACAGTCATTTTACTTACCTTCATAGCTTACATAATATAAACATACCTGTGCCGCTGTATTTGAAATGACGCTATTGAAATAAACATGTTTTAATTAATTCTCAAAAAAAAAAAAAAAAAAATAATGTTAAAAACCAAATCTGACCTGCAGTTTATAAATTTTTTTACTATAAATAGTGGTTATTTTACCTTTTTGAAGCTTCGAGAGTAAAAAGTATGTACAAGGTTGGAGTTATTCGAAATAGTACAGGAATCTAATGCTAACACCGTCGAAGAGAAATTGCAATTTCTATTAAGAAATTGTGCGACATTTTAAAACTGTCAAAGAGATGGTCATATATCAGCAGTAAAACACTGAATTAGTTAATTATTTGTTTCTATTTTTGGGGAAGCTAATCTTTTGCGAAAACAATATATAATAATCTGATGTGCCAATAAGAAAGTTTATCCTAGCTACAAGAGTATTCTCCTGAGAAAAAAAATGAATGCTATCATTGAAAAGAACCATATGATATATTGGAAACATGTACACAATTAAATATTTAAAATTTGCTATATCATACTGTATGTGACTCAGAATTGAAAAATGTAATTCCTTGGAACAAATAAACATATTGGGCTGCGATTGATCACAGCGGCTAAATTTAAGCAAAATATGGAAAATGAAGCCCTAGATTCACATATATTTCAGAGGAGTTTCGTCCCACTTCAGCTTCAGGAAACTTTTCACAAATATTTTAAATAAACTAAGGATTTCTGTCCAAACAATGAAACAAAAAACAACAATAATTTTTATTTTTCTTTATACACTACACGGCTGAATTTTTTTTGGCTCTTTGATGATGAAAAACACTATGATAATTTATTTTTGTTCTATGCGCGTGCACTTGCAAATTAATAAATGAAAATAAACCATGGGAATACGTGCTTTCACCCTTAATAATCAATATCATTGATTTAACTTAATTTAATTTAATCGGAATAATATTTTTTAAAAACTAATAATCTTACTTCAATATCCCCGTGGTTTTTTTAAATAAAACAAAAAAAAATTTAGTATGGCAAAATCCACGATATTGTCTACCTATTCGTATCAGATCTGTTAAAGAAGCTGTGGATGTAAACTAAAAAGAAATTGACAAGATGCTATATGTACATTAAGAAACAGAAATTTTTCACTATAATGAAAGTTGTATGACATAAAGCATACAATGTTATTTACAACGATGTAATGCCGCTACATAAAACACGTCCAAAATGAAGTGATACATTTGTAGGGGGTACTTCAAAAGAATTTAAATACGTAGAATTTAAAGACGTAGACGCAAATAAAATCTGATGCAGAAAAAGCCATTGTTAAAGCGAGGAAAAAAATATCCAAGAAAATTTTAAAAGTAAATAAGGGCTAATAGTGAATCTACCTAAAGTTGGATTTTGAAACACCGACGATGATAACATAATATTTTTTTTCAATCCTATAATAGCTGCAGAAATGAATGGAAGTGAATTTGGTTTCATTTACCGAATCAAAGTTATAATTGAATTAATATCCAGCAGTAACAAAATTCAAATGCACGAGTTTGGATTATTCTTAGATACTGCAAAACTCGACGATTCTCTATATGGCTAGCATCCTATGATATCTACTATGCAGGATAAGAAAAAACGCAGCGCGGCGCCACTCTATTCGCTAATTTTTGCTCTTTACGCATACTTGGCATTACGCTTGCTCTGCGCATAGAAAAGAGCTGCTCATAAAGTGCGCATTATTAATTCCGCATTTTTCTCCCTGTACCTTTTTTGCGCAAAGAGCAAAACAAACCCAAAGCGCACAAAATGCGCATTGCTTTTTTACAGTGGCATGAAATTTTATAAAAGTCTGAAAATCATTAAGTAAATAAAATTCATAAAAAGTCAAGTCATAATGCAAAAGCATTATTTTGTAACAAATTGACTTTTATTTTTCCTATGAAACCATAATTTTACAAGTTTTGTTTCTAAATTTGTATACACGTAAATGTGTGAAAGGGTTAAGTAAATAAATCTTATTTCTAAAAGGAATTTGTAATTTTAATTGTTACACTTTTTTCGCTTATTCAGAATTTGTGTATTTTGGGTTTCTTCGGCCAGATATACATTTAAATGAGCCCTTTGCTGAGAAAAACCATTAAATGGTTAACAGGAATTCTAGTGTGGTTTAGTTTAGACGTTTCGTCAGAACTAACATATTTCGTATTTCCATTTGTCCTTCTAGCACTTGAACTGAAAGACTATATAAAAAACAAAAGAGATCTTGTGTATGAATACTGTTGCATAAATATTAATTTATTTGTAAAATTGCTCACCTTTTTATACACTATTAAATGAAAACATAATTAATTTTAATAGTGCTGAAATTAGTACAAATAATAAATAAAAAATAATTAAATAAAATTGACCTAAATTAAAGGGCAGTTAATATAAAAGAATTTATTAAGTTATATATATATATATATATATATATATATATATATATATATATATATATATATTGTTGCGAAAATGCTTTATTTAGGTCTAAAAAAGAAATAAAAATAATTGCAATCAACAAAGTAAAACGAAATGACCTATTGTGTATGTTTACATCGCCAGAAATTTCTACAAAAACTTCTTAATCACAAAACAAAAACAACTAACATAAAGCAATTAAAATAAACGAAACACAACTACACAAACACCTACATAACAACTAATAAAAATAGACAGCATGTATAAATAAATTCAAAATAATAATGGAAGGTTCTAAATAAAATAACAATCATCATGTGTCTCAAATAGCAAATGCGTAGTAAAGAAATATTCCACCAACAGATAGGGGAAGTTCTAGTATATTCAAGAGCCTTAACATTGGGTATTTAAAAGCAACGGCCATACAGGCTGATTTCATTCTTAGTGAAAACATCAACCAGTGAAGATCTTGTGTTAAATAGTAGTGAAGTTGCCATCGCGTATTAAAGTGTAATTTAATTAAAGTAGTAAATAAATTGTGTGTATTAAATTTGCAATAAAAGAACTCAATAAAATAAACGTTTATAAATTTAAATAAACGTAACAATATGTATTTTGTATTAATAGAGTAAAGCATGCGTTGTAATTTTGACATAATTTTAAATAAAATGCAAACGTTTTTAAATTTAAATAAACGTAACAATTGGTGTCAGAATTGGGATTGCAAATAATAAATAAATCACAATGAAATTTAACGAGCTAAAAGTTGAGCAGCAAAAAATGGAGCTAAGTATGTTGGATCTGCCAGAGGCGGGCAATAAAGCAGAGTTGCAAAAGAGATTAATAAATGAATTCAAGCAGTGTGGTATTGATATTGGGACATACGAATTCGGACAAATAGAAGAAAAAGAAGTGATTGAAGTATGTACCCCATCAACAAGCAGCATTATGGACTAGTATTCTATGTTTGCAGCAATGATGAAGAAAGTAGAAGAAAATAACCAGAATCAGAGCGACCAGATGATGAAGAAAATAACCAGAAGCAGACCGACTAGATAATGAAGAAAATAGAAGAAAATAACCAGAAGGAGGACAGCCAAATAAAGAAAATAACCAGAAGCTTCAAGAAGCAATACTAGAAAGCTCTACTATAAACGGGGAACGGCTTTTAGCGGAGGTTAACGAGAAATTTCAAGAAATATCAGAAGTCTTCGGCAAAAGAGTGGACGTCGTGTAAATGAGAGTCAGCGAATTTGATGGCAAATTGTCCAGCTCAAGGAGAAAATTGGACAAAGAATTGCATGAATAAAAAGTGCAAATAGTCGATCTACAAATTCGAGAAGGACCAGTTAGAGTTATCTCTGAGCATACTAGCAAGATAAGTAGTCCGAGCTTTGACGGCAGCGCATCTTTTATTGTTTTTAAGTTCAAGTTCGAAACAGTGGCCAACAAGAATAGATGGGACAATGATGAAAAAGCTATAGAGCTTATTTTGGGCTTAAAGGGAGAAGCAGCAGAGATACTCCAAAGCTTACCAGCCGGATGTAGAAATAATTATGAGGACATAATGCGTGGCTTACAACGTAAGTACGAAGGTGAGATAACTTTATAGAATGGAGTTACGAGGCAGGGTTCAAAAGGCGAAGGAGACGCTTCAAGACTTCGCTATGAAAATTGAACGTTTAGTGCAGCTGACTCACCCAGGCGAACATCATCCGTTTCTCGATCAGTTTAAAATTGAAGTATTTGTGAATGGTATACGAGATCCAGATGTTAAATATGCGGTTTGTGCTATGCAAAAATTAACCTTTGCAGAAACTATCTAGTACGCGATAGCACAGGAGACCGCAAAAGTCATCCCGAAGCCACAGGTGTACAACGTGCGATGTCTTGAGACTGATGATTATAACCAAGGCGACAATAGGAGCGGGATAAAGGATATTGTCAAAGAAATAATGGAGGAGGAAAGGGTAAGTCTCGCGCCAAATGCTTCAACTGCGGAAAAGTTGGCCACTTCCAGCGCAACTGCAGATCTATAAAGAAAAGATCAAGATCTGCTTCGTCAACGAGGAACGACAAGAGGGCGAATAGCACCAAATCGCTCGAGTCACCGTTAAACTAAATCAGGCTAGCGCTAACGGACAAGTGCTAGCTCCCAAAATCTTGATTTCCATTGTGCAACAGAAGAATAGCAACGTTACTGCTTGCGGTCTTATCAACGGAAGAAAGCAAGTCCTCACTATAGACACAGGAGCGTATCAGTCTATAATAAGACCCGATTAAGTAAAAGTCGGAGTGGAACCGTTAAATAATGTACGACTGCGCACGGCTACTGGGGACTTAGCCACTGTCTATGAAAAAGCCAGCGTAAGACTGACTATAGCAGGCATCAGCGCTGACCATGTATTTGTTGTCGCCGACATAGCGGATGAAGTTATCAATTAATCTACACATGGGCGAGCATATAAGATCTGGCGTAATGTGGGGATACCCCTGGATGTTGGTTATAAGAGCAGAACTGTAGTAAGGAAGCTATTTACCGTTGAACGCCAGAAACTACCACCTCAGGCGGAAACTATAGTATGGGCACGAATGGAGGCAGATTGTGTGGATAACCGTTTGCGGGTGGTAGAACCAACAGAAGTAAATGACGAAATTTTGGCAGCTAAAGCCCTTTTGAAAATCTGCGACGATTGAAGAGTTCCTGTAAGAGTACTTAATCTGTCCAATAGCTAAAACACCATTAACAGAAATTTCGAGATAGGTCGATGTAAGCCAGCTAAAGCCATAATCAATTGTGCGGTGAATACGCTATGCCCCAAATTCCCAGCCAGAGAAAGAGATTTACTAGCAGAACGGGTGCAAAAATTGGTGGCAGAACTAACATCTTCTAACAGAAACAAAGCAAAGCAGTTGTTGAGAAAATTTGCCTCCGTGTTCGCCCTAAGTAGTAAAAGCAAAGGTAGAGCGACAGTGGTGAAACATGAAATTAATACTGGCGAAGCGGGGCCTATTAAACAAACATCAAGAAGTGGTCCCCTAGCAAAGCGTAACGAGGTCAAGGCTTGTCAGCGAAATGGAACGGAATGGAGTCATTAACCCATCCTCGAGTCCGTGCAGTTCGCCAGTAGTTTTAGTAAAGAAGAAAGGCGGCAGTAACAGGTTTTGCGTTGACTACAGAAAGCTCAATGACGTCACCAAAAAAGACAGTTATCCGTTGCCTAGAATTGATACCTTAGACACGTTGGCCGAAACAAAATGGTTCTCTACCTTAGGCTTGCAGAGCGGCTATTGGCAAGTGGAGATAGCCGATAAAGACAGGGAGAAACTGCCTTCAGCGCGAGTGGTGGTTTACGGCAATTCAAGGTGATGCCATTTGGGCTCTGCAACGCTCCAGCTACTTTCGAACGTTTAATGGAACGTGTTCTTAAGGGTCTCAATTGGAAAACATGCTTAGTGTATCTAAATGAGATAATCGTAATGGGGAAAACTTTTGGCGAACACCTCAAAAACTTTGATGAAATATTTAAGCGTATAACAGCTGCAGGATTAAAATTAAGTATTAAAAAATGTGCTTTGTTTCAAAAGGATGTCAAATACCTGGGGCATCATGTAATAGCTGAGGGTATATCAACTGATGAAGACAAAGTACTGGCAGTAAGGACCTGGCCTCGTCCACAAAATCGTCATGAGCTGCGTAGTTTCCTAGGGCTTTGCAGATACTACAGGAGATTTGTACCGAACTTTGCTCAAGTGGCCGCTTGCTTGCATGAGTTGACCAGAAAGTCGCAACCGTACCACTAGAGTGAAGCAGCGGAAGAAGCGTTCCAGAAGCTCAAGAAACTTTTGTGTACGGCACTAGTCCTCGCTTATCCAATAGCTAGACAGAAATTCATGTTGGACACGGATGCAAGCGGCAATGGAATAGGAGGAGTACTTTCTCAGGAGATTAATGGAACAGAAAAGGTCATTGGCTACTACAGCAGGGTACTCTCGAAGCCCGAAAAAATTACTGCGTTACACGACGGGAGCTTTTGGCAATGCTGGAGTGTGTTAAACATTACCACAAGTACTTATATGGTCAACATTTCATCTTAAGGACGGAACATTCCGCACTACGTTGGTTGATGCAATTTAAGAACCCCGAAGGGCAGCTCGCACGCTGGATTGAACGTTTGCAAAGCTATGACTTTAGTATTGTACATAGAAAAGGCGGAAAACACAACAAGGCTGATGCCCTTTCCAGATGGCTATGCAATGTAGAGTGCAAGCACTGCACAAATATCGAGAAGAAGGAGTGCATCATTGACGTGCGGCTTACCCAAATTGGTTCAAGCGAAGACTGGTCGAAGGCACAGAATGAGGACCAAATTTTGGCAAAAATTATATAGGCTAAGCAAAATAACAGAACACCGAACCAGTAGAAAGCCGCCTAGCAAAATCGTACTGGTCTGAGTGGAACAGCCTGAGGATGGTAGATGGTTGTTTATATCGAACTTGGGAGAGTACAGATGGCAAAACCACAACAGACTTAATTGTCGTGCCAACTTCAAAAAGAAGTGAGGTAATGAAGCAGTTTTATAATGGTTCCAGCGGAGGTCATATGGGGATAACAAAAACGCTGGAAAAGATAAAGCAAAGATTTTACTGGGTAGGCTGCCGACAATTTGTGGCCGATTGGATAGCAAAATGCGAACAGTGCATTGCGGCCAAGCGTCTTACAAGAAAGACTCGTGGCAAGCTTCAGCAATACAACGCAGATAGCTATTGATATAGCAGGCCCATTCCCTATTAGTAATGCTGGAAACCGATATGTACTAGTGGTTATAGATTTTTTTTAGCAAATGGGCTGAAGTGTATGCCATTCCAAACCAAGAGCCCAAAACAGCAGTAGACGCTCTTGTGAACAATTGGGTAATTCGATACGGTGTTCCACTAGAACTGCATTCAGACCAGGGACGAAATTTGGAATCGGTCATATTCAAAGAGATGTGTGACGTATATGGTATCAAAAAGACGAGAACGACTGCATCCACAGTCCGATTTAATCGTACCCAAGAGGAATATCTCAGAAAAGTGGTCAGTGCACACCAGAAGGATTGGTATAAGCATATACCAAAGCTTCTACTAGCTTATCGGTCAGCTGTACATGATTCAACCTCGCGTAGTCCAGCAAAAATCTTGTTCGGGACAGAACTAAACCAGATTTAGAATTTGGTATTAACCCGGGACCTGCAGACAAAGACAACGGAAATGTTCCTCAAGCGCAAGAAGACCTGCATGAGCTTCATGAGTTTGTCCGTAACCGCATTAAAATGTCCAGCGACAAAATGAAAGCCAGATATGATCAAGCAGCAAACACGGAGGAATTTACTGAAGGACAAATGGTTCTACTATATAACATACAACGCAAGAAAGGACTGTCTCCTAAACTGCGAACTCACTGGGAGGTACCATACAAGGTGATTAAGAAATTGAATGATGTGGTTTACCGGATAAAGAGATGCCATAATCCGAGGTCAAAAATGAAAGTTGTTCACCTGGAACGGCTGGCCAAATGTGTGTTGAGCCTATTCGGGACGAAAAGGCTTAAGTGGGCGGCAGTGGTGCGAAGATGCTTTAGTTAGGTCATAAAAAGAAATAAAAATAATTGTAACCAACAAAGCAAAACGAAATGAGCTATTGTGTATGTTTAAAACGACAGAAGTTTCTACAAAAACTTCTTAATCACAAAACAAAAACAACTAACATAAAACAATAAAAATAAACGCAACACACAAGTACACAAACACCTACATAACGACTAATAAAAATAGACAGCATGTATAAATAAATTTAAAATAATAATGCAAGGTTCTGGAATCAAATAACAATTATCATGTGTTTCAAATAATAAATGCGCAGTAAAAAAATATTTTACCAAGGCGGAAGTTCTGGTATATTAAAGAGCCTTCATATTGGGTATTTAAAAGCAACAGCCATACAGACTGATTTCATTCTTAGTGAAAACATCAACCAGTGATGATCTTGCGTTAAACATTGGTAAGAACAATGTATTTAATTTAGTTTAAGTAATCTTAATTAATGCAGTGAGAAACAAATTAAACAATTAAAATTAAAATAACTTCCTAATAACATTTTAAAACTTAACTGAAATCAGTAGTATTGCTATTATGCTGACTACTAATGCAGAATATGCAATTCTCGTACTATTTTTTGAGGTTGAATGATGTTGAAAATTTTAACTATTTATTGTTTCTAGCTTCTGTTGCAAACCCTTCATTTTGTTGAGCTGCATCAAAATCGGGTCTCTCATCAATGTGTAATTGGTTCTTTTGATATTTTCGGTCTTTGGAAGGTATTGATACGAAAGTTCCGAGATGTCTGCTGATGAGTTTCAGACACATGCTTGCGGTTTTGTAAATTGTTTGCAATTAGTGATACTTGCATAAAGCCCATGTTAAACAGATTGGCGAGTCTAAAACGGTACAATTCTTCGTTGCGTAATTCTTTATCCTTTACTTATTCATTTATTGTTCACTGAAGCCTATCAAACTTGAATTTTGGTGTGGTTAGACCTTGTTTAACGATTGTCATTGTTGGAAAGGTATTTTACATATACCAGATGTGGTTTTTACATTGGCAACCCGAATGGATCCATTATTTCCAGGATAAACTTTCAGTATTTGTCCTAGCGGCCACTTTATTAGCATGGTATTATCATCCTTAATGATAACCATATCTCCCGGCTTGATGTTAGCACTTACAGTTTCCCACTTATGAAGCTTTTGCAATTCGTGAAGGTATTCATTTGACCAACTTTTCCAAAATTCGTGTTTTATTCTTGAGACTATTGCCCATCGTGATAGAAGTGAAATTTTCTTTGATTTGGTTGCAATATCCATCTGAGATTAAAGAGCTTCAATATTACCGTTTCCAATTCTTCATTTGTTAGTGAAGTTGTACGTAAGCTGTAGTAGATTTTTAGCAGATTTTAGTGCTGCTGCCCAAAGTCCTCCGAAGTGGGGAGATCTGGGTGGAATAAAAAAGGGTTGTATTCTTTTTGAACTACAGGTTGATGCTATCGAATCTTTTCCATTCTCAGAAAATATTGTTTCAGAAAGTTAAGTTAGTTTATTGTTGGCTCCAACTTAATTTGTTGCGTTATAACTGCATATATTTTGGCACAGTCCTCTTTAACAAATGAAGCGTTTTAAAGCACCAATGTAAGCATCAGTTGACAAGACATTAAAATGAACAGCCTTTGTCGCAAAGCAACAGTATACTGCTACATATGCCTTTGTTTGTCGTTTTCCTCGTATTTTTTTTTTTTTTTTGGATCCATATTGGACCAAAATAATCCACGCCTTTGTTAATGAAGAGACGTGGAAGGTTTCCCAATAACTGTTAACATAGCTTCGGACAGGCCTTGCAACATTGTATACATTTCTGCACTGTTGCTCTCGCAATGGACTTTCCTTTGATCGGCCAGAATCTTTGCCTCACAATTCTTAACAAAGCTTGTGGACTGCACTGCTTGTTTTCTTCGTGCACTGATTCAAATAAACGTTTCACTAGTTGTTGTCATACCTTTCGGTGAAGACCGTAGTCACTGACTGTTTATTTGGTACGATTGGCGAGCGCTTTCGATGTAAAGACATCATTTTCAAGCCGCGTTTTGATTAGTACTGGTTAGATAGTGAAAGGTGTTTGTTGCATAGATAGTGGTGGGTTCAGGTAGTTTTGTCGGTAGGATGGTGTCTATTTAAAAATGGTATTACACAGGTAGATTGCCTGATATTTGTCATGTTTATTGAAGGTATATAACTTTAATATTTCGGTGTTTTATTATTGGGTAGATAAGTGTGACCATCTGTGGGTGTTTTGCGTTTGTAAGCTTGTTTTAATTGTTTTGTGTTTACCTGCTATGTTTTCAAGAATGTCCAGTCTTCGTCCTTTTTTACTAGGATGTATTAACGTCATACATTCATCTATTTCCTTTGGATCATGTTCATGTGTGTTAAGGTGTATTGCGAAGTTAGAGTCTTCTCTTTTCCGTTTATATGATCGTTTGTGTTCTGTGAACCTTGTTTTTAATGTTCGTCCAGTTTGTTCTATGTACGTATGGTTGCATGTGCAAGTAAGTCTGTATACTCCGCTGGTGTTAAATTTATCGGTTATTTCTGTTGATGTCTTCAGATTGTTTCGTAAAGTGTTGCTCGTCTTTAGTGCTGTCTGTAAACCTTCTTTCTGAAAAAGGTTAGCTAATCTATATATTTCTGGTCCTGTGTAAGTAAAAATGTGTCGTCGTGTTGTATCGATTGTCTCATTGCTTATTTTCTACTTGTTTTTAGTGTTGTATTGTCTAAGTAGTTTGTCAAAAGTAGTGCAGTTGTAACCGTTATTTTTAGCTATAGTTTAAATTGTGTCGAGTTATTTTTTATATTTGTGTGGAGAAAGTGGGACTGTCTTAAGTTTGTGAATAATATGTCTAAATGCTGCGAGTTTATGTTGGGTGGGATGGTTTGAGGAATTGTGGATAGTTATGTCTGTTGTGGTTCGTTTTCTGTGTATGTTAAAGTTAAATGAGTCAATTCCTCGTGTTATTGTTATGTCAAGATAATGTAAAGTTCCGTCTTTCTCTTTTTTCATTGTGTATGTGATTTTGTTATGTAATGTGTTTAAGTCCGTTAGAATTTCTTCTGCGTTGTCCCTTTCTAGGATGCATATTATGTCGTCTACGTATCTGTAATAATGAGTTATTTTATGTTTTTCCATTAGGGTTTTAACGGGAAGTTGTTCTAAATGTTGCATAAATATCTCTGTAAAAATTGCGGATGTCGGGTTTCCCATGCCGAGTCCATCAGGTAATTTATAAAAGTTATAATTAAATCTAAAGTAGTTTTGTTTTAGTATCAGTTTTACAATATCCATTATTTCGTTAATATATTGATTGTCATATAAGTTCAAAAGTATGTTACGTAGAATTGTTAACGTTTCTTTCGTGGGTATTGGTGTATATAAATCCTTAATGTCGTAGGAAACAAGGCTCGTATTTTCGGAAATTTTGATGTCTTTAAGTTTATTGAAGGTCTTGTGTATTGTGCAATATGTATATGCTCTGCAAATTTATTTTCTCTTTTAATAATATGGTGAGGTGGTTAGCAAAGTTATATGCAGGTGCAGGTTTGTAAGTTACTATGGGTCAGATCGGTATATTTTCCTTATGAATTTTGGGTTGTGCTCTAAGTGTAGGGGGTCCTGGATTCATGTTCATGTATATGTATAGTTTACCGTCAGTAAACGTTTTACAGCGTTTTAGTAGGCTGCGTGTTTTCTTTTGGAATGAATCGGTTGGGTCATTTTTAAATTTCGTACATTTTGTCTGTTGAACGAATTGTTGTATTTTGTCTATATAATTTTTTTGTACATTATAACAGTCGTGTTACCTTTGTCCGCTTTCTTAGGTAATAGATCATTATTTCGTAGCTTTGTCTTTATCTGTTTAGTAATTTTCTGTTCGCTAGGTTTTGTTTTTGATAAAGTGTGTTTTTTTATTGTTGTTTCGAGTACATCGCCTATCTTGTGTCTCAAGTGTTCTTGTCGATCAGTTGGTAAGTGTTTTATAGTAGCTTCGGCATCTACAATTTGGGTTTCAATTGTTCTTTGTGTTTTGTCAAAAGGTAGATTATGTTTTAGTCCCTTCTCCATTAGGATGTAAGGTTTTTCACACGTGGGTAAAATTTCTTGTTTGTGCGTTTGTCGGTCTGTTTTGTAAGTTTTGTAAACTTTCTTTCTATTCGCTTATATTTATCAGTCATTTGATTTTGTATCTTTTCATCAAAGTAGTGTAAAAATGAGGGAAATAAATGGTAAAGGTTTTGTTTTGTTAATAGGTCTGTTACTTCTAGATGAATGTCGTAAATTTCTTTGTTAAGTTTGTCTTTTTTAATGTAAAGAGAGCGTATCTCAGTCTTTATCCATGTCAATTGGACTACACGCTTTGCGTGTTGGGAAGCGTATGTTTGGGTTGTAATGTTAATTGTTATGTACCGTGTTGTAATGTTGTTGTTAAGGCATTGTTTGTTGTACCGTATGTTTGCTATTGTCTTGTGCAGTTTTAGTGTCTGGTTAGTAAATCTAGTTAAAAGTACCTTAGCTTGACTAGTTGTGTTTGGTATTAAGTTGATTGGATTTATTCCGCCAGTAAATAAAATACTGCTGTCATACTTTTCAGTGAAGACCGTCGTCACTGGCTGTTTACTTGGTACGATTGGCGAGCGCTTTCGATGTAAAGACATAATTTTCAAGTCGCGTTTTGTTTAGTACTGGTTAGATAGTGAAAGGTGTTTTTAGCATAGATAGTTGTGGGTTCAGGTAGTTTTGTCGTTTAGGATGGTGTCTATTTAAAAATGGTATTATGCAGGTAGATTGCCTGATTATTTTTCAGAAAGAAGGTTTACAGACAGCACCAAAGACGAGCAACACTCTACGAAACAATCTGAAGACATCAACAGAAATAACCGATAAATTTAACACCAGCGGAGTATGCAGACTTACTTGCACATGCAACCATACATACATAGGACAAACTGGACGAATATTAAAAACAAAGTTCACAGAACACAAACGATCATATAAACGGAAAAGAGAAGACTTTAATTTCGCAATACACCTTAACACACATGAACACGAGCCAAGGGAAATAGATGAATGTATGACGTTAATACATCCTATTAAAAAAGGACGAAGACTGGACATTCTTGAAAACATGGAAATATACAAAACACGAACGTTTAACGTAGATATTATTAACGAACAGGTAAATACAACCTTCAACACAATTTTTACACCACTAAAACAATTAAAACAAACTTACAAACGCAAAACACCCACAGATGGTCACACTTGCCTACCCAATAATAAAAGACCGAAATATTAAAATTATATACCTTCAGTAAACATGACAAATATCAGGCAATCTACCTGCATAATACCATTTTTAAATAGACACCACCCTAACCGACAAAACTACCTGAACCCACCACTAGCTATGCAACAAACACCTTTCACTATCTAACCAAAACGCGGCTTGAAAATGATGTCTTTACATCGAAAGCGCTCGCCAATCGTACCAAATAAACAGCCAGTGACGACGGTCTTCACCGAAAGGTATGTCAACAGTATTTTATTTACTGGCAGAATAAATTCAATTAACTTAATAGTTTTACTAGTTCATCATTGTATGGCAGAATCATTGGATGTCTTTAATCGTAGGATAAATTAGACTACTCCAATCGTCCTCCCACTCACAGGATGCCTTCATTATTAACAAATGGAGTTAAACTAAGAAGTGGACTGGCTTTTGCGAGTTCTTGTTGTTTGTATAACTGGTAAATTTCATTAAAAAATCATAACTTTGGATGACACGTATAATCATTCTTAGTGATGTTTCAAGTTCTTTTGTACTTAAAGGATTCAACTGTGTTTGTGGTGAATATTTATTAAAAGTGTTTTTAATAGATTGGCGAATATATGCTACTATTCGATGTAACTTCTTAAATAACCCTTAATGAACGATGTTATATATGTAACTTTAGTTGCTTATGGCTGACAAAACAACTGTTAAATCTTTCTTTCGTTCAAGATCAGTGATAATATGTAAACATGGCCAAAATTCCGCTAGCCAGCATTCTTGCCTTCCATGTAAAAATAATGGACCCAAAAACCATAAATGACACTCTGAAAGTCCCTTTGCTGATAAACCTCTTGAGAGAATATCTGCTGGATTATCCTTAGGTCAGACATGTCGCCATTATTATGGAAGAGTTCATGTTTGAATTTTTGATATCCTGTTGGCCACAAATATCTGGAAAGAGGATGATTTTGAGTGTATCCACGACAAAACAATTTCAGAATCTGTCCATAAGAAGATAGGTAAACCTTTTATTTGCATTACCTTTTGAAACGTTGCGATAATTCTGCAGCAAAAAGTGCTGCATAAAGTTCTAATCTTGATTGTTTGCTTTTTGTTTGGCAAAACGCGAGACTTCGCACATAGCAATTTTGTTATTATTCTACCGCTTTTAACTGTTGACCAAATGCATGCCGCAGCACCATAGGCTCTTTCGGATGCGTCCGCACAGATATGCTGTTGAGTAGTTAATGGGATATCATCCGTAAGCATGTGTCTTGTTATTAGAAAATTGTTTAACGAGTTTAAAACTTCGCGAAAATTTGACCATGTTGAGCTGAGATCCATGACAACTTCGTCTGCCACAAATGCTGAATGAATATCTTAACCGTAACTGGCGTTATAAGCCCAAGTGGATCGAAAATTTTTGCCAAATCAGAACTCACTTACTGTAGTTATGTCAACAGGTTCTACCTTTAATTTTACACAAAGGTAGTCAGCTTTAGGCAGCCATGTTAGATCTAGAATTTTAATAGACTCCTTCTCTGTGCTATTAAAGTCTAGATTAACCTCCCGATCATCTTGTGGAATGTTTTGACGAAGTTGTTTATTATTTGCACTCCATTTGCGACAGTCAAAACCATGTTTTTTTAGTATGTAAGCTAGTGCCGCTTATGATCCATCCAAGTGATGTATTTACTAAGATTCGAAGAGCGCTTGATAATTTCATCTTTTTTCTTTGTATCAAATTTAAATAATATTCGGCACACTTCCTGTTGGATTGAAATATGGATCAGCTAAATCTTAGTTCGGAATTTTCCATTCCGAAATATTAATATGCCGACTTGGTTGAGGGGGGATAATTGTCGGAATGACTAATGCTTTTACACTAGTTTCAAATTTATTGTTTCTTGATTGTAGTTTCACATTTATTCTCCTTGTAATCCGCTTCTTTCCATTTCCTACACCATCAATAAATAACGACGCTGTTGAAGTCGGAACATCGCAGCTTTTAATTACTTGCTTGAAAATAAGGTTCACCTGCGATACAGAATCATGAACCGCTCGGAATTCTGCTGATCCTCCATTAGGTGCTGTTATTTTTGCTCTTGCAGTTGCAAGTATTACAAAGTCCCTTATTGATGACGAGGCATCTGCAGAAGCAGATGTCACTATTGCGTTTGAAGTATTTGTTTTTAATTCAATACTTGGGGCAGAAATGCTAGTCTCATTGACTTGTGGATTAAATTTTGATTTTATGTGTAATAACGTATTGTATTTCTTGCTGCATTTTCTGCACGAGCTTGGTGAACAGTCTTTTGAAGAGTGGTCGCCCTTGAAGCAGTTGACACACAGTTTTTGCGATTATATATATCTTAGCCTTTCTGTCTCTGATAAAGTTAAGAACTTTCTACAGTGATATAAAGCATGGTCTCCTGTATTACAGAAATTTCACCTAGTTGTTCTTTTGACAATAGTAGCTGTTATTCTATTTAAAGTATGTACATATGTATCGATTTCTCCCTGTGAGTAATGGACTCGATGGATTGAAACTGGAATTCTAGAAAAGATAAAATGTCTTCGACTGTTAGTAACTCTTTCGAGACTTTCTTTAAGAGACTGCTTGAACCTCATGTGCAAGCTTCGGTCTAGCTTTTTGATCAAAATTTGAAAAAGAAAAGGGTTCCAGCTTTACGTTTCAATTCCAATGTTGTTCAGTGCTAAAAGACACTCTCGAGTTGTGTCGTGTAATTTCTTGTAGTGGCAAATTTTGATGTGCATATTGGCTGACTAATAATTTTCGCAACCAGAGTTGTAACAAGAATGCTTTTGTTGTTATAGCGTTCTTGCAACATTGTCCATGCTGAATCATAGTTGCCCTCTGTCATTGATAGGTGGCTCACAAATTTTTCAGCTTCCCCTGTAAGATTAGTTTTGAGATACCACATCTTTTGCATATCAGGCATCGGTTGCTGATGCACCATATGAAGAAATATGACGTAAAACTGCATCCATTTTGCATAATCCCCATCAAACTTGGGAATTGAGATCTTCGGTAGTGGCAATGAAGTTGCCATGACGGTTTGTTGAACTGCTGAACTAATGTTTGATTGTTGACTCGATATGACTTGTAACTTTATTATACGTTCAATAAACATTATTCTTAGGCTCTCATAAGCCTACTGATCTAGGCCATTTGCTAACAGGTTTGAGGATCGATCCCATACCTGATCATATAGCTCTTCGATTCGGTTCCATAATTTATTTATGGTTTCTATCCTAATGTTGTAGAACAGTTGGAGATCATCACTGTTCACTCCTGAATTTCTAATCAGTAACCTTTATAATGCTAACATCCGAGCGGTAAATATTCCCATTAAACCCTGTGAAGGATCGTCCTCAGATGCATGATTCTTGCTACCAGGTGGTGATGCATTCCTTGTCGGTGGCTGCTCAATCTGGTCATGTTGATGTGATTGCTGATTGCTGATTTCTGAGCTCTTTCTTTTTTTAAACATACCAATTAAGATTGAAAGAGATTAATGTACTCTTGAGCCAATGACCGAATTTTTTTAAAAATATTTAGTTTTGAAGTAGTCTACTTCAGACTGGTCTTCAACAGTAACACGCAATCTTTTTTGGGCCTCATTTTATTCGGTCCATTTGTCTGAGAGCCGACGTAAGCGTTCCTCAAAATATGAACTTTTAGTTTTCCTCTCAGCAGAGTCCTTTTTAAAGTTGCATATTATCTGCAAAATGTTTTCGCCTAAGATACTCTGTAGGCTTATCAAATCTTCTATTGAAGACGTGTTATGATGAAATGGCGATAAAATATTTGCTGGTTCGCCTGCTTTCAATTTGCTGATGAAATATTGATTCGTGCCTTCTCACACAGATCACGTAGGGGTCACCAAAATATCAACAGGAATTCTAGTGTGGCTTAGTTCAGACGTTTCTTTTTTCTTTGTCTTTCTAGCACTTGAACTAAAGGCTATATAAAAAACAAAAAAATATCTTGTGTATGAAGACTGTTCAATCAATATTAATTTATTTGTGAAATTGCTCACCTTTTTATACAAAATTAAATGATAACGTAATTAATTTTAGTACAAAAAAAAAAGAAAAATAAATAATAAAGTTGACCTAAATAAATGTTCAATAAATATAAAAGAATTTATTAAGCGAGTTGACTTAAATATATTTTTCATTAATAAAGTAATGCATGCGTTGTAGTTTTGATTTAAGTTGATATAATCTTATATAAAATGTAAACATTGTAATTTTGATTTAAGTTGACATAATTTTAAATAAAATGCAAACATTGTAATTTTTATTTAGGTTGACATAAATCTAAGTACAATGTATTTAATTTGATTTAAGTATAACACAAAGTAATGTTAATTAATGCAGTCACAAACAAATTAAAAAATTAAAATTAAAATAACTTCTAAATAACAATTTAAAATTTAAGATAACTTAACATCATTAAATATCTACATAACACTTATTTGATTTTTTTTACCATAAGTTTTTCTATTAAATGTTTTAAGAAAAATGTTTAGCAATTCAGTGAGATTGCCTAAAATTTCAGGTTTAAAATTGACTTAAAAAACGACATGAATTTTCAATTATCTTCATTTAAATTATATGCAGACCATGTTAATAATATATTTAATTCAATTAATTTTTTATGCATTTAATATTTTCTAATTTATAGTAAACTAAAATACATGTGTATATCAATAATTCGCTTACACCACTGGTACGTATTTATAAGTGTATGTATTGTAAGAAAGGCTTAACTTTAATTTTCTCAAGAAAGGTTAATATCTCATATTAAGATTCCTTAAAATGCACATTTAGTTAAACCTTAAAAAAACTTGTCTTACAAAATTGTCCATTATCTTCTACGAACGCAACAATGTCTTTTACGCTTCTGCCTTTACTTAACGCTAATTAATTACAAATGCAATTATTTAATTACATTGAAAAACTCAATTACAATTACATTTAATATTTATAATTTAAATTGAGTTTTTTTCAATTACATGTAGTTTTTAATTGAAAAAATTTAATTACATAATTTAAATAAAATTATATAATGAATACTTTTTTAATTACTTATAGTCAAAAAATATTTAATTACAAAAATTATCAATAACATAAACATAATAAACATGCAAAAAATAATGACAATCCTATTTAAATACATGAATTACGCGTTATATTTCAAAACAAAAACACAGTGAAGCAAATAACATAACAAAAGTTATGAACCATATAAATATGTACATATATGTATATATATATATAACGTACTGAAACAAGTGGGGATTTAAAGGAAATTGTTATTTGCTTTAAATAAAACCATTTTTTCAAAATTTTCATCTGTTCAGATTCGTCACGTACGTGTTAAAATAATCCGAGCGAATGAAAACAACCATTTAACTAGCGCTGAAGATGTTAAGGGAGTATTCGATCGTAGAAAAGCCTTTAGTATTGTAAGATGATTTTTGAGGCACTTAAAAGATGCATTCATATTACGCAAGTAAATGTTAAGTTCAAATTTTAAACTACTTTCTTTTTCACCATCGGGTATATTATGAACTATGGAATAAAAAATTAAAAAATTTATAAACCACGTCAAAGTTTTTAATTTCCGTGAGCGATAATTAGCTTCATTGACATCCTCACCGTAATCGAAGATGGAAGCAGTTTTGAATTGCTTGTTGAACAATACTGTTAGGTGTAACTAATTTAAGCTTTTTGTAGTACGCAATAAAAATGCTCTCCATATCTTCTTTTGTCGTATTTGACATTAAACTAATCGTTTTAAACCATATCAATTTCACGTTTTAATTAGGCATTGAAGCAACAATTGCATAGTTACCTTTTTCAGTTAAATTGAAAAATTGCTGAAATCGTTAAAAAGACTTTCTTGAAGCAATTTTGTAGCTCGTTGAATGTTTCAGACATATAAACTATTAAGACTATTAGCTTCTTAAGCGTTTAGAACTTAAAAAATATATATGGAAAATGTTACTTCATTAAATTATTGAAATTTCAATGCACGCTTGACATAAAATGGCATTTCAGAATCTCTTAAATCCAACTTTAAGGTCTTGGACATTCCTTGACCTTAAAAGTTGTAATTGCTGATCAAAATGACGGAAAAATTAAAAAAGACTTGCATTTTGCAAAGGTAGGATTAGTTCTTCTATGATCCTTTTTTCCCTATGATTGATTACAACACTTTTTTTCTGCTAATATTCATTAATCTAGGGGCATTCTGTAAGATTTTAGAGCCAATATAAGCTAAAAAAATAATATTCGGCTAGATTGGTTAAATATCCCCATTTGCGGAGTCTTGCTTTTCTATTCTTTTATTTTTTTAAACTTGGTACTTGTTTTTTTATTACCTTACTTTTGTATACTTTACTTCGTAGTGGTGTAATATTATTCTGATTATAAATTAAATTAATAATCTGATTAATCTGATTATAAATAAATTATGTGACAAGAAGTCGTGAAAATTTATTAAATATAAAACGTAAACTTTACGGCAGATGTAGGATAGTCTAATGAAACCTAGATTTTTCAGGGACCTTCAGGGAAAGTTGCACAACAAATATAAAATGAAGATCATTCCGCTGAAGGTTTTCAAAATGCTTCCCTTAAACCTCCTACACCTAATAATAGCGGTCAAAAAGAGACTTTTTGAAATTGGAAATTAAAACTTACCGTCAATAATAATCGACTGTCGATAGATAAATTTATTTATTGCCTAAATTGCTGACAAAAAATAACCTTAAAGTTGATTTTTAAATTTTTCGCAAACATGCTCGTAGCATTTTTGAAGGAAAAGGTCTCGAGTGGTCCTGGTGATACCACAAAAAACTAGTAAAGTTATATGGGTTTTATTGATCAGCGGCTTAAGAATACAATATAAAAAGGATTGCATAGATTTTGATATACTAGATATATCGACACAGACAAAAAAAAAAACAAAAAAAAATTTCAAGGAATATTTTGATGCAGTGTCAACACTTAGTGACAGACTATGTGCGACAATTATGCGAAATTTAAAAACGCTATGAACTCTTGCAATTAAAAATTACTTGCACTTTTTAACTGAGGCATAAAATGAAGAAGCATGAGAATTTTATGAAGGATCTTCATTCCAATCAAAACCTTTGGACAAAAAACAAAACGGAAACGGACAAAGGGTTGTTAGACGGAGTTATTAAAATCATCCCTTACTTTTAGACAGAAGAACTTGAACTACGATTCGGAAAAGACCAAAACTGAAAACAATTTAAGTGCATATTTCATTGAAACAACTGAGAAAGTTTACAATCCCACCCTTTAATGAGACTTTTTAATTCGGTTGGCTGAGTATAGAAAAGCACGAGCAATAATTTTCGGTGTGAAAATAAAAATAAAAAGGTCATCAAAACGCATCCACGAACGTTTTAAATTATTAAACGTTCTGTAATTTCGCCTGTAATGTCTCAAAAAAAAGATATTAGACCGTATAAAAGTCTTAAAGTTAAAAACACTAATAAAAGCATTCGAGGAAACTTGGCAAACGTAGTTGAAAATGATTCTTGTTTTAAAAAGTGTGCAGGTAGTGTGCGCACAGCAAATTCAAAGTGTGTTAGGAAAAACAAATTAAATATAACTTTTCGAGGACAAACAAAATTTTTTGAATTTTTAGTAGTTTCAGCAATTATACAGGACATTATTTGTGGATATGATTTTTGGTTGTATTTCGGACTGGCAATTCCTCTTAATAACGTTAGTGAAATTGACTGTACAATAACAAACCTGGCTAAAGTCCAACTAACTATAAACACAACGTGGTTGCACCTTCCTGATCCAGAAATATAAGGATTAGGATTAACTTCTTTGGTGGAGCATTGCACTGACACAGGTAATGCAAAGCCGATTGAACAGCGATACAATCCAATTTATCCAGCCATAGAGAACAAGTTTTACGGAGGATCGGATAAAATGATTTCTTTGGGGTTATAGAAAAGGCTTCACATTCTTCGTGGTCATATTTTATAATAGTTGTTATCAACAAACCATGAAAAGTTAGAACATCCCTTGACTCTAGAAAATTAACTCCGTGACAGTTTAAGACGCTTACCCTATACTGAATATTGAAGGACTAATATCAAGACTTTAACCAGTCATTATATTTTAAAAATCGATTTGAAAGATGCACTTTAGCAGATTAAATTGGAGAAAAGTATAAAACCGAAGACAGCTTCCACAGACCATAATCCGCCATTGTAAAAGTTTACAAGAAGGTTGTTTAGAGTGTGCAAGGCAACGAAGACGTTGTTCAGACTGATGGACATGGTCATTCCGTTTTTGTATACTTGGAAGTATCAACAAATCTACAAAGGCAGACAAGGGAAACAAAACAGTTCTATTATATAGAAAAGCCTATGAAGCTGGAATGGAAAAATTATTGGAAGAAAAAAATACTTACAGGAAACTAAGGACAGACCCAACAACAAAACTACAGAAAACAAACAACACCCTCATAATGGACCTATATAAAAAGGAATACCTGCCAAAAATTCACAAGGTTCACACACCATTTCGTCCGATATCATCATCGGTAGGAGTACCCTGTTACAAAATGTCGAAATATATAGGAGAAATTTTGAAAAATATTATATCAAAGAAATATAACATTCGAAACTCAATAGAACTTAAGGATAAATTGGACTTAATAAAACTGGACGAAGATGAAATTTTAATATCATTAGACGTGGTATCATTATTTACTAATATACCTATACACCTAGCTATAACTAATATTATGAAAAAATGGGACACACTATAAAATTACACCAAGATACCAAGGACGCAATTTCTGAGGATACTAAAATTTTGCCTGATAGAAAATAATTATTTTATGTATGGTAACACAATTTACCATCAAATATATGGTATGCCAATGGGCAATCCCTTATCACCGACTATAGCAGATATAGTCTTAGACAATCTATTGAAGGAGAGCATTGACGACTTAAAAGAAAAAACGTTTATATAAAGGTAATTGTAAAATATGTGGACGATTTATTTGCTATAATCAAACATAAGGACGAAGAAATAATACAGACAACATTTAACAATTACCATAACAACCTCAAGTTTACAATTGTAAGAGAGAAGGATAATTCCATTCCATACTTGGATATGACAATTATAAGAAAGAAAGACAGAATACTTACCGATTGGTATATGAAACCAATAGCATCAGGACGTTTAATAAACTTTAACTCCACACAACCCATGTATCAGAAAATTAATACTGCAACAAATTTGATTCAAAAAGTATTAAAACTTAGTGATAAAGAGTTTAGATCCAGAAAAATTTTTAAACTAAAGGATATATTGACGAAAAATAATTTTCCAATGACGATAATAAACGCACTAATAAATAAAGTAACAAACAAAAATAATCTAAGGAAAAAGGAAAGAGACGAAATATCTGGCAACAACACAAAATTTTATAGCCTACAATTTATCCCAAAATTAACTGACAACAGAAAAAGAAGTCATACTTACACATAGATCAAACAAAACAGTACATAGTTTATTTACTCAAGCAAAAACAAAAATAGAATGTAGAGAACAAAGTGATGTTGTTTACCAAATTAAATGTGATGGCAAAAGAGAAAAAGGAAAATAAGAGATATACGTTGGAGAGCTTGAGAATTCAACAAAACTCAAAAAGCGCAATTAATACAAAAGAGGATAAAGATAACCCTAATGCGAATTACACCGTAGCATTAGTATAAAAACAACTGTGATCAACAAAGCTATAAAAAAAAAAAAAAAAAAAAAAAAATTTTTTACTGTGATATACTATTTTAAGTTTATTTTACATTCTTTTTGATTAATTTAAGTTTTGTGTAGTATTGTCCAAGTTTTACAAAACAAAACTGTGATAAAAATAATGTTAACTTGACGAGAAAAGAGTATATGTAAGTAAATTAATTTTAACGTTTAGATTATTGTTGTTACTTATAAAGATTTTCTTTTGTATTTATAATGTTGCCAGATTTAATAAAAAAATTTCCCTGATGATGTTGGAAAAAACCGCCAACGAAACGTCGGAAAATAATATGTTAAATAAATAGTCTTTTTATTTAAGCTTGACCTTGAAAGCCTAACTATAGGAAACTATAGAGAACAAACATTGAATAAATCAACAAAAGGTCGATGAAGAATTAAAAATCTACAAAGAGCTGATTTGACAATAAATTTGAAGAAAAGTAACTTTGCGCTAATAAAAGTGAATTATCTTGGTTATAATGAAGAAAACGAGTCATTGCAAGTTGAGGAAGACAAAGTGTGGCCTCAATCAAAAAAGAACACATGTATTTAAAGCAAATTGGAAATTACATTTATTTATTACTTCATCTTAAGTCAGCGGATAGACAATGTTTTTTGTTTGGTGTAAAAACGTCTAAATTTTTTGGTGTGCCAACTCGAGAGGAAACCAAATACGTAAGCAAGCAATAGTCTTGCAACGGCAAGACCCAAATGGAATCGGAGCCGCTTAAACTGGAATAGCAAATCGTTGGAAATCATCGAAATTAATGGAATAAGAACATCTTCGTCTTTGAATCCGCCACCGATGATTGTTGCCTCGATTAAATTTGCTGAACAATTTTTGATGGCCAATCTGGTTCCGTTGCATAACCTTGGTGCGTTTAAGTTGCGAATAAAAATTACCGGTGATCCAACCTTTAATTTAAGTACATGCGGTGGCATTCCGGGTGGTTCCAATGAATTCCAAAATTAGGTGGGATAACTGACGGCTTTTTCTCCATCCATTACTGTATCGATCGATTTATATTTGATTAATTTGCCGGGCAGTTTCAAATGAATTTGCTCATTGAGCTTGTTGACTTCATAATTTGTGTGCTAATGTGATTTTTGCAGGACGTTGTTAGACCTGGGAATACCTTGTCGACAACGGCTAGAATAATCATTCGCATTTGACAGGAGTTAGGAGGGAACGAAATCTCGTTCGTGGCGCGATTATTTTGAATTTTTCCATTTCTGGTGTCTAAAAGTTATTTTGAGAATGTTCAAGCAGACGGGTCTTGCAACAAATGCTCAGGCATGTTCGTCGATAGCGTAACTTTCTCGACTCGGTTCTAAAGATATGAAGCTTTCAAGCATGCGTTCAGCTTATCTGCGGGCATTGCGCGTGATTGCCTGAGATTGTCTTCACCTCAGCCTTCGCGATGCGTTTCCCACAGTTCTCGTGGAGTAGATGGTGAACATTATGTTCAAATTATCGCAAACAAAGTGCATATTTATTTTGGGCGACACGTGAGTGAAGTCATTTTTCCAATGCTGATCATTTTCAAGCAGGTCCAATCGGAAATACACTTCTCCATAAGTCTGACATTTATTTACATGGATGGTTTTCAAAGCGGCGAATAATGTTGGACTTTCGATCGTATGCAATAACAATCACAAACATAAGCATTCGAATGAATGGTGTAGATACGTCCCAAAGCATCAGAATAATACACACCAGCATATTCTCATGAACTTATTCGACGACATGTTCTTTATGGGAATTTCAGGATATATAAAAATTTTGGCGCAAATCTCGGTTGCACACAATTCCAAGAAAGCAATGAACGTGGTAAAATAAACACGGTGGCAGTTTTCCAAATAAACAGCTGGATGTTGAACTGTTGGAAATCGCTCATGGATGTTGAATGAATGTATACGCCAAACTGCCTCATTGCTAATGTAACGCCCCTTCTGGAATTGCGTGATTTCATCAGTTTGATTGGCAAGCCCGAATACTTCCATGTCGCTGTCTTTGTTGACGTATTTGCAAGTATAATAGAACGACTTCGCCGAATTACAGTACTCAACATTGGTGTGGGCAAAAACATTTTTGAAAGCAGTGGTGAGTAGGGCACGTTCCATTTGTTATCGACGTCAACATCTACATGGCGCATTTTAATTGTAGTTGTGTATCCACCGTCATTCACCTTTCTTCGGTTATGCAGGGGATATCCATCGCCTACTGTTTGAGGTTCTTGGAGCAGCTCGCGTGGATAGCGCTTTGTACACCTGCCTTCCTCACGCATGGTGAATTCGTATTCAGATCACCGTAAGGCCTGTGGATCATATGTTTTCGGATTGATTTGCTGTGGAATCTGATCTACTGTGGGATTCGGGAGTTCTGAGGAAATCACGTCATCAATTTGCGAAGGCATGATTTTTTGTTTTAGCCAGACTCAAATATGGGCCCGTTGCAGGCCTCGTTTCTGCCATTCCACCGAGTACATCTAGCACAGAGTTTCGTCAAATATGTGATTTTTGGTGCTGACATCCATTAGCCTTGTAAACTTTTGTTTGAATACTCGGGCGAAGATATCGTGTCTATGTGTTGACCTTTGGCCGATAGATAAAAGGTCGGTGATGTCTTTCCATGCCGGTTGCATGTGAAAGTGATAAAGAGGTCTGGCCATCCATACTTGCACACGTATGTCATAGCATTTTGGGCGTTCTGGTGCATGTGTCACGGACTGCCTGTGTTTGCCATTTGCAAGATTCCCATTTGGCCGATACGCGTAGCTTTTGCTGATTCAACGAATTACTTTCAATTTTCGACGTTCGCGTACATGTCGACAATGGATTGATGGAAGACTTCACGACATTTCAACAAATAATCTCATTCATTTGGCCTGATCATAAGGCGATAGGCATTAAAGTCCCTTTAGGAAAATTGTTTTGTCGACTTTCCATTTGAGTTGGGGTTCATCTGCATTACGTTGAAATGATACCCATCACTACGGGATGTTGAAGGTCATCATACGATCGATGAATTTCCGCGATGCGTTGAACACTTATATTCCGGCAATGGATGATAATATCGCGTCGCTCGAAATCTATGCCGACCATAACAAATGCGACGTCACCTATAACCGGTTCATTGAAGGGCCGCTCATGCTCACCAGCCGGCGTCGTGTCAGCTCTTGTTACAACCGTATAATCATCTGCAGGCATCTGGTCCAGGGGTATTTTGAATAGACGGATAAGGCTGTTGTGTTCGTGTAAAATAGCTGGAAGACTCGAAACGAATACCCGTCTGACTTCAGTACAGATTGCGCAACGCTGTTTAACCTCTGTAACTTCATTACCAGTGATATAAATTTAAAGGAACTTGGCATGATCATTGGAAAGTAAGAACAACGATTCAATTCTGTGGCAGACTTGGCCTTGCACTTTGAAGGTGGGCATGTAGCCGGCATTGTTTATGATATTAATTGCTCGAAGGACGTCATTTAAAAGTATGAAATTTAGTTTCGGATGTTTTGAAGAAAGTGCTTGGAAATCGAATTGGCGCCAGAAATGTAACTTTGTAGGGGTTCAGGCGGCTCAATCATTGCTTGTAAAACTACTTTACTGTTCGAACAGCACATTTCCGGGGATTTTCTAGCGAACTTCAGAGCACGACAATGTAAGCAAACTTTGTCCATTGCGCTAATCACTATGTGCTTGTCGTTGGGGTAGTAATCGTCCATATTGTAGTGAAATGCCGCCAACTTTAAATCGATTCTTTCTCTTAATTAGGCCATTCGGAAGCGATTGACAGCAAGTCCTTCGGCATGTTGTTAGGAAGCCTAAGCACATTTAGATAAAGATGCACTGTCACGTGTTTGCTGAAACCGTGACTCGCGTTCTCTTTCCGTTTCTGCAGCTCTAGACGTAGATGTCCTTTTGCGATTTTCCTGAAGACATGATTCATGTTCCTCAGCTGATTCAGGGGCTCTTCTTTTCATCTGCTTCCGTCTTGCGGCGGTTTTTTTTTAGAAATTGCTGTTGTTTTTTTGGTGGCATTTTAGTTAACTGTAATCGTGCAAAAGGAACAATGATGTATTTCGTTTTTACTTTTATAACATTTTATTGGTTTCTGGAACTATAGTAGTCATATAACCTGTTTGATGAATTGGTATTAAAAATTATTGTTAAACTTATTATATTATTGAAAATTGCAAAACACTTGTTATTTGCCAAATTGATTTTACGTATAGGTTTTTAACTTACGAACACGAAACAACAATTAACGCAAAACAATTCAAATGCAGTCATTGAGCAATTGAAAGCAAAGTTTGTTTGATTATTATTATATGTTTGTTTATATTATATTTAACATATTGTACAATGTTACACCTTAGTAAGCGCTGAATATCTTGTGTAATCGGATGATGTAAATACTTTGTAAATAGACCGAAAACTCGGATTTTTTATTTTTTTTAATTTTGTTATTGGATCATTATTAGCAAAGGTTTTTTGTAAATATCTTCTAAACTACAAAACCGGTTTAAGAGTTTGATATCTCGTTTTGAAAAACACGAGGATACCTTTCAAAAAAATAAAATAAAATAAAAAAAGGCAAAAAAAAAACAAATATATGTATATGTCATTAGTGGTTAGTTAGATTTTGACACGCCCCTTCGCAGGCAGAACGAAAATCAAAAATCAGACTTCACCATGTCAGCCGCCTGTATGAATATTGGCATAGTCGTTTTGGAGTCCATACGTTACATAAATACACACATCCCCGATTTATTTATATAGATTATTCAACTATTACATTCCTTTTGACAGAACTTTTGACAAAGAAAAAATAAAATATGTGGACATATAGGACATCAAGTAACTCTGTGATATAAAGAAACTTCGCTATGATGCACAAATAGTGCAAAAATACTTTTATATTCCCAAAAAGAAATATTTGTTTTTATGTTTGGTCTTTTTGCGAAATCTATTAAAATTTTACTTTAAATCCATTTAATTAAAATCTAACATAAATTTAATTTGGATCTGACTTTAACCTTATTAAAACTTTTTTAAATTTTATTAAATTATGATTTCAACTGTGGATATTATAAATGAATTGAATTTATTTTGGCTTAAGTTCATTTGTTTTAATTTCTAAAAACCTCTTAAGAAAGAAAAATTATTTTACAAATGTATGCGGACGTTTTCCAAAGAAAACAAGAAAAACTAGACGCTAGCAGAATAAAATGCTGCACTTTCTGGAACCAATACGTCCTTCATCAGCATTCTTCGCATCTATCTACTTTTTAGTTGTGTATTTGTAAACATCATCTATTTAACCAACTAACTTTGTAAATAAGAATACGAGTAGTATTCATATCAATATTAATTTGGTTAGACGAAATCTACACACAAACTAAAGTATTTCTTCACCGTTCCTTCTAAATTTCATCCTGTATATATGTTTTTGCTTTTGTTCCAATCATCGATCAGACACGAATGCAATTTTAATTTTTGTCATTCTTACTTACTTATGCTGGGAACACAATTGGAACGAACGACGAATTTCGTATTGCACGACGAATTCATCTGTAAAAGTTCGCTGCGTAAATTCGCAATGTGGCGCACAATTAGGACGAAAAAGTTACAGCTGTTATAATCAACAACATTGCTTACTGTCTATAACAAAAAAGTGTTACCATAGAACAAAAAATAGTTATACAAAAAATTAAGCATTAAGAAAAAGCCATTAGAAAGCAATTTTATGAAAAATAATTGTGGATGTTTAACTTAATGATGTATATTAAGAAATAAACAATAATTAAGGTAAAAATAACTTTATTTACTAATATATTTAAAAGCTGAAAGGAGAAACGGCAACCCTGTTCCAATTTAGTCGTCGTTCGTCGGCGTAAGAAATAGAAATAAATCTATCGGAGAGTTCGTCACGCACGACGAAATTCGTCGACGGCGGTGTTGTGTTAATTTTCATTTACACCAATGTGTTTTATTTTTGACGGCGAATATGCGCAACGAAAAATTCGTCGTTCGTCCCAATTGTGTTCCCAGCATTACTCACAACATTATAGATGCTGCTTCAGTATCATGGTAATTGTTATGAGTTAAACATGAATGTACGTAACGATGTTCCGTGCATTTTATAATTTTTTAATTTTAATTAAGTTATGATTTGAACTGTGGATATTATAAATTAATTGAAATTATTTTGGCTTAAGTTCATTTGTTTTAATTTCTAAAAACGTTTTTAGAAAGAAAAATTATTTTACAAATGTTTTTAGAAATTAAAACAAATGATCTTATTAAAACCTTACTTAATTCTTATTTAAATTTAACTTAAATCTAATTGAAATCTATAAAAGACAGAAAATATTTAACATATATACATGCATATATAAAATTTTCCATTTTTTTTTCTATGTATACAATTTTAATTGTGTAGCTTAAACCTTATTAAAACCTTACTTAATACATATTTAAATCTAATTTAAATCTTACTTAAATCTATAAAAGAAAAATATATACATTCATACATACATACATATATAAAATTCGTTAATATAGTTTCCACACAATTTTCATTGTGCTTTTAATTTTATTTGTATACTAGCTGACCCGGTCCGCGTTGCTGGCCCTAAACAAGCATTAGTGTTGTATTAACACACGATTTAAGTTGAGCTTTTAACGAAATTAACCGCTTTGAATTAAAATCCAAGGAATACCTATCATAAAGTTTTTTTTACAAAATAACTTACATATGGTGTGAATATGGGTTCAATCAAAAAAGAAATGCACGTATTTAAGGCAAATTGAAAATTATATTTATGTATTTATTACAACATCTTAAATTCAGAGGATAGACAATGTTTTTTTGTTTTTTTATTTGGTGTAAAGACACATACATTTTTTGGCGTGCCAACTCGGGAGCAAGCCACATACAACTGGTCGTGTGAAAAACATGAATTTTTCAAAATTAAGTCAGCAATAGTCAATAATTGACCGCGCGCTTTGTTGATGATATAGCAAAGGCAAGATGCATAGGGAATTGGAGCCGCTTGAATTGGAATAGTAAGTCGTTGGAAATCATCGGAATTCGTGGAATAAGTACGTCTTCGACTTTGAATCTGCCACCGATGATTGTTTCCTCGATTAAGTTTCGTGAACAATTTTTAATGGTCAATCTGGTTCCGTTGCATATCTTTGGTGCGTTTAAGTTGCGAATAAGAATTACCGGTGATCTACCCTTTAATGTTAGTACATGCCGTGGCATTCTGGGTGGTTCCAATGAATTCAAAAATTCAGTGGGATAATTGACGGCTTTTTCTTCATCCATTACTGTATCGATTGGTTTGTATTTGATTAATTTGCCGGGCAGTTTCAATTGAATTCGCTCATTGAGCTCGTTGACGTCATCATTTTTTGGTGCCAGGTAGGAGGTTGTTAGACTTAGGAATACCTTGTCGACAACGGCTTGAATAGTCATTTGCATTTGACAGAAGTTAGACGGAAACGAAATCTACTTCGTGGCGCGGTAAATTGCAATTTTTTCTTTTGGTTTTTGCAATAAGCTAATTGGGCCTTATAATAAATGTAAATAAAACAATTTTATTAAATTTTTTTACCCTGACGTTTCGTCAATTTTTTGTTGACTTTTTCAAAGGGTTTTCGTCTGTATTTGGTTGATAAAAAAATAATATTATTTAACAATTAAACATACATAAATAAACAACATTAATAATAATCACATTTATATATGTATAAGAAACAAAACAAAAAAACGAGAAAACATAACAATTATTTAAAAGTTATTATTGCACTAATTATTTTGTAGACGTTATTTTAGGGCAACACTATAGCTCGCGCTTATATTGTCAGTGTCTTCTTTATGGTTCATTGTTCTATTAATTTTTTGTTGTATATGTAAGCTCTCAATTATTTAACGTTTTTTCTCTACTTTTTCTTTGTCAAGTATTTTAATATTGTCAAAATCAGCTGTGTGTCCTGTTTCCATTATGTGTTGAGCTAATGTTGTTGATCTTTTTCCTCTCTCGATGTCCATCTTATGCTCATTCACTCTGGTATGTAATGTTCTCTTTGTTGTTCCTATATATATGAGTCCACAGTGTTGTTCTTCATTTCCCTTACAACCTATTTCGTATACAATGTTATTTTGTTGTAATTTGTTTGTTGGTGCTTTTACATTCGTAAATATTGTTTTCAATACTCTGTTCGGTTTGTAAGCAAGACTTATTTTGTTAGTTTTTATCGTTGTAATTATGTTTTTGTTGTCAGTAAGACCTGGTATGTAGTGTACACTGCAAAAAAGTTTTGAATCTTTATTCGTATTGTTCTTAGTTTGGTTATTTTCATTATTTTTCATTTTGTTGTACGTCGATTCCATTCCGATGTCCAAAAATTGTTTTGAGAATGTTTTGGCCGACGATTCTTGCAACAAATGCACACAAATGTTCATCGATAGCGTGATTTTCTCGACTCGTTGCCAAAGATATGAAGCTTTCAAGCATTCGTTCAGCTCATCTGCTGGCATTGATCTTGGAATAATGGGCAAAGTTTGACGGAAATCACCAGTAAGAATAATAAGAGCGACTCGCATCGGTTGGTTCTTCCTCGAAAACCACGTAGAGCAATTTCTTATATGCCAAATGCTGATTTTGCACGCTAAAGGATTGTGGCCATGCCAGAGTTTTTGCTGATGTCCCAAGTTGGTGTTTCTGCATGGTTCAAATTCAATAGAAGTTTCAGTGCTGAGCGTGCAGTGCCTCCATCGCCCAACAGCGTTGAAACAATTCCCACTGCCACTAAATTGATGAGGAATATTTTGCCTGTTCCTCCTGGTGCATCGAGAAAAAGTCCCCCGTTTCCGTTTGTTACCCGTTGCATGATTTTTGCCTCAGCAGTTTTTGATCATCAACCAACCGTCTTGTTTAAGTTTTCACATACTGTTGTTGCTGGTTAACATCGAAGTGCTGTTCTCACACCAGGTCCCTGTTTAGACCATTGTTTATATTTCGTATCGGAGCCGGCATTCCAACTTGAATAAGGACTTTGTTGTTGATGGATATCCACGTGACCTCAATCAACAGTTTGGTTGAAAATCTCGTCCGAATACTCCTGGCTAGGATAAATTGTGCGTGATTCTCTGAGAATGTCTTCACGTAAGCTTTCGCGATGTGTTTCCCACAGTTCTCATGGATTAGATGGCGAACAAGTTGTTAAAATTATCGCAAAATTCGTATTTGTTTTGGGTGACATGTAAGTGAAGCCTCTGTTAGCGTTGTGTTCCATTGCTGATCTCTTTCAAGCAGACCAAATCGGAAACACGCTACTCTATAAGTCTGACATTCATTTCCATGGTGGTTGGACCTTCGATCGTATGCAATAACAACCACAAGTAAAAGCATTCAGCATTATTCGGCTGAACGGTGTAGAGACGTCGCAAAGCATCGAATGAATGATTTCCCTCATAGGTTTATAACTTATGAACACAAAACAACAATTAACGCAAAACAAATCGAATGCAGTCAGTTAGCAATTGAAAGCAAAGTTTTTTGGGATTACAGTTATTTTTTTTTCAGCGTTTGAAAAAAACTCAAAAATGTGCACAAAATGTAGGTATATTAATTGCAAGTTACTGTCAAACTCCATATATAAAAAATAACAGATTTTTAATATATGGAGTTTAAAATAATACAAGGTATTGAATTGATAAATTTTATATGTCAAACACTATATTAAGAAAATTATGCCACCTTATGTGAATTCGCCTTGATCACGACCAAGTAGTTTTATTTCGCCATGAAGGTTATTTTACCTTAGTTGGATATGTCAAAAAGAAAAGGTTCAAGTTGAAGCTTAGCCGATCGTTTTACGTTATATGTACTAAGAAGTGAAATTTCTTGTGTAAGAGTTATTTTCACGAAAGCTTTGATATGTTTAGAAACATACAGTTATCTCTATTAAGATCATGTTCTTTCAATTTTTTAGTTTTCCTTTTGTTTCATCAGAGATGGCAAAAACAAAAAAGAAAAAATGGATAATTGCCAAAGCAAATTGAATATTAGGTAAAACCATGGCGAAATAATTACTAGGCGAAAATAAATAAATAAATTCGCAATTGCGACCACCTAGTATTGATTCGCCTTGGGTAAAACTAATAGTGCAGATCAGGGCGAATAAATTAGCAGTTGGTAGCGTAGGCGAATTCAGTATTTTTTGGTGGTATACACGACTGTCAAACTCCATATATAAAAAATAAATTTTTTACCCATATTTTTTATATATGGAGTTTGACAGTGGTATATACCAGCAAAAAATACTGAATTCGCCTACGCTGCTACCTGGTAATTTATTCGCCTTGGTGCAGATGATCGAATTCAATTTACAAATTTTTACGAACCGAAGTCCAAGTTTATTTATATTTTTTCGATGAGCCATTTAAATTTTAAAATGAAAAATATATTTTTAAATACTTAATTTATTGCTAAAATAGTGTGTGTGCGAATAAACCGTTGTGTGAAAAGTGAATAGACTGTCTGTGCCCAAGAAATGCGGTTAACATATAAAATGAAACAAACAAAGCAGCATTTATTAAAAAAGAAAACTTTTTTTAATATTTAATTATATATATGAAGAAATATTTGTGCGGTTTGCAAAAAAATACGCATGTGGGAGTGGAACAGTGTTCGTTATGGCCAAAGACACGAAAGGGAAAATGAAATTAAATAGCATGTGTTGAAATAATTTTTTTTCTTCTCTGTTTTCTTATATTATTCGTCACTGTTTACTGACAGGTGCACGTAAATTTATACAAACAAAATGCACCCGTTTTTTGTGTTTGTTCTCATGTGACCACCTGGTATTCAATTTGCCATAATAATTGCTCTGAATCAAGGCTAATTCATAACAGGTATACTCACGACCAAGGCGAATTAATACAGGTGATTGCACGGCTACAACAATGCAACAACACAAAAAACAACAGGGAATTTATTGCTACAAAATCTATGTATGTTGTCAAAAATAATTGTTAAAAGAACAACATAAGAAATTGGAAAAAAAAGTTAAACAAAAGTATTTTTATTTTTCACTAGAATTCGGCGGTGATGCATTATAAAATCTGTAAGAATATATTGAAGAGCACGATGATGTAGTACCCGAAGCAAAAAAAAACTTAAAAAAACGATTTTAAGCTTTATGCGATTCACACCTACCGATTTGAAAGCCTTACATAGATCTTTATTCTGTTTAGGTGCGGATAAATACCAAATTTCTAAAGGAGCTACTGGCATTAATTATGTTTTTATTCAATGTTGGTTACAGCCAGAATAGTACTTATACAGCTAACAGGTTTTGGGTATTGTTACGTTTCTCCAAAACTTGAAAAGAACACAAAGGAACACAACTTGAAAAGTCTTAAATGATTTTTCGATAAGCAGACATTTACGAGACAAATAGGAAAATAACAAAATGTTCCTTAGTGCACAGCACTCATGAAATTCTAAATTTTAACAATATTGTCACTACGATTCCAATTTTTTTTAAGCAATTAAAATATTTTAATTTTTATAAGCAATTAAACACAAAACACACACATTAAATTTTTTGAATTTTTTTCAAGAAATAATGTGTTTTTGACAATTTTCAAGCAATCTCAATTCGCCTTGACAACTGCAACGTATACAGCTGATGAGATTTTTCGCCCGTGCGTTCACCTGTATTATTTCGTCATGCTCACGACGAAAATCAATACAATACTGCGAAGGATTTATGTACATTTCGTTTTTGTAAAAATTGTCTTCGGCTGTCAAAAACATAGAAGTACACTAGGAAATTATTAGTTTTGACATTCGAAGAAAAAAAAATAGTCACCTGGGCTGTCAAGGCCACCTGTTATGAATTTGCCCTCCTCTGAATACAAATGCTTGTTGTTATTTTATTTTAAGCAAACGTAGTAAAATACAAACAACTTTTGACATTTTCAACTATAAACCAGATGGATGGACGACAGAACCTAGAAAATAAATCTACCTTGGTTCATTTATTTTTTAAATGTTTTTTTTTTTCATTTTATGTATAAAAAAGAAGATTTGTTGTTTAAACATAAAATATTTCTTCCACCAAATGAGTTACAATGTAAAACCGTTACGACTTACGGAGTGCTCCAACAGAGAAAGCAATAGATAAGTCACCTATAATGCCGTTAATGTAAACTGGCTTATAATGAATATGTTGTCAGTATTACCACATTTGAAGGTTGATGAAGGAAAAGGCTTATTTAACTATAATAAGTTTTCGAAAATATAACATTTGTGTGCCAAAACAAAAAAAAGAATCAAAACGTTTATATTGTGCACAATTTTAATATTTTTAAAGACAATTTCTTTGACACATGTACTTATGTACATTAGTTGCATAAAATGTATATTTGAATTAAAAGCTTTAACACTTGTACTTAATAAACATTTATTTGTTAAATTAAAGTTTGGAACGAAACATCCTTTAAATCAGTCCAAAATTTACTAAAAACAAATAAGGCGGTCTGTACACTATCAAAGTGCTGGACGTCAAAATCGTGTATATGTGTTCAACGCTTTGATTTACATTTGCTGGATGACCAGTCAGGAATACATTTTTAGTTTAACTTGGTGCTGTCAGTATTGCGAAAATGGATCGGAGAAAAAAACATTATATGTGCATATATAGCTGTTATTTACAAAACAAAGAGAAAGAAATTTAAAAGTAGTGGAAAAAATTGTATGAATGAAAGAGTGGTAACTTTTTGTTTTTTCTTATTCTTCATATTAAATCCTGTATTTTTCTTCCGGAGGTTGTTTTTTATTTGTAGTATTCAAATAAAATTGCATATTATTCTTTATTGGATTTAATATATACAATTTTTTGATTTGTCTGACATTTTATACAACCGTGTAACTTAAAATCTCATTTGAATAAAAAATTTGGATGTGCTTGAATAACATACAAAATACACACAACAAAGTGTGACATCCAACATGCCAAAAATCAATTTTTTTAATTTTTTATCCAGCACCGTCTGTGTTATATGCTGGATGAGTCTTTTAATCGTTTAAAGGCCACTAAAGACAGCTGTCGATTCTTTTAATTCACCAAAGTAATTTTGTTACGCATTCATATAGTTTTTTCGAAACATATTTTTGATATAATAAAAATGTTTTTGCTGATGTTTGATAAATGGTTCTTTACACATATGTATGTGCAAATGCACCAACCACAATTTAAACTGGACAAACGAACACAATGAAGGCAACCCCTCCTTTTCGAAGCATGGAAACAAATTAACCTTGCCTTCATTGCCCATTTTTGTTTTCATAGCTTCCACCTTCACCTGTAAAATTTTAACATCAAAAATGTATCAATAGTTGAGATTTATTGTTTTTCGTGAATCAGAGATTTTTGAATCAATAGTTTTTAGTTTTTTGTGCATTTTCAGTTTTTAATAAATTTGAAATTTTTGATTATAGAGCCTTTTTAGGAAATATTCATTTTTTTTTTAATTTGGTGAAAATAAATATTAATGTGATATTTTGGTCTATTGCAAAATTCCAATTTTTTTATAATCTGGAGCTTTTTTCTGAAATTTCAAATTTTAATTAAATTTTACATTGTTTTTGCAAAATCATTTTTTTAAATTATTTTATTTTTTTGTGAAAGTATATGTTGATGAAATTTTTACATTTATGAGAAATTTCGATTGCCAGATCTAGTTATTTTTTAATTTTAATTTCTAATTTAACAAGCACTAGGTCAGTTTTATTTTAAAATAAAAATATTCTTTCTTTTTTTTTCGTTCAATATTTCGCCACACCGTTGGGTGGCATCTTCAAGAAAAACAATTATTAAAAATTAAATTTTTTTCAAAAACAAAAATTTAATTAAAATGAAAAAAAAAAATTGTCAAATTAACTCAAAAAATTTTCAAAAAACATAGACAAAAAATTCAAACATTTTAAAAAATATACTTACATACCTTTACTGCCTGGCCCACGATATCGACTGCTATCGTTCGCATGGATTTTCAACGACAAACAGCTGATTTGCGCCCCACTTAAAGTTTTCAAAACGACAAGTCGATCGACAACAAATGCGTACAAAAACGTAATCATTTTCATACAATTTTGCGCCCCAATATGAAATGTCATGCGATCATAAATGTCAAAATCAATCACTTGTGTTGTGGTTGTCGTTAGACATAAAAGGAAAAAAAAATTTAACGAAACAAACCAAAAAAATAGTTTATTGTTTATGTTAAAAATTTTATAATGGAAAATAAATGGTAAATATATAATTAGTAATATGTTATACAATTTAAACCCACAAAATTTATTTGTTTAGCATAAAAAAATCAAGTTTGAAGCAGCTGCAGGTTCTTGTAGAATATATGGAAGCAAATCCAGAGTTCGCAAGAGGATCTGCTGTTTATGGAAACAACAAACTCTCAATGGAAGAGCAGTGGGTAAAGCTCACTAAGAAACTAAATTCGCATGGGCCACCAATGCGTAGCGTTGTTGAGTGGAAAAAGGTAAGGAACTGTGTAAATTAGCTGCGCCCAATTGTTCGTAAAACACAGCCAAAAATATCTATAACAATTTTTAAAAAAATATAAATCTTTCAATTTTTTATAAGATAAATTTGGGTGCAACTTTACAAAACTTGTGTATTATTACTCTGAAATGTAGGACTATATCTGATTGAACAACACCATTAATATTTGTGTTATTTCAGACTTGGACTGATTTAAAATCGCGAACAAAAAAAAAATTGCTAAAAATAAGAAAAGTTTGTGTGAAACTGGTGGTGGTGTCTACCGAATGAACTCACTTTCGGAATTGGAAAATTTTGTGGATCGGACTTTGTTTTTATCCAAAGCTGCAGCACCTAGCGGCAAGGTATTTGGTTTAGATATAGCAAGTCCGAATAAAGCAGATTCCATCCAAAGTTGCTTCTCACTGTTAGTGGATACACCACCCAGGAGTAGCAAATCAGTAGCCGTTGTCTCACCTTCTAGTCAACAGCAGTCTACTCAGCAATCAGCTGTCCTTTCCCCTTCTTTGCAGTATAAGACACAACAAAAACGACACCACGAAGAAGAAGAAACTGATTTGCCCAGCTGCTCGTCCGCAAAAAAAAAATTAGTTGGCCAAGAGCAAATCGGCCTCATTCGCCGACAATTAAGGGTTGGAGAACAGTCAGTTGCTGTAGCAAAACAACATTCAGATGCTGCAGTTACGCTCGCTGAAGCCACAAAAGCTCTTGCGGATGCGGCCAAAAGAATAGCCGATGCTGTAGAAATTCAAGCTGCAACTGCTAAAACAAACGCCGAAATCCAAGCCAAAATTTTGTCGTCCCTGAACACAATAACAATTTTGCTGGCGGAAAAAAATAAATAAGATTTGTAAACAATGATTTAAATTAACAATTTAAATAGCATTATGGGACAAATTTAGAAATATGCAGACTTGAAAGTATAGGTTAAATTTCCCTAATATAGGATAGTAAAACCTTATACTCGGTTTGACAAGCTTAGCAGGCAATTTTTTTCCAAGCATATAAAACCCCTAAGCTTGTCAAACCGAGTATAAGGTTTTACTACCCTATAATAGGGAAATTTAACCTGTATTGTCAAGTCTGTATATTTTTAAATTTGTCCCATAATGCTATTTATATTTTTAATTTAAGTCACTGTTTACAAATTTTCTTTATTTTTATTGCTCTTTGTTAATATCGTCAAATTTTGTATTTTTATCACTATTCTACTGTGCAATGAATATTATTTTGTTTGTTTACTTACTAGTTTTTTTTTAAATATGCAAAAGAATAAAAGCATAATTTTTGTTACTTTTTTTAAATAATATATATATAAATAATAAATATATAATAAATAATATATATAATATATATATAATAATATCATCAACTGACAATAAGTAAATTGATTACGTTAAAAACGTAATTCCTGGCGACCGACAAGTCGAAAGATAGTGGGGCCCGTATGAGAACGATAACGAGTGACTTGTTGTCGCTCGCTTTAGTTGTCAATCGACATCGTGGGCCAGGCATTTAAACTTTCAATACTCAAAAAACACATTCAAATTTTAAATTTCAAAAAATAAAAAATACATAAAACATTATACAAATACAAACACATAAATTTTCTTTATGAAAATTTTACAAACAACTAAGTCAAGATAGATTCTAATGTTCACTATTTTTTATGCACTAAATGTCTGTAACACTACGCAACATTATCAGTTTTAGCCTTAAAGTTTATTTCTTTTTGTTGTTGGAACTTTAATTATTTGTAACATCTCCAACATATACCGATGTTTTTAATTATTTTCAATATTTAAAACTGATGCATTTTCAAAATTAGGAAGATGATTTAATCTGGCGCAATGGGATAATAATGAAGTTTTTTGTGTATTATTAACGTCTCTACATCTTTGATCAGATTCATGTCCAGCTATTCTAGTTTTAAGTTTGTTTTTAATTGTGCCTACATATTTATACATTGTTACAATCTTCACTATCATTACCATTATAAGGTATTTTGTATATTACATTTGACATATCCTATTTTTGATATAGAGATAAAATATCTTTTTTTTTAAATAGAATATTGAGAGAAAATATCTTTTGTTTTACTAAACAATCCTTATAAAGTATTGTAAGTTTTGTATGCCATTTTATATTTTTTGGAATCAAAAATTTTTGATTTTTCTATCCTTTCTGTGTTTCTGGTACGTAAATTAAAGACTTGTAAACTTTTGTTTTTGTCCATATTTCTTGTGTTACTTGCTCTTCCGTACCTAAATTATTTAAATAACATGTTTATTACTTGCATTGGAAAATTATTATCACTTAATATCTTTATAACTTTATCTTTATTTCTTTTGTGAAACTCCTTATCACTTATCTTAAATACTTTTTCAATTAAATTTCTGGCTTAATACTAAGTTCTTCAATTCAAAAGTTTAATAACTTCTCCATAACAATATCCGCCACAATTGGAGAAGCTTGGGATTCCATTGGAAGTTCTTTTTGTTGGAAAAATATATTATCCTTATACTGAAAATATCTATTATCTTCTATACAAAATTTTAAAATCCGAAAAAATAAACATTTCTCCATTCTTGTATATCCCTGCATCACGTACCATTTTTCTTTTATTATTTTTATCGCTAAGGCTACAGGTATACTCGGAAATAATGATACTACATCAAACGAAACTAATTTTCCTCATTCTGAATATACCGGTTCTTTACCCTTTCTTTAAATTCTATTGAGTTCTTAACATTATACTTAGAATTCTCCGCAATCTTTTTCAATATTATTGTAATTTATTTACAGAATTCATAAGATGGAGATTTAATAAAAGAACAAATGGGTCTTAAAAGAGCTGTAGCAAAATTTGTTTTAAGTCTGTTTTTCTCTAAAATAGTAATAATTTTTTGCTTAAAAAATTCTTCTACAGCTTAAGAGAATAATTATTAATACGGGCAGAAGTTCAATAGAAAAAGTATTTAAGATAAGGAGTTCCACAAAAGAAATAAGGATGAAGTTATAAAGATATTAAGTGATAATAATTTTCCAATGCAAGTAATAAACAGGTTATTTAAACAATTAAGGTACGGAAGAGCAAGTAACACAAGAAATGTGACAGGAACAAAATTTTACAAGTCTTTAGTTTACATACCAGAAATAGCAGAAAGGATAGAAAAATCAAAAATTTTTGATTCTACAAAATATAAAATGGCATATAATAATTTATATGTAATAATTTATATGTAGGTACAGCTAAAAACAAACTTAAAACTAGAATAGCTGGACATTAATCTGATCAAAGATATAGGGACGTTAATAATACACAAAAAACTGTATTATCTTCCCACTGCGCCAGATTAAATCATCTTCCTAATTTTGAAAATGCATCAGTTTTAAATATAGAAAATAATTATAAACATCGATACAAAAAGAATAGACTTTAAGGCTGATACTGATAATGTTGCGCAGTGTTACAGACATTTTGTGCATAAAAAATAGAGAAAATTAGAGTGTATCTTAACTTAGTTGTTTGTAACATTTTCATTAAGAAAATTTATGTGTTTGTATTTGTATAATGTTTTATGTATTTTTTATTTTTTGAAATTTAACATTTTAATGTGTTTTTTGAGAATTGAAAGTTTACGAATATGTATATTTTAATGTTTGAATCTTTTGTCTTTGTTTTTTGAAAATTTTTTGAGTTAATTTGACAAATTTTTTCCATTTTTTCAGTTGAATAAATTTTATGTTTTTGAAAAAAATTTAATTTTTAATAATTTTGTTTCCTGTTTCTTGTTTCCTGAGGCTGCCACCCAACGGTGTGGGGAAACATTGAAAGAAGAAATAAAAAAATTTCGGTTTTTAATAAAACAAAGCAAAAAAAAACAATAACCTGCAAGAACTTCTGAGAAGCGTAAGTCTTGCTTCTTTTGAACATATCGTTACCATGTTTTGTTAATAATTTAGTTGAAAAATATGATATTAAGGAGAATTTTCGATTGTTAGAAAAATAGAGGCTTAACTTTTCTCAAGCTCTTTTGGTACTCTAGGAAAGTTTATTTTAACATGGACAGACGGACATCGCTAAATATATATTGTATGTATAAGGATCCAGAATATGTGTAGATACTTCTTGGGGTCGAAAATTAGTATTGTGGTAATTAAACACATAATGACAATTTTTTTTGCATTCTTTTGCCTCTGGTGAAGAGAACACACAAATTTTTTGCTTTAAATGGAGCTTGACTACTAAAAAAAATTATATGAAAACACTTTTATGTACAAAATCATTTTAATTGCGTATGCAAAATATATATATCTGCATATATCATATATATATGTTCTCAAAGTGATTTCTTAAGTAAACTGTATAAATAATTGTTTTCTTTTTCCAGCATATGCAGCAATACCTCATATTTAATGTTTTGGGTTTGAAATTACATTTAAAAAAATTACTCTTTTTTTCACTTTTTTATATTATTTGAAAATTTAATATTTTTAATTTATTTTAAAATTTCAACAACAACCTTTAGCAAAAGCAAAAATCAGCTGTGCTATATTAATATACTAGGTAGTATTAGTAGATCAGGTGATATTTTCTGTTTATGTTTTCAGAAGTCAAATTTGTTCACACTTTTTATTTTCCTAGAATTTTTTTTGTAATATCATGTGTCATGAAAATATATTTATAACTTCCATAGAACAAAAAAGAGTGTAAAAATGTATTATGGAGCTTAATTTCATCCCTTTACCGCTCCTTATTCGCGTAATCACATCCATGACGGCTTATATACGTATTTTTTATTATCGCATGTAAGTTCTGTGAAATGGTTCGAAATAATAATAATATTTATTCTTTTTTCTAAAGCGCATATTGAGACAAATAACCGATTTACGACGACAAAAATGTAACTTTGTAAAATGACACCCAAGGCATATTAATATACTAGGTGGTGTTAGTGATCAGATGATATTTTCTGTTTATGTTTTTAGATGTCAACTTTTGTTTACACTTTTTTTCTAGAATTTTTTTTTTTTTTGTAATATCATGTGTCGTGAAAATATATTTAAAACTTCCAAAGAACAAAGAAGGGTGTAAATATGTGCTATGGAGCTTGATTTTATCCTTTACCGCTCCATATCCGAGTAATCACATCTACAACGGCTTATATACGTATTTTTCATCACAGCAGATAAGTTCTGTGAAATGGTTCGAAATAATAATAATAATAATTTTTTTTCTAAAGCGCACATTGGGACAAATAACCGAATTACGGCGACAAAAATGGAACTTTGTTAAATGTAACCAATGTTGCACTTAATATCGTCGCAAGAACTAAAGAACGCTGTAACTGACAAAACATGAAATGTTCAACAGAGCCAAAAAAGCCTGTATGAAAGAAAAAAATTTCATATTACAAAAACTATACAACTTAGAAACATGACTTTAAATACATATTTTTATTTTTTCTCGCTTTATATTTTGGCTATAGACATTTTCTCTCAGACCTATTATACTCGTTGATCCTCCGGCTTACAGCAAACGATTTTTCTACAATGTGTTTTTTATTGAAGCAAAATTTTAGAATTCTAAAACGCTTTAAGTGACACATTTGGTTTTTTTCAATAAAACTTAATAGCTGTAACTTAAAGAGAATATAGTGGAAATATATTTTTTGAACAAAATGCAAAGAATGGCGTAAGTTTTAGTTTGTAAAATTTTGCTGACGCAAAGGAGTCATAAGCAACAAATGGCTTAAGTGTATTTTTTTTTTCATCATACAAATATGGGTCAGACACCAATCGATGCAGTATTTTCTTATGATAAAAATGATGCAAAAAAACGTGTTTTCGATTTTTTGTCAGTTACAGCGTTCTTTAATTCTTGCGACGCACAGTGGCTGAAAATCGTTTTTCGTTGGCCAAAAGTAAATTTTTTTTGTCACGGATTTTTACAATTTTTACGTCATTTTGTAGTTAATATATCCAAATTAAGGTAGCCAAAAAATTATGTTAAAATATTGATAATTGTGGGCGTGGCATGCTGTCAAACTCAACTTTTTTTTTTAATTTCAGAAAAAGATGTTTTTCTTTCGTTTTTTACCAAAATTAAATGGTTACTACTCGCAAGCTATCATCGATAATGGTCTGCGGTTTTTTTTATAATGTTGGTAGGATTATTGTCTTTAGTTGTTGTAAGTAGGCACAGCTCTAGCGTTTAATATTAGGGGCGTTATGAAATATTTATGAAACTACTATATTTTCCTAAAATTTAAATTTTAGTGGAATAGAAATTCTAGGGAACAAAAGGGAACAAGAAACGTATACAACCACGAGAAAGGTGAAAGTGTCCTCTTTAAGGCTATATATACTCTTGCACCCGCCACGAGCCGCCTGTAGAACACTTTTTCATTTTAATGAAATTACTCGAAAAAAATTCATATACAATGGTGTATTAAAATTTCATTTTTTTGCCTAAAAGTTTATTTTTTTTAGTTTAGGCTACGTATAACTAAAAAAAATAAATATAATACCTTCGAAAGGGTTTAATGGCTTTGTTTTGATCAGCAAAAAATAAGCAATAAAATTATCACAATGGGCTCTACAGGAAGCATATGATCTCTTTCTAAATTTACCTGTTATCAAATGTTAGGGTCAACCAAAGTCATAAACAATTTTATAACAATAATTGCGACACTAAACCACTAAAGTTAAAAAACAACCCCATATTGACGCATTAGTGCAGTTTTGTTCAATTTAAGCGCTACCTGCTATGAAATTAAAGATCAGTATGTGAAGAACATGTATCTAAAAATTTATAAAAGTACGGATTCGTTAAGGGATTACTCAGTAATAACTTAATCTTTCAAGTGTACGGATAAAACATAACAAACGCAAATAAAAATATTCAGAAGAAAATGGAGAGCTTCAGTTATAAGGAACTGGCCGAAGTGTATTTTAGAAACAAAAATCAGGAAGATGTTCTTAGTTACGTTAAAATAAAATTAAACTTAAATTCGTGTAGCACCAAAATGCAAGAGCAATTATATAATTTCGTCAAAGTATTAAAAAAACGCTACAAAGAAGTTATGTACAGTAAACAAAAATTTTATTAAAAGTGCAAAGTGGTTAGAACGTCAACTTACTGTCGCTGCAGAAACAGCAAAGCAAGATAAGGCTGGAAGACCACGCAAATCATTAGTGGACAATTGCAGCGATAGATCTAAGAGGCGGAAGCTTAAAGATATAAACGATGCCTTTGGTTCTACAAATATAAAAGAATCTTTCCTACATCAATTACGATCACAGGACCAATTTACAAAAGTGGATATCATTGAAAAAGTTGTTAAAGCTAGTCCACCGAGAACAAAACGGATTCTTAAAAGTATACCAACTCCGAATGATGCAATACAGTACACAAATGAGGAGGCATTAGCATTATTTCTGGATTTGAAATTAACAAAACAGCAATATATTAAACTCAGACAGCGTGCGATTGAAAAAGGCTTAAATATATATCCAACATATCATCACATAACCGCTGCTAAAATTGACTGTTTGCCATCAAAGGACACTATTACAATCACACAAATTTCGGCAGAGGTACAACTACAATCTCTACTTGATCACACAGCCGAACGCTTGCTGCAATCAATAACAGGAAATGAGTTGAAGAAATACGGAAACACAAAGTTAATTCTTTTTTGTAAATAGGGATGTGATGGTTCTTCGGGACAAAAACAATATAAACAAGCTGTATGTGAAAATATTTCTGACTCAGATATGTTCATGGTATGATTTGTACCAATCAAATTTCAATTCAAAAAAGAAACAAATGATGTCATTAATAAAGAAATTAGTGATATCAAGACCCAAATTATAACACTACAGCCATTACAATTACAGTTAGATGGGCAGCAAATTGAAGTAAGCTACCAGTTAGTCCTGACAATGATAGATGGAAAAGTGGGTCAGGCCTTGACTAACACGAAGGCTGCATCCAGCTGCATTATATGCCAAGCAACATCAACCCAATTAAACCAAGTCCCAGCAAAATCATTAGATAATACCGATGCATATGAATTTGGATTATCACCACTACACGCAAGAATACGACTTATGGAACACATACTAAAAATCAGTTATGATTTAGATTTCGGGTCTTCAGGATCAATAAGAAACAACGAGACCAACAAAGAGTTAAGAAGTTCAAAAAAGAAACATGTTCAAGATGAATATCGCAAAGGTGGACTGATTATAGATCAGCCAAAACAAGGGTCAGGCAATACAAATGATGGCAATACCGCAAGAAGATTCTTTTCAGATCCAGAAACAGCATCTGAAATAACAGGAGTGGATTTTAACCTTATTTTCAGATTTAAAATAATACTAGAAGTACTTGCGTGCAATGAAGAAATTGACTGTAGAAAATTTGGAGATTATGCTACGGAAACTGCAAAAATATATACAACTAACTACCCATGGAGAAAAATGTCTGCAACAGTTCACAAAATCCTTTATCATGGTGAAGATGTCATTAAATATCATTTGGTGCCACTTGGAGATCTATCAGAGGAGGCTCAGGAAAAAAGGAACAAGGATTACATATTTTATAGAGAGCACAATACTAGGAAAATTTCACGGAATTCAACAAATGAAGATCTATTTAATATATTATTGGCAACGTCAGATCCGTTCATATCCAGTATCCGAAATCAATGGAAAGTGGACCATCGGGATTTAGATGAAGAAGCCAAAAAACTGCTAAAGAACAGAAATAGCACAGAACAAAATATGGAATATTTGCAATTAATATTTAAGTCAAACGAATAAAAATTATAATTGCCTTTCATTATACTTTAAGTACGGAAAACATTGTATTAGTAAAAAATAAGTTAAAACGTTATATTCGACCGAGTCGAATCTTAAATACCTTCCAACTATATAGGATGATGGAGGGGTAAGGGGGTGGTGAGATGAAGGTAGCGCAGAAGATCCGAGTACATTTTCCATTCGTCATGAAAGCTTAAAAATTAATTTTTTATGCAATCTAGGCTTAGGTAATACAATTTGTTAATTATTGACACTATTTTTCATATAATATGCTATACAAACGCCCACAAAAAGGGGGCGGGGTCCAAAAATAAATTTTTATGATTTTCTGCCTCCAGGTTAAAGACTTTGAACCTTCTTTGACATAAAAATGTTTCATTTGCTTAACAAATTTACAAAAAACTTGTAAAAATGTGTAGTTTTTCAGGGGTTGGTTTAGTTCCTCTTAGAGGAATTTTTTTCCCCCTGGTCCGACTTGGCCCATTTACGAACTTAGCCTGCCCTATCCTTCAAGATATATATGTACCAAATTTCAAGGGTCTAGCTCTTTTCGTTTAGACTGAATCGTGTTCATACAGACAGGCGAATGGACGGACGGCCGGATGGACGGACGGACGTATGGACAGACGGACATAGTTATATCGTCTTAGATTTCATCACTGATCAAGAATATATATACTTTTTTGGATCTTAGAGGGATATTTTACTATGTTACACACAGAATAAACCCATATTTCACTCTGAAAGTTAAAAAAATTAAAATGTTCAACTTTGACCTCGAATTCCTTAAAAAATTCTCAATCAATTTTAATGTAATTGAAACTGAATAGAGCTGAACTAAATATCTATCCATTAAAAAAAAAATTATTTCAATATTTTGATCGGTTCAAAAGTTACAGAATTTTGGCCAACGAAAAACGATTTTCAGCCACTGTGCGACGATATGTTCTATATGGTAGTGCTCAATCAACCTTTACTTGTTTATTTTTTAACGCATTACATTAGACTGTACGGGCGTGCAAAGTATTATTATTATATGTTACACGTACCAGCTAAGTTACTTAGAATCATCATCATACATAGGATGAATATTACTAGTTTTAATCCCAAACATTATTTTAAGAAATATCAGTTAAGTCCTGATGATAAATAGTTTGTGAACATATTTTAAGTTAAGAAATATTCTGGTAATAACGAAATTCAAAATTTTACTAATAAACATAAATAGTTTTGAGATAAAATTTTTAGAAGGAAATTACATTAAAAAAAGTACCATTAAAATAACGACAGTCATTAAATACTATTAATACTCAAAACATAAGAATTTGATGAAACGTTTTTTTATTACAAAAAAGAACTCAATTCGCTTATACCTCAACAGCATTTATACTTTGCACGTGCAGACTAATAAAATTTTCCTGTGTACTAGTATATAGAATATATTAAGTGCAATAGCTGTTAGATTAAACAAAATACAAAGTTCAATTTTTGTATCGTAATTCAGCTTTTTGTCCCTATGTGCGGGGTAAGTGTATTTTGACATCTGAAACCATATTTTACATTTTGACAACTGAAAACATATTTTTTATTGTTGTAGTTGTTTTAGAACTGCTTTTAACTGTTAAACTAATATGCCCTGATATTTTCCAAACAAGTCTTGTTTGGCCCTTGTGTTAATACCCGGGTACCAGGGTAATAATAAATAAAATTTTTAAACAAGCTTAAGGATCGTCGTTATTCAACTTAAATAAAAGTGAAGTAAGATTATAGATTTAATTTTCTGCCCCGTTTATTCACAAAAAGTTTGCTAAAACTTAAGCCATCGCAACATGCGCACCCGGGTACCCCGGTCCCACTAAAATTTGTATGGGAAATATGAATTAAAAACTATTACAAAAATTATATAAATAATTTAATTATTTTTTATTTACGAAATTATTTTTTTTATTATTTTTTTATATTACACAAACAATTGGACAACTTTGCGCAATTTTTCCGGCTTTTTCTTTTTCAATTTGCTTGTAATACATGTGGGAAGATCCCGTAACTTTTCTTCTTTCTGTTTTATCTAAATTGTCAAATTTATTAGAAGCCTCGGTAATGGGTGATACAAATCGTTAATATTTCATGTAAACCAAAAACGTTCGAATATAGTTCCCTTGATTTATTTGCGACCATTACAGGTGGAATATAAGGCTTATTATTTTTTTTTTTTTTGGTATTCCAACAATGATAGAATTACATGACAACAAGAGCTTCGCTATTGTCAGAGAAGTAAAAAATTAATCCAAGCAGATATTTTTTTGACTTTCACGGTAGGGAAACGCTAATTCTTTCCCTCTGAATTTTTTTTATGGATAGGCGTTTTTAGCGTCTTAAATCTACCAGATTTTAATACCATATTTAACTGGATTTGTAGCTACATGTTTAGTAAACCCTTTACGACCTCGGTAAGGATAAAGTTGTTCACCAATTGTTAATTTTGTAATAGGTTTACACATTTAGGATAAATTTTCGTTCAAAAATGTCCTTAAGTCACGAATTGGAGCTGTCTTTTCATTTTTTACACTGACTGCTTGCATTGTTGTAATCAAATAATAAAATGAACAATACGTTGTTGATTACCATTGTTACGCCGAACAGTGGATATGAATTTGAATGTGCAAACAAAAAAATTTTCTCTATATTGTTGTCCCGTTTTATTTTCCTGTCTCTTTTAATTAAGCAACAAACAAATACTTTAACCTATAAACTGTTTGTATTTTTCGTTTTATCAATAAAAAAACTTTGTAACAATTACTTGTATTTCTTGTATACAAATAAGCAAAGAAAGGAGAGTCGGCAATTATAAATTGAAAAAATAAATCCTTCGAAAATGGCATGTTAGTTAGAAGGGTTTTTAATATTATAAATTTTTCTAATGTTAATTTTAACTAGATTTGACTAGATTTTTCCAATCAATATGGTAGTTTTTTGGTAGTGCAAGGGAAAACTTTAAGCTTGATAAAAGCAAAATTATAAACAACGACTAATAATGATATTTGGGAAGCTATATATCCCAAACCATTACATTAGTTTTGTATGTATTTATATTATATACAACGACTGGCCTAGGTTTATGTGTTGCGGTCTTAGAATAGGAATTTCATAATGAATAAGATCAGTTTAATTTACGGGCACCGCTCCAAACGAAAAAAGCCCGATTGCCAATATGGAAATCATTTAAAACCTTTTGAAGAGATCTCTTCTCAAGAATGCTTATTCCATTAATTTGACATGGCCGAATATAGCGATAATATTATTGCACTTCTGTTATCCCAAAAAATTGAAGCTGGCTCATTTTATATATCTGAAACAAGTTCAAAACAAAGGCCTCTTAAAATACAACTTCTTGTGTATCTGCAGACATTGCCACGTTTTCGGCCTCCGTTGAAGATAAAGCAACGGTTTGTTGTTTTTTACTGCACCACGAAATAGATTGTAGAAACCAGTTATCTGGAGACCGATTGGCATATGAAAAAGGTATTAATTCATAATTTCCATCTTGACTGTACACTCTTTTTACTGCATTCCAATGTTGTTGACTCGGATTGTTGGTGAAACGACTTAAAAAGCTAACTGCATCACAAATGGTTGTCGTATTCGTGGAAATGCCTTTATATTACTGTTTAGCCGATTACAAAAACAAAAGTCAAAAAAATATTTTTTTTAGAAATCTAGCTTTTATCGTCTTAGTATTTTGAGTGGAAATTTTAAAAGTAAAAGTTAGTATCACAGAAAACATTTGTCATCATAAGACTTTACATATCGAAAAGACCGTGCTCTAAATAAAAAAAACTAACATATGTTGTAACACATAGGAAAATAACATATATTGTGTTTCATGAGGTGTTTTGATTTACATGTGGAAAATCTGACATTCCATATAACTTGTACACATAATGTAGGCACACCTTTAATAACAACATGTCATTAACGTAAATTGGCAAATAAGTATTCTTGTCATCCTTGAAATGGTAATATACACACAAATCTATTTCGGATCTCATAAGTCCAAAAGCTTGTAAAACTTTATCCAATTTATTGTTCCAAACCAGACTCAACTGCTTTAAACCATATAAAGCTTTATTAAGTTTAAGAACTGTGTTCTCACTTTTGCATTTTACGCCATCGGGTTGAGAAATAAAAATTTCTTCATTTAACTCTGCTTGTAAAAAGGCTGTGACTGCATCCATTTGCTCAATTTCTAAATTACACTTTATTGCTAGAGCGATTAACATTCTTAAAGACGTGTAACGAATTACAGACGACTATGTTTCCTCGTAATTAATGCCCTTTTTCTGGGTACAGCCTTTTACCATTTAACGTGCTTTAAAACCCACTTGGTTTTATTTGGATCTTTGCAATGGGAAGAATTCACTTCAGTCCATGTGTTGTTAATTTCTAGAGAATTTATTTTACTATTGATTTAGCATTTAGCCATTTATCTTCATCTGCACTGCTTAAAGCTTCTTCATATGTAAGAGGAACCTCTAAAATTAAATTTTCTGCTAAATAACTGTTTTGATCCTTTTTTTGCTAAATGTTCACTTCGCCTTGGAATTTTTATTGCCTTTTTAGACGGATCTGGATCGTTATGTATTCTATTAGAAACAAAAAATCTACCATCTACAATTCCCCTACTTCATTGTTTTTCTCTCTAAATGAGGAGAATAATAATGACTCATTTCATCGTCCTCTTTACCAAGTACTTTGCTTTCTTCAGTTTCTTTTCTACATTCTTCTACTATAATCGATGAACTGCGAACAATATTCTTCAACAGATTCGCTTTGGAAATGATTCATTTCCAAAGAATATAACATCCCGACTAACTATTGTTGTATTCTTAACAGGATCATATAGTCTACAACCTTTGGACTTGTTGCAATACCAATGAATATCATTTTTCCCGACTAAGGATCGAATTTTCTTCTTTTTTGATGAGGAATGTGCACCATTGCACTGCAACCGAAATCTCGTAAGTGACATACCTTTGGTTTTCTTTTAAACCATGTTTTATCCGGACACTTTTTAAGAATGCGATAAGGAATTATATTAATGAGATAAACAAATGTATTAAGTTAATTGGATTTATTCCGCCAGTAAATAAAATACTGTTGTCATACCTTTCGGTGAAGACCGTCGTCACTGGCTGTTGTATGACAACAGTATAAACAAATGTGTTCACAGCTCCCACCCAAAATGATTTTGGAAGCTTTGCATCATATAACATGCGTCGCCGTTTTTCAATTAGCGAGCGATTCATACGCTTTGTAGGGCCATTTTGCTGTGGGTTATAAGCTAAACTCAACTGATGCATAATACCACATTTTGTTAAAAAAAAAACAGACATCTGTTTGATTTTCTACAAATGTTTTAAAGTCGACAATTACTTCAAACACAGAACTTTTGGTGTTGAAAAAATAAGTAAACTCCTTGCGACTGAAATCATCGATATATGTCAAGACATATAAATCTCTACTTGTGGATTTTACTTCCATAGGGCTGCATTAATCTGTGTCAGATATTTCTAAAATATCGCTAGCTCTTGAACCTTCTTTAGGAAATTTTAGTTTTACATGTTTTCCTTGAGCACATGCCATACAGTGAACTTTTACATAATTTTCATACTGCAACGTTCCATCGGACTTAATCTTTTTAATCGTTTGATAATTTGGATGGCCCAGCCTTCTATACCAGGTTTCAAAGTTTGATGAATATCTAGCCAAAAAAAAAAACAGATGCGCATTAGTAGGTGTACTTAACTTATACATACCATCGACCAATTTTCAACGGCAACCAATTTCTTATTTTCTTCTGTAACACTGCAGCCAGCTTTACTAAAATCAACTTGTTTGTTTCCACGAATAATCCCACTAATTGAGAGTTAATTTGCTCCAAGATCTGGCACATATAACACATCTTCAATCGTCGCGTCCTGATATCCACCAAGAATAGAAACTTCCATCACAATTGTACCAATACCAACTACTCTTAACGTTTTATTGTCTGCAATACGAATTTGGCTCTAATAACTGTCAAGATTTTTAAAAGAATTTTGATTGAGCCATATGTACAGATGTTCCACTATCGATATACCAGTCCTCAAATTTGGTCTCAAATTTTGTACAAACATTGATTTATTTGTGTTTAAATTATCTAAACGATTGGACATTTTGTTGAATAATGGCCATATTTCTTACAATTTTAGCACTTTCCGTTCTTCATATCTTTCTTATTATTTTGACTTTTGGTAGCTAGTGCTGAATTAGTGGCTTCAGGCTCATACTTGAAGTAACTTCGCTTTGACTGTATCTGTCTTTAATACCTTACCAGAACTTTCCAAACTCAAAATCATCGGGTTATATTCTTTAGGTAATCTTTTTAACAGAATTGATGCTGTTGAGACAATTTCAGTAATATAACGTTCTATTGAATTATATCCCAACATCTAAACTAGAATCTTGAAATAAGTTTTTCAATTTATCGAAAATATCCTCGGCCGTAACTGCTTCCTGTACGTAGACATTCAAATCTTTATGTATTGAAAGTATCAGACGAAATCTATCCTGTGTTTCTTTTGCAGAATCTGTCGTAATTTCTATGCAACACCACAAATTGTCCAACTCAAACTGTGCTTTCAATGCAAAATACCACGTAGACCAATTTTCGCTTCCAATTATTTTCCAATTTGGATTAAAGAGTTCGCCATATTTTTAAAGAATCTTTGTCACTCGTATTATTCTAAGATAACCGAATTGCACTTTAATTTAGAAATAAAATTCAATAAGACCTGTTGAAATATTAAAAGGCAATGTTTTGTATATGATATCGTAATACGAAGTAAGTCAAATTTTATTTCATATAAAATTAAAAACAAAAAATGCACAGCATAGCATGTAGTTGATTTCTAAAATACAAAGTAATATTTGTTAACGTATAACAAGTCGTTGATGGCGGAATAACACAACATGGGTTTCACTGAAGAGGTGTAACTTAAAAGCCTATTTAATGCGACAGGGCAAAAGTAAAAAATCTAGTAAGGAAAAAATAATCTGAGCGATGTCCGTCCGTGTTAGTGTTAAATCAAGATTGCCAAGGCAATAGATCAGCTAGAGAAAATTTAAATACGCCAATTAATCTAACGTAGTGTCGGAAGAGTTGCTTTTGAAAATTAGCCAGATCTGTCCTGCCTCTTATTTTTGCATATCATTTGGAACAATGAAGTAACTCCAATAAAAAAAAAAAAAACTAAATATATGGAGCGATAGAGAATTAAAAAAAAAAAAACGCGTGAAAAGATTGGTGCTTACCCATATTTAGCGTGTTATTGTTATTTTCGTGGATATCACTTAACAGCTTTTGAAGAAAATACTAAAATTTTTTAAAATGCAAAACTCATTAAGAGCCGATGACATTTTTATGTAAAATCATATATTGTATTCAATTTTTTCTTATTTTTTAATTCTGTGTACCCTAATATTTTTTTTTTATTGGAGATACTTCACTAAACTAGATTTACGCACATCGTGAAAATTATATAAGATTTAGCATACCCGAATATAGCACTCTTATTTGTTTTATGTAAAAAGGGAAACCACATTGCTCTCATCCACTCCCAAAAAACAAAAACATGCTCACATGCATTAGAAAGTGTACTTTCCGTGCAACTGGAAAAAAAGTTGGCCAAAAGAAAAAAAGTCCCAAGGCGAATCATGTATAGAATTTGACAGTATAAGCCGATGTTTTTTTTAAGTTTGACACTAATGATTAGCAGCAAAAATAGTGACAAAGAAGCATATAATTTTAAATCGAAGTAATTTCATTAATAGGTAGTATCCCAGTTGATTTATGTTTTTATTCAGTATTTTCAAACTTTCAAAATCAGTTGCAAAAGAAAAAGTACAAATATTTTGAAAAAATTTAATATCTTAAAATAAAATTTGAAAAGCAAAATTAATATATAAAAAAAGAAACCAGCTGGTACCACTTTATTTTGAGTACCAAATGATGATAGAAGTATAAATTGAATTGGGCTCGGTTTGTTTAGTCAGCTGTTTTTGTCACCAACATGGTGCTCTGAACCAATAAAATTACATAAGCTTTTTGTTTTTATAGCGGTGGCCGCCACGTATTAATAATTCTCCTCTTTTAAATTAAAGTTAATTTTTTTTAATATAGACAAATTTTGGAACATTAAATAAAGGCATACGTAATTGATAAAGTGTATGAAAGTTATTTAATTGTTTCTTGTTGGACTGTGTATGTTAAAAATAAAAGAACAAAATACAAGAACCAAAATTTTTCAAAGTAACAAATTTGCAATATTATTTGTGAAATAAATCATTATAAAAATTTAAAAGTTTTACTAAAGTTTAAAGTGTTCAGAATAAACAATTAACTAAACTACTGGGCTAATTTAATTTCGCCTTGGTTTTTATCATTCTATGCACGGCAAAATAACAGGTGTAACTATTATCCCAGCCTTGATCCCAGAAACTTGCTAGGTTTTTTAAAACATTGCTTACATTTTTTCATGTATATTTTATCATCCTCTACCGATTGGTGCTATTGACCATATGGTATGGTAGAGTTAAACTGTAATTAGTTCATAATCTTTCACTTTTAGAGTTTTTTTTCATTTTGTGAAAGACTGTTGCTTAACAATTTTTGTAAGACGGTTTTTCCAGAAATAAAATATACTACGATCGTTTCGTATCTTAGTCCTCTATCGCTTGTAAGTGTATGCGGAATAGTTTTCGAGACATAAACGAAAAACTAAGATTATAAATTTTAGCGTTTTTGTTTACATTTTTAAAATTTGTTGCTCAATATATTTTTTTTGCACTGTGTCTCCAGACACAAGCTATTCTATGATCGATAATAGCGATGTATATGCACGCGCAACAGTTTTGGAGATATAAGCAATTTAAATGCAACTAGTTTCATGAAATTTTTGTTTGTAGAAAAGAAGTGTAGTGAAACTAACATGGATAGCAAAATGGCTTTGCTTGAACTTTACGGGGATGTTATTGCACATGCCTTGTGTGCGTTCCATGCCTACAACTACAATAACGAATATCAAATTACGAATTAAATGTACTGACTTTGATGAAAAAGTGGCATAAAAAAATGGCTTGTTGTAAATATGAATTTATAAATTTGAGGGATTTTTTACATATGAAAAGTTTGCTGCTTAACAACTTTTTCGTATAATCTTTTAAGAAATGTGCAATGCATATACGGAGAACAGTTTTCGAGATATAACCGAAAAACTAAACTAATAAATTTGAGCGTTGTTTTCATTTGAAAAGTTTGCTACTTAATAACTTTTTTGCACAGTCTTTCAAGAAACGAGCTACACCATGATCGATTCGTATTTTGATTCTTCATCGATCGCACGTAGGCTATATGTGGAGTATAAAAAGTGTGTTTTCTTCTTGCCGATGCTATCGAAAGTTATTAAAGCGAAACAATACAAGGTGGTCGCGATGGTGAATTCGTTAATTTTCGCCGAAACCTTAAATGTCAAAAACCATATTAAAAAATTATACGCATTTCACGTATATAAAGTTTGACATTTAGCATTTCGGCGAAAATTAATGAGTAAAAAACTCTTTTTCTTATCTGTTTTTTTTTTTTTTCACATGCGACTACCTAGTACTCACTTGCCTTGATAATTGCTCTGAATCAAGGCAAATTCATAACAGGTGTACTCACGATAAAAGTGAATTCAATACTGCGAAAGAAATATGTACATTTTGTTTTTGTCAAAATTGTCTTCGGCTGTCAAAAGAAAAGGAAGTACACTAGGAAATTATAACTTTTGACTTTCGAAGAGGATTATAATCACTGGGCTGTCAAGGCCACCTGTTATTAATTTGCCTTCCTCTGAATACAAATGCTTGTTGTTATTTTTGTTAAACGATTCGTAGTAAAGTACAAACTTTTAACATTTTCAACTATAAACCAGCTGGGCGGACGACAGAAAGTACCTAGTAAAATAAATGTACATTGGTTCATTCATCTTTCTATTTTTTTTGCCATTTTATGTATGAAAAAGAAAATATTGGTTGTTTAAACATAAAATATTTCTTCCACTCTTACAACAAAAGAGTCACAATGTAAGACCGTTACGTCTTACGGGGATGCTCCAATAGAGAAAGCAATAGCTAATTCACCTATAATGGAGTTAGGTAACGTTCAGTAACTTTGCTACCAAAAACTAGCAACGAGAGAGCAAGACAGAAATTTTTAAAATTATTTTCCTAAATGTAAAAAAGTAAATAAACACTTTACTAGCAAAAGTTAGGAAAGAGAATTGTTGTGGCGTTAGGAATGGTATGTAGGACTTAAAAACTGTACGGTATGCACATAAATTAGTACCTTTTAAAAGCTAAATGTACTTGAGTGCAAAAATATATAAAAAAAGACCACTAAAAGCCAGCAAATTGATAACCACAAGGAAAAGTTGACTATAACAAGCTAGTAACCAAATAGCAGAAATATGTACATAATGTGTTTAACATTGGTCATTTTCAAAAGCGTTTATGATGCTTAAGCGCATCATGATATTCATTTTCTTTCTTTAGTTAGTATCTGCGTCCATGTTGAAAAATTACTATGAAACTGTATGGGCATAAAAGTGGCATAAGACTGGCTTTTGTTAGGAAACTAGAAATAATTTCTAAAAAAGTATTACACATTCTGAACGAAGGATTTTAGGCAAACAAAATGCACTAGTTTGTAAGAAAATGTGGTTCCAGAAATATCAGCGTCTATATTAAAAAAGTACTAAACATTTTTATTGTGACATTGATATTAAATATTTATATTAAAAGTAACTATAACTTTATACATGTGTTCAACTTATTTATAATTATATATAATAATTGTACTAGTCTTCTTTAAATTGTACCGAAAAAAAGTACATCACTGGCTTGATTACTTTGAATTCTAAAAACAATACAAACACCTGCAAAGCTCAAAGATTCTAGACCAAATTTCTGTTGTTTTACACCTCTTTGTTATGTACTTCCATATCCTAATTAAAGAAAAATAACAAATTTATATTATTTTTATTTTCTTTTACTTGCCAAATACTCGCATTTTCTTCAATGTTGCAAACATTTCTTTTAACAGGCATTTTTTAAGCAAATTATTTTGTAAATAAAAGTAAGAAACAGCTGTTTGGCTAATTCTTGCAAGTAAAAATTTTACTAGCCAAAAATTGCAACAAATTTTTTCTCTCTCACATTTTTACGCTCTTTTTTCACTCTCTACTTGTAAGTTTTTAGAGTACGTGAACACGTTTTAGTAAAAATTAGCAACATTTAGGAACAATTTTTAGTTACTGAAAAGACCTAATATAAACTGGCTCATACTGAATATATTGTCATTATTACCACATTTGAAGGTTGATGAAGAAAATGCCTTATTTAACTTTAATAAGTTTTCAAAAAGATAACATTTCTGTGCCAAAACAAAAAAAAAAGTATTTAAATGTTGATATTTTACACAATTTTATTATTTATAAAGAAAATTTCTTTGACACATGAATGTACATTAGTTGCATAAAATGTACATTAAAATTAAAAGCTTCAACTCTTGTACTGCACTTAATAAAAATTTATTTGTTAAATTAAAGTTTGGCATGAAACACACTTTAAATCAGTCCAAAAATTACTAAAAATAAGTAAAGCGGTCTGTACACGATCAAAGTGCTGGACGTCAAAGTCGTGTACGTGTGCTCGACGCTTTGTACATATGCTGGATGACCCGTCGAGAATTCATTTTAAGTTTTGCGCTGTCAGTATGCTTTCAGTATTGCGAAAATGGCTCTAAGAAAACAACATTATTCGAGCATATATGACTATTATTTACAAAACAAAAAGAAAGAAAATAAAAAGTAGTGGAAAAAATTTTATGAATGAAAGTGGTAAAATATTATTATTATTTTTTTTTTACTAAATCTTGAATTTTCTTTCCGGGAGTTGTTTTTTATTTGTAGTATTTAAATAAAATTGCATATTACTCTTTTAAATGACAATCATTATACGGAGAAGGACCGGATAAGTTTTAAAATGACATTGGTCTGAACGGCAGTAACCACAAGGATACTATAAGGTCAATTATATATAAATATATGTATATTGATGCAAAATAATGTGTAGAGACAATAAAAATTTAAATTCCTTGGACACCCATTTCCACAACCTTTTAATTCCTCTTGTTTTTTCAAAGTTCACCTTCATTGTCTTCTGCATTTGTAGATAATTGGCATTAAGCGTCAATTACAATTTGCTCTAAGAGGAACATTGTAACGATTGCAAGATGGAGACAAGATCAAGGAAGTCTACAACCCTCCTTATACAAATAGCGACCAATTTGATCTTAAGAAAAGTTAAAGTTGTTTTTTATCTACAGTTTTTGTGGTTTTTGGTGGTCGCAATGGCGAATTCATTAATTTTCGCAGAAACGCTACATTTCAAACACCATATAAAAAAATTTTACATATTTTTTATATATGGAGTTTGACATTTCAATTTTTGGTGTAAATTAATGAATTCGCCATCGCGACCACCTAGTATTAATTCGCCTTGACAGAGTATGTTAAAAAAGGAGACTAAATCTGAAGTTCTTGTTTTGAAGACATATTTATGGTAAATTAAATTTATTGCTTGTTAATGGACTGAGTGTCCCAATTCCACTACATATATATAACCCTTGATTCAACAGATATTACTGATATTTGGTCAACAAATTTGTTAAATATCGATTTCAAACATTCTGTGTAGTACAGGATGATGCCACTCTTCCCAAAAAATTACAAGCTAATTCTAAGGGCGTCTATTTTTTTATGATCGGCTTCGATGTAATTTATGTTAACGAGTGGGTTAGAAAAAAAATTCTGTTAAGGGCCAGGATTGACTATCATAATCAGTCGTACGAACTGTCAAAAACTACAGGTGTGCTGAAAAAGTACGATAGTGTGAATTAAAAGTGTATGAGTGTGACAGACTTTTTGACAGATCTGTACGATTTTATAATCTTTTGAAATAATTCATAAAAAGATTTTTTCTATGCGATTAGAGTTGTTTTTTCTTAAGATGAGGAGAAAGCAACAACAAAATATTAAAAGCATCTGTTTTCTGCATTTTTTTGTATAATAGTGTGACACGTAAGACGACATGTTAAAGCGATTTTTAGAGTAGGACAGAATTCTGTCAGATTTGTTTATGATTAAATCGTATGATAGTGAATCCTGGTTTTAATTATTTCAGACAGGGTTGCATAAGAGGGTACATACTGTTTGATATTAATGTTTATATAATTATTTATGAACATTCTTCTACAAACGTATATGTTTTTAATTATATATAATTATGTAATATATTTAAACATTGTTTAGCACAAAGTATCTTTTAAGTAGAGAATAATAATATATTATACAGTATTGAAAACATAATAAAGTACATATATAATATATTTATAGATACATAAGCCCATGTATAAACGAGGGTGTATTAGTTCTTTGTTGGAATGTCGGTCTCAAAAATAACATACTAAGATACAAAAAGAATATTTCCTAAGCATCAAATTCGCAATGTAATTGGTAGTATCATATATATTATTTCTAAAGCACTTTTTTTTGTCGGTTGCAAATATCTCCCATACCACCGCATCAAATTTAATGAATGATATCTCATTTTAAAGCTTATTTCTAACACTAATGACGAAAAATAATTAGAAATTTAAAAATTAATATTTTCATTGATAAAAATTATATTTTATATAGAACTGCATGATAATACCGTCATTATATGTTTTTGTTCAAGTGTGGTAATACAGGGTTGCTTCTGCATAATAATACTGTTGTCATTATGATTATACATTTTTGTTCAAGTGTGGTAACGAAGTTCTTCGTAATACAGTATGTATTAAAATCCATTCTGGCAATACCGCTATTTACAAGTAATATCAGCAAAAATTAATCATACCGATAAAACTGTACTCATATCCCGAATCAATCTTACACCTTCTGATCCAACTGTGCCTTTCCGACTGACACGAAAACAATTCCCTCTGAAAGTTGCTTTTGCTATGACAATAAACAAAGCACAAGGTCAAACCCTTCAAAAGGTAGGATTGTATATACCAGAACCGGTCTTTTCACATGGACAGTTATACGTGGCTTTTTCTCGAGTGCATACGTTTAAAGACATTATTGTTTGTATTAGGGATTCGTACGGGCAAAAATTTAACGATGATCATGTCATTACCTCTAACATTGTATTCAAAGAAGTATTATAAAAGCATTTAAACATATGTGTGTATGTATGTAAATATGTAGATATATTATGATTTCTAATATTTTTATACTTTTAATAAAATTGTATTAAAGTTACTAAAATTTCTATTAATTATTTTCATTTTATCTTACAAAAATGACTGCGAAATATTCGCACGGGTCATCTAGTAAATCTTTAATACTTAAAATGTTTTCACAAAACCAAAAAACGCTAGCTTCTGTGATTTTAATTCTTCTATATACGGCAAATAACTATTGGCGTCGTTTGTTATTATTTTTTTCTGAAAACTTTAAAATTTATTTAAATATTGTGAATTTTTTAAACTTTTAAATTAAAAAAGTTTCTTGTGTTAGCTTCCTTTTTCTTGTATTATAGTCTACTCTTCGCTACGCTACCGCCTGGTAACTTATTCGCCTTGTACTGGACTGAGTGTATCAAGAGTCCACCATAAGGCGAAACTACTAGGTGGTACTTTGGCGAATACATTATTTTTTCCTGATAACATAATCGCCAAACTCCATACATAAAAATCTGTTTTATATGAGATTGGCAGTAATGCTACCGGCAGAAGAAATGAATTCACCTATGTTAGAACTTAGTAATTTATTCGCTTTGGTTCAGCAACAACCATAAAAACTCACCTTGTATAAAAACAAGAACAAGAAAGCGAAGAACTATCAGCTGAGTTCTTGCACGCAGGTGTCAATGCAGGTGAATTTCTTTATTTCGCCGGTAGCTAAACTGTCGAATATCATATATAAACGTCTGATACATGAGAAGAAATCTCTGAGAAACTTGAACATTTTTAATAAAATTGCAAAAAAAATCTATGTTACACTTGCTGGAATGCAGCAAATAAAAAATTTACGATAAAGCATTAGGAGGGCATTTTTATAAATCTGGAACCAACGCCTCCAAAACATTTCGCGCGCACATATCGCATACATGTAATGAATAAGGGACAAAAAAACTTTCTGAAACAATATGAGGGTGCCAAACTTTTAAAAATTAGATTAAATCGTCAAAATATTTAACTCAGAAATTTATAAATATTTTTAATTCTATACCAAATATGTAAAAGAAATAAGTAATTGCTTTAATAAATAATTCCCTTAAATCAGGTGATTTCAGTATACTATGTGCGCAGAACATCTCTTAAGTGATTCGAAACCATTCCAGAGAGAGTGTATTTTACCCAAAATTTTGTTGTCTTATGCCAAAATGATTAAATGAGAAATTCATTGGATCAATAAAGCAAACAAAAAACATAAAAAAATTAAAAATCTTTTATACTAAAAACACAGAAACCAATATTGAACTAGTTTAATTTTTACTTTTATTTTTCTAAAATAAAAGACAACAAAACTCCAAAATATTTCCCTCTACCATCTAAAAGTATGTTTAGTTTAATTTAAATAAATCTGTGTTTATTTTGTGTTAGAATATAAATGCAGGTTCTTTCTTTATGCTTACAACAACTCGCTGGCTTTTAAAAACTACCATGGCCAAATAAAATACGGTGGGAGCGATAGCGAATTCAATGATTTTAGCCGGTAGCCTAACTGTTAAACTCCATATTTTAAAAATCTGCATGCTAAAAGCGAAAATTTACGATTTCGCAATCGCTCCCGCCGTATATTTATTCGCCTTGGAAACAACGAATATGATTAAAAATTTTACTGAGTAGCAAAACCATGGCGAAATAATACTAGGTGGTCTCGATAGCGAATTCATTGATTTTCGCCGTTTTATATATGGAGTTTGAAATTTCAGGTTTTGAGCAAAATTAATGTATTCGCCATTGCGACCACCTGGTATTGATTCGCCTTAAGCGAAACCGACAATATGGTTGTTAAGTAAAATTAACCAGCGAACAAGGCGAATTATATCAGGTATACTCACGCCCAAGGCGAATAAATTACCAGGTGGCAGATAGGCGAATTCAGTATTTTTTGCTGGTATACACGACTGTCAAACTCCATATATAAAAAATGTACACAAATTTTTTATATATGGAGTTTGACACTGGTGTACGCCAGCAAAAAATACTGAATTCGCCTACGCTGCCACCTGGTAATCGATTCGCCATGCTCACGCCGATTATGAATACAAGACTGCGAAAAATATATGTAAATTTTCTTTTTGTAAAAATCGTATTCGGCTGTAAAAAACAAAGAATTACACTAGGAGATGGTATTTTTTGACATTAGAAGAAGTAAAAATCACAAGCACAAAATATAGTCTTTGCCTTGCAATCGATAATCGTTGAATTCCACTGCCGCGAGCTATTACAACTACGTGTAAACTAATTCAGCTTGAGTTATTTTTTATATTTTCAAGAACTTATCTAAGTAAATACTAGATGGTAGCGATGGCGTATTCTTCGTATATAAAAAATCTGTATGGTATTTTTTTATTCGAACCTTGATAGTTAAGTTAGCCGCAAAAATAAATAAATATGCCATTACTACCACCTAGTTCTTAATTCGTATTGAAACTATCTGTCAGCTTTTAAAAACTGGACGCCTTTTTCAAAACTTGTGCTTTGTTCTCGGTAAATAACAAATATAATTTATACAGGAGAGCAATTTATTTTATTTATGCGCCTTTTAATGAGGTGACACTATTTTTCTGGAACTCACTATAAGTCTTGTTTTAATACATATTTATGGCTATCTTTATATTTTTCAAATCAAATTAAAATATTGTTCGTGAAATCCTTTATTTTGGCATGTTAAATTTTTATTGTTTTCTGTTTTTATTTTAATATTAAATGCCAATAAGAATGCGCTTTTTTAAGATATATAATTCGCTTTAAAGTATGTCAGTATCAAAGCTTATTTAATATGATGTATTCAAGGCAAATTTACTAATTATTGCAAGGCGAATCAATTACCAGGTGTCAGCGTAGGTAAATTAAGTTTTTTTTTTGCTGTTGTCCATCACTTCAAACTCTAAATATAAAAATATAGGTAAATTTTTTATATATGGAGTTTTACAGTAATATATACCAGCAAAAAATACTGAATTCGCCTACCTGGTAATTGATTCGCCTTGATTTATTGCAAGGCGCATCAAACAGGTAACTGCATCAGGTCATGTGTTCATCATATGTTCTAGTTTTTACGTGTATTTTGTTTTTGTAAAAACTTATTCGAGCTGTCTAAAACGTCTAGCAACATGTGTGTATGAATTTGTAAAATATATAAGAAAGCCACTAAAAATATATTGGAATACATACACACATATTGCCAGAAGTTTTTGGCTGCTCGAATATGTTTTTACAAAAACAAAATACACATACAAGGTAATGCATTCACCTGGTATTATTGCGCCATGATTTATTGCTTGCGACACAACACAAAGAAAAAATTCTCTAAGCCTTAGAGTCTAACGCAACAAATTTCTTATTACTACCTATTTTTAAACATGGAAGAAGAAGGTGAACTTTAAAAAAACCTCTAACTCTCTACCATGAGAAGGAGCTAAAAAGAGTATTTCGAAAAAAATGTAAACCAAAATATTTGCATGCAGAAAAAGTAAACAAACTACCAAAATACACGTACAATCAATAGATACGTTCAGTAACTAAAAATTTATGTTCATGTATTCAAAAAACCTGCAATTTTTTCGGTACAATATAAGAAGAATAGTGCTACTATAATGTATAATTATAAACAAGTTACGCACATGTATGAAGTTAAAATTATGTTTAGTATAAATATTTTTAGATCTAAATCACAATAAGATAAAGCAAACTGCAAAAAAAATATTTTCTTGATAAGGTTAAACGTATAAACGCTTACAAAATAACCTAATAATTAAAAGAATATGTAAAACATTTTGTGTACATAATTTTGCTGTTTGGTAACTTAGAGTATTATTTTCAATTTTTTCGTGTGGTTACCATTTAGCTGATTTAAGTGGTATTTGTTTTACACAAAAATGGTACCATTTAATGGTCTTAACGTAAAGCCTTAAAGTCTTACATATCATTCCTGAAGCCACAACAATTTGCTTTGCTAAATTTTGTAATTTAAGAAGTCTTATTTCGAACTTGTTTCAGATATTTAAAATGAGCCAGCTCCAATTTTTTGGGATAACAGAAGTGCAATAATATTATCGTCCACAAATGTTTTTCATCTTTGATCTAAATATATCTACATGTTGCACGTCTCATTTTATAAGAGAAAAGAAGAATGCTGAAGAAGTTGAGTTTTTTCATATAAAAACGGATAAGATGATAGCATATTTTCTGACAAAAGCTACAATAGCCTCGCAGCACAAATTTTGTTTTGAAAAGCTTGGTTTAAAATTGTAAAGTAAATTTGAGTGGGGATGTTATACTTTAACAAATATTACTTTGTATTTTAAAAATCAACTATATTCTATGCATTGTATTTTTTGCTTTTTAAATATAATATGAAATAAAATTTTACTTACTTCGTTTTAAGACATCAAATAGAAAACATTGCCTTTTCATATTTCAATAAGACTCAATATACATATTTATTATTTAACATTAAGATCTTAGAGGTCCGTAGCTCCGAAACTAAAGGTTGCCGCTAAATTTTCACTTAAAATTGAATTTTTCATATAAAAAACTTTTTTTTTTTGCCCGTAACCGGATGTAAGGCTTTTCTTGTTGTGGATTTTCTATTTAAGCTTTTACATAATCGTTTTTATATTGGGCCTAAATTCAGTCTACTGGTGCGGCTTTTCTATAAAAAAAGTTGTTTACGGGATGTTAAATACATTTATAGGAGAATAAAATTCAGTAAAAAATTCAGTGTGCCCCTTAGTTTCGGAGTTACGGACCTCCAAAGTTGTAATGTATAATGTGGCATTTATCAAGCATTTGATGGTGGGATGGGAAAATTTAAGTATCCTTTTCACTTCACAATTTTCGCTCAAAATCGCATTTAACACCCCGTAGGTACCTTTTATATGAGCGTTGTCCTTACATTATTCCATATTTCCAACAAAATTATTTTAAATACTTGGAACAAATCTAGTGTATTGAAGTAACCACAATCAAATAATAAATAAATAAATATATATGGGAGGAAAGAGAAATAAACAAGTAAGTGCGTTATATTCGGCTATGTCAAATCTTATATACCCTTCACCATGTATGTAAATCTAGTTTAGTAAAGCAGTTCCTGTCAAAAAATGAAATACTGTGGCATGGCAAAATAATTTACCAGGTGGCAGCATAGGCGAATTCAGTATTTTTTGCTGGCGTACACCACTGTCAAACTCCATATAAAAAAAATTTGTGTACATTTTTTATATTTGTGTACATTTTTTATATATGGAGTTTGACAGTAGTGTATAACAGAAAAAATACTGAATTCGTCTACGCTGCCACCTGGTAATTTATTTGCCTTGTACTGTGGTGACAGAGAATAAAAAATAAGTCAAAAAATTAAGTTAGATATATAATTTTACATAAAAGTGTCATTTGCTATTAATTAAATTAATGTTGTTGAAAAATTTTAATATGTCCTAAAAGATCTCTTCAGAATCTTTTAAATGATACCCATATTGACAATTGAGCTTTTTTCGTTTGGAGCGGAGCCCGTAAATTAAATCGAATTTATTACAAAACTCTTATTCTAAGACTGCAACACATAAACCTACATACAAAACTAATGTAATGGTTTGGGATATACAGCTACCCAAATGTCATTATTAGTCATTGTTTATAATTTTGCTTTTATCAAGCTTAAAGTTTTCCTTTGTACTACTCAAAAATACCATATTGATTGGAAACTGTTGTCAAATCTAGTTTAAATTAGCGTAAGAAAAATTTATAATATAAAAACCCTTCTAACTAGCATGCCTCTTTTGAAGGATTTATTTTTTCAATTTATAATTGCCGACTCTCCTTTCTTTGCTTATTTGTAAACAAGAGATACAAAAAATTGTTACAAAGTTTTTATTATTGATAAAATTGAAAAAAAAAAACTGTTTATATGTTAAAATATTTATTGGTTTAATAAGTAGTTGCCTAATTAAAAGAGAAAGGAAAATGAAACGGGATAACATTATACAGAAAATGTTTATGAAAATCAATTAAATAATATGCTTATCTAACCCTTGTGTTAATGCTCAACATTATCTACATTGTTTGCACATAGAGCATTCACAGGCCAACTATTGGTTCAGATCTTCATCTTCATTCAAGTTTTTCTTGCACACCATTCCTGAAGCACCGAAAGATCTTAACCTATTTGGCAAGCTATTACAAATGCGGGCAGTTTTAAACAAAAATTATTTTTCAAAAAGTGAGTTGTTAATTCTGGGAATGAAAACTTGGGTATTTCTTGAGGAGTTAATAAAGTTTATACGACTATGCAAAAAATATGTGTTAGAGCTTTTCACAATACAGTAGAATCGTGTCAGTAATCTCACATCCAGAAAATTATTGAAGGAGCAGCTTAAAAATCGGTAGACATAAATTGAAACATGATCTCTCCAAAGCTGATATACAAACCGCATTATTTTGTTAAGGAGGAGTTGAATTCTACGAAGAGTGCTAGAATTTGTGCATTAATAAACTTCAATACAGTATAAAATTTGCGAAATTAGTATTGCATGGGCTACCCTGTATCTTACGTGGAATGGCATATATACGTTAAGACAATAAATTGTCCGCACGCGTTTTTGTTTCGTCGTTATTTTAATCTATGTTGTTTTTTTAATTTAGTGTCAATTTTTTTAATTAATAGTGCCATAAAAAAAATATACATAAAATAAGAACAGAAACTTAATCAATAATAATAATAATAATAATAATAATAATAATAATAAAAATTAAAAATCAAAAACATAAAATCAAAACTATCAACATACCTACATATAAGAAAACAAACAAAAACAATAAATTCTTGTAACAGTTTCAAAAAAGAAGGAAAAAACAGCCAAAAACAGGCTTTTTACGATGCGAATTGTACCACAAATAGTACCTTTCCTTTTTTCTAGTTTTTTTTTTTTCCTCTTTTTTTATAGTAATTGTAATTTTATTTTACTTGCACCTTTGTGGTAACTGTTGTTTGACTAGTTAGTGGCGAAGGTATAACACTGGTCACTAAATAGTCACAAAAACATCAGTTTTTACGGGGGTGTTAGTATTATAAAATAGACAAAAGGTTTGAATCTTTGTATTTGTAATGGCAGGAAGATTTAGAATCGATTTCTGCAACATACGTGGATTAAGAGCGAATTTCTTCTCTGTGTATGCTACAGATGTCTCCATCGGCCTGATATTTTCGCCTTATGTGAGACCCAGGTATCTGAGGATGCTTATCCACATTATTTACATTCGCCTGCGTACTCTGTTCTAACTTTTTTTAGTCTACATAGGGGCCTTGCGATGTACATTTCTAATAAAGTCGTGTACCAGATCCAGCAATCACCAGGCGAGAATGACCCTGAACTTAACTGTCTTTGTGTTAAATTCAAAATCTGGTCGCACTTCTTACATTTCGGGTTTTTATATAGAAGCCCAAACGCGGGAAGGTATACATCTATTTCCGGCTTCGATGCCCTTTCCGATTCCATATCGAGAATCGTATATACGTATTTGATAAAGTGTATGAAAGTTATTTAATTGTTTCTTGTTGGACTGTGTATGTTAAAAATAAAAGAAAAAAATACAAAAACCAAAATTTTTCAATGTAACAAATTTGCAATATTATTGGTGAAATAAATCATTATAAAAATTTAAAAGTTTTCACTAAAGTTTAAAGTGTTCAGAATAAACAATTAACTAAACCACTGGGCTAATTTAATTTCGCCATGGTTTTTATCATTCTATGCACGGCAAAATAACAGGTGTAACCATGGCGAAATCATCTACCAGGTGGTGGCAGCGGCGAATTCATTCATTTTCGCCGTTGCAGAAAATGTCAAATTCCATATATAAAAAATCAGAGAAAATTTTTTTTATAGGCATTTTGACATTTTCTGCAACGGCGAAAATTAATGAAATTCGCCACTGCCACCACCTGGTACATGATTTCGCCATGGGTGTAACTGTTATCCCAGTCTTGATCCCAGAAACTTGCTAGGTTTTTTTAAAACATTGCTTCCATTTTTTTATGTATATTTTATCATCCTCTACCGATTGGTGCTATTGACCATATGGTATGGTAGAGTTAACCTGTAATTAGTTCATAATCTTTCACTTTTAGAGTTTTTTTTCATTTTGTGAAAGACTGTTGCTTAACAATTTTTGTAAGACGGTGTTTCCAGAAATAAAAAATACTACGATTGTTTCGTATCTTAGTCCTCTATCGCTCGTAAGTGTATGTGGAATAGCTTTTGAGACATAAACGAAAAACTAAGATTATCCGGTATGTTCCAGATTCCACTTTGAAGTAAAAGTAGATTGTAATCACTTCAATTTGGCACTTGGGTGTTCTGAATTTTACTTTTTACTTTTCATTTCTATTTTGTTTTCGAACATCAATTCGTAGTAAATTGCATTGTTCTAGAAACTACTTTTAGGCAAAAAGAAGTGGTTTGAAACTACTTTTAAATTTTATTGTGAAACAGACATTTTTGCAAATAAACATGTGAGTATAATTAATAAAAGTGGTCAGATCCTTTTGGTAGAATAAAAAATTTCCTTATTTGAAGGGGAAAATACAAGAATACTACACAGGATGCAATAATGTTGCGTTTTATGCAAAACAATCTGGACATGACAAAAAGATTCGAAAAAGGGGACCGCGTAAAATTGGAAGAATAGTGGAAAGACCTAACAGTTCAATTAAATAGCAATGGTCCTCCAACAAAGGATGCGTCTGGTTGGAAAAAGACAAATTACATTATTAAAAAATAAATAAATATTTTTTAGAAACTGACAAAATTTTATAGGTGTGGATGGATTGGAAGACGTTAGTGAGACGAAAAATCGCACATAATAGTTCGGAGGCTAGAGCGACTGGTGGAGGACCTTTTAATAAGTTTGTACTCACAAAAATTAATGAAGCTGTTGGTGAATTGTGTGGGATTTTCACAGTCATCAAAGGAGTTGAAAACGCACAGGTTTTCGGTAATTCACCTACAGAAGAAGAAACCGCAGGCGACTTGAGTGATATGCTTGAAGAAAATGTTGCTTCCACCAGTAAGTCTACTACTACTGCGACTCCAAGACGCCATAAAGACGATAGTTTTAATGACATAATGAAAAACTGTATGAGAGGCCAGACTGATGCTATGGTATCAATTGCGGAGCAGCTGAAAGGAATATGTAATCATAATGAGACCATAAAGCGTATAAAAGATTTAAATAGAGAAATTAGGAACAATACCCATGAGCTGAAGGCAATAAAAAAAGTTTTCAAAACCACATTGAAGAAAAGAAACGACACTATATACGAATGGAGCAGCTAAGGGAGGAAGAAATTCAAATCAAAAGTAGAAAATTAGAGATTGAGGAATTTAAGTTAAATTACTAAAGAAGAAATATGTGATTTTGAATTGTGCTTTTTATTTACTTTTAAGTTTTTTTTGTTTTTAACGTTTTTTTAATAATTGATCTCAACTGAAGTTACATTGATCTTAACGTGCTTAAGGCATACAGAATGTGCTAGCGATTTATTTTTGTGATTTTTTTTAAATAAATTAAATGTGATTTAAAAAATCAATCTTCAAGTTTTATTAAATTTTTATACATTTATAGGTATACATTTATAGGCCGATAAGCGGTCTCATCTCTTATTAAAGAGGCTACGGGATTAAATATTAATTCATCCCAGTCATCGTTGTCGTTATCGTTTTCATTTCTTGTGTTTGCCTCTTCCAAATATTCAACATTAAAATGCCTGCATACATTATGCACTGCGCAACATACGTTAATTATCCGAATCGCTTTTATGGGCTGATACGGAAGTATTTTGGCAAGGCACCGAAAGCGGCTTTTCAAAACGCCAATAGTTCTTTCAATTACATTTCGTGCTGACGCATGTTTTTTATTAAAGTTGTGTTGACGTGTACCAGCCTGAGGATCAGTCAAAATGGTTGGAGAGCGTATACCGCGTCACCCAACAACCAGCTGCTTCTGTCACCGTTATCAAAACAACGAGTAAAATAGTTCCATGGCTTACTGACGCTACAAATAAGAGAATCGTGACTAGAACCGGGTCGGCAGGCATCGATCGCCTTAATAACCATGTTATAATCACAAATCTATAATAAATTGTAAATAATAAATATAACGCTTGATTATACAATAAGGTTTTTGGATATAAACTTACAATCATTGCATTTAAACTGTAGTACCCTTTCCTGTTATAGAACAAATTTCCATCTTTTTGCGGTTTAGTAATTTCCACGTGAGTTCCATCAATGCATCCTACTACACCGGGAATACCAAATTTTTGCATGAAGTGGTGCTTAGACAAATTTTGTTCATCAAGTTTCATTTTCAATTTAATCCACTTGGGACAAATATATTTTTCTAAAACAATAAGCACTCGATTTAAAACTTTGCAGGTGGTGCTCCGTGCTAAGGCCACATTAGTGTCTTTTCCGACGCCTCGCTGAAATCCTCCTTCTGCCAAAAATCTCAATGTGGCAGCAAGCTGTTGTTCTGCCGGAATGGATGACTTGGGCAGTCTCAGTTTAATGCAATTCAAAATATTACAAAATGCATCTTTGTTGATGCGAAAATTTTGTAAAAACCTAACAAAGTTTTCATTAAAAGTATATTAAATGAACTTAAGTATATACATATGTGTACTTACGTAGTGTCGCCTATATCCAAAGGATTTGAGTGATCCCGCAAAATCCGCCTTTGTAACTTTGTTTTTGCATAATCATAGCTTTGGTATATAATAGAAACCAACACCGCATTCATTATTAATTTTTCCTTTTTTTTCCTTTTTTGTTTTATGCAAAAAATCACAAACAGTAGTTTCAATTAAAAAATTTTGTTTAAAAGTAACATCAGCTGTTTACAATTTCTGTTTTCGAACTTCATTTTATAAATAACAAATCACTTCATTTGCAGAACATCCAAAATGAAATGTTTACTTTTCAAATCGTATTTTACTTCAATTCTACCACTCTTTTGGAACATACCTGTATAAATTTTATCGTTTTTTTTTACATTTTTTAAATTTGTTGTTCAATATTGTTTTTTTTTTTTTGCACTGTGTCTTCAGAAACAAGCTACTCTATGATCGTAAACAGCGATATATATGCACGCGCAACAGTTTTGGAGATATAAGCAATTTAAATGCAACTAGTTTCATGACATGAAGTTTTTGTTTGTAGAAAAGAAGTGTAGTGAAACTAACATGGTTAGCAAAATGGCATTGCTTGAACTTTACGGGGATGTTATTGCACATGCCTTGTGTACGTTCCATGCATACGTTTTGTTGCTTGTGTATTATTTGAAATGAAGCAAAAAATTACAATAACGATTATCAAATTACAAATGATATGTACTTACACTGATGAAAAAGTGGCATGCAAAAATAGCTTTTGTAAATATGGATTTATAAATTTGAGCGAATTTTTACATATGAAAAGTTTGCTGCTTAACAACTTTTTCGTATAATCTTTTAAGAAATGTGCAATGCATATACGGAGAACAATTTTCGAGATATAACCGAAAAACTGAACTAATAAATTTGAGCGTTGTTTTCATTTGAAAAGTTTGCTACTTAATAACTTTTTTGCACAGTCTTTCAAGAAACGATCTACACCATTATCTATTCGTATTTTGATTCTTTATCGATCGCACGTAGGCTATATGTGGAGTAAAAAAAGTGTGTTTTCTTCTTGCCGATGCTATCGAAAGTTTTTATAGCGAAATAATACAAGGTGGTCGCGATGGTGAATTCATTAATTTTCGCCGAAACCTTAAATGTCAAAAACCATATACAAAAATTATACACATTTCACGTATATAAAGTTTGACATTTAGCGTTTCGGCGAAAATTAATGAATAAAAAATTCTTTTTCTTCTCTGTTTTCTTTTAATTTTCACATGCGACTACCTAGTACTCATTTGCCTTGATAATTGCTCTGAATCAAGGCAAATTCATAACAGGCTTACTCACGATAAAAGTGAATTCAATACTGCGACAGAAATATGTACATTTTGTTTTTGTAAAAATTGTCTTCAGCTGTCAAAAGAAAAGGAAGTACACTAGGAAATTATAACTTTTGACATTCGAAGAAGATTATAAACACCTGGGCTGTCAAGGCCACCTGTTATTAATTTGCCTTTCTCTGAATACAAATGCTTGTTGTTATTTTTGTTAAACGTTTCGTAGTAAAGTACAAACTTTTGACATTTTCAACTATAAACCAGCTGGGCAGACGACAGAAAGTGGCTTTAGGAATGGTATATAGGACTTAAAAACTGTACGGTATGCACATTAATTAGTACCTTTTAAAAACTAAATGTACATGAGTGCAAAAATATATAAAAAAAAATACCACTAAAAGCCAGCAAATTGATAACCACAAGGAAAAGTTGGCTATAACTAGCTAGTAACCAAATAGCAGAAATATGTACATAATGTGTTTAACATTGGTCATTTTCAAAAGCGTTTACGATGCTTAAGCGCATCATGATATTCATTTTCTTTCTTTAGTTAGTATCTGCGTCCATGTTGAAAAATTACTATGAAACTGTGTGGGTAAAAATGGCATAAAAGTGGCATAAGACTGGCTTTTACTAGGAAACTAGAAATAATTTCTAAAAAAGTATTACACATTCTGAACGAGGGATTTTAGGCGAACAAAACGCACTAGTTTGTAAGAAAATGTGGTTCCAGAAATATCAGCGTCTATGTTAAAAAAGTACTAAACATTTTTATTGTGACATTGATATTAAATATTTATATTAAAAATAACTATAACTTTATACATGTGTTCAACTTATTTATAATTATATATAATAATTGTACTAGTCTTCTTTAAATTGTACCGAAAAAAGTACATCGCTTGATTACTTTGAATTCTAAAAACAATACAAACACCTGCAAAGCTCAAAGATTCTAGACCAAATTTCTGTTGTTTTACACTTCTTTGTTGTGTACTTCCATATCCTAATTAAAGAAAAATAACAAATTTATATTATTTTTATTTTCTTTTACTTGCCAAATACTCGCATTTTCTTCAATGTTGCAAAAATTTCTTTTAACAGGCATTTTTTAAGCAAATTATTTTGTAAATAAAAGTAAGAAACAGCTGTTTGGCTAATTCTTGCAAGTAAAAATTTTACTAGCCAAAACTTGCAACAAATTTTTTCTCTCTCACATTTTTACGCTCTTTTTTCATTCTCTACTTGTAAGTTTTTAGAGTACGTGAACACGTTTTGGTAAAAATTAGCAACATTTAGGAACAATTTTTAGTTACTGAAAAGACCTAATCTAAACTGGCTTATACTGAATATGTTGTCATTATTACCATATTTGAAGGTTGATGAAGAAAATGCCTTATTTAACTTTAATAAGTTTTCAAAAAGATAACATTTCTGTGCCAAAACAAAAAGAAAAGTATTTAAATGTTGATATTTTACACAATTTTAATATTTATAAAGAAAATTTCTTTGACACATGAATGTACATTAGTTGCATAAAATGTACATTAAAATTAAAAGCTTCAACTCTTGTACTGCACTTAATAAAAATTTATTTGTTAAATTAAAGTTTGGCATGAAACACACTTTAAATCAGTCCAAAAATTACTAAAAATAAGTAAAGCGGTCTGTACACGATCAAAGTGCTGGACGTCAAAGTCGTGTACGTGTGCTCGACGCTTTGTACATATGCTGGATGACCCGTCGAGAATTCATTTTAAGTTTTGCGCTGTCAGTATGCTTTCAGTATTGCGAAAATGGCTCTAAGAAAACAACATTATTCGTGCATATAAGCATATATGACTATTATTTACAAAACAAAGAGAAAGAAAATTAAAAGTAGTGGAAAAAATTTTATGAATGAAAGTGGTAAAATATTATTATTATTTTTTTTTACTAAATCTTGAATTTTCTTTCCGGGAGTTGTTTTTTATTTGTAGTATTCAAATAAAATTGCATATTACTCTTTTAAATGACAATCACTATACGGAGAAGGACCGGATAAGTTTCAAAATGACATTGGTCTGAACGGCAGTAACCACAAGGATACTATAAGGTCAATTATATATAAATATATGTATATTGATGCAAAATAATGTGTAGAGACAATAAAAATTTAAATTCCTTGGACACCCATTTCCACAACCTTTTAATTCCTCTTGTTTTTTCAAAGTTCACCTTCATTGTCTTCTGCATTTGTAGATAATTGGCATTAAGCGTCAATTACAATTTGCTCTAAGAGGAACATTGTAACGATTGCAAGATGGAGACAAGATCAAGGAAGTCTACAACCCTCCTTATAAAAATAGCGACCAATTTGATCTTAAGAAAAGTTAAAGTTGTTTTTTATCTACAGTTTTTGTGGTTTTTGGTGGTCGCAATGTCGAATTCATTAATTTTCGCAGAAACGCTACATTTCAAACACCATATAAAAAAATTATACATATTTTTAATATATGGAGTTTGACATTTCAATTTTTGGTGTAAATTAATGAATTCGCCATCGCGACCACCTAGTATTAATTCGCCTTGACAGAGTATGTTAAAAAAGGAGAAGTTCTTGTTTTGAAGACATATTTATGGTAAATTAAATTAATGCTTCTTAATGAACTGAGTGTCCCAATTCCACTACATATATATAACCCTTGATTCAACAGATATTACTGATATTTGGTCAACAAATTTGTTAAATATCGATTTCAAACATTCTGTGTAGTACAAGCTAATTCTAAGGGCATCTATTTTTTTATGATCGGCTTCGATGTAATTTATGTTAACGAGTGGGTTAGAAAAAAAATTCTGTTAAGGGCCAGGATTGACTATCATAATCAGTCGTACGAACTGTCAAAAATTACAGGTGTGCTGAAAAAGTACGATAGTGTGAATTAAAAGTGTATGAGTGTGACAGACTTTTTGACAGATCTGTACGATTTTATAATCTTTTGAAATAATTCATAAAAAGATTTTTTCTATGCGATTAGAGTTGTTTTTTCTTAAGATGAGGAGAAAGCAACAACAAAATATTAAAAGCATCTGTTTTCTGCATTTTTTTGTATAATAGTGTGACACGTAAGACGACATGTTAAAGCGATTTTTAGAGTAGGACAGAATTCTGTTAGATTTGTTTGTGATTAAATAGTATGATAGTGAATCCTGGTTTTAATTATTTCAGACAGGGTTGCATAAGAGGGTACATACTGTTTGATATTAATGTTTATATAATTATTTATGAACATTCTTCTACAAACGTATATGTTTTTAATTATATATAATTATGTAATATATTTAAACATTGTTTAGCACAAAGTATTTTTTAAGTAGAGAATAATAATATATTATACAGTATTGAAAACATAATAAAGTACATATATAATATATTTATAGATACATAAGCTCATGTATAAACGTAAGTGTATTAATTCTTTGTTGGATTGTCGGTCTCAAAAATAACATACTAAGATACAAAAAGAATTTTTCCTAAGCATCAAATTCGCAATGTAATTGGTAGTATCATATATATTGTTTCTAAAGCACTTTTTTTGTCGGTTGCAAATATCTCCCATACCACCGCATCAAATTTAAGGAATGATATCTCATTTTAAAACTTATTTCTAACACTAATGACGAAAAATAATTAGAAATTTAAAAATTAATATTTTCATTGATAAAAATTATATATTATATAGAACTGCATGATAATACCGTCATTAAATGTTTTTGTTCAAGTGTGGTAATACAGGGTCGCTTCTGCATGATAATACTGTTGTCATTATGATTAGACATTTTTGTTCAAGTGTGGTAACGAAGTTCTTCATAATACAGTATGTACTAAAATCCATTCTGGCAATACCGCTATTTACTGAGTCAGTTATATATAATATGCATATTACGTGCAAATTAAGAATATAAATAACGTGCATTTAGATTAAAACAAGTAATATCAGCAAAAATTAATCATACCGATAAAACTGTACTCATATCCCGAATCAATCTTACACCTTCTGATCCAACTGTGCCTTTCCGAATGACACGAAAACAATTCCCTCTGAAAGTTGCTTTTGCTATGACAATAAACAAAGCACAACGTCAAACCCTTCAAAAGGTAGGATTGTATATACCAGAACCGGTCTTTTCACATGGACAGTTATACGTGGCTTTTTCTCGAGTGCATACGTTTAAAGACATTATTGTTTGTATTAGGGATTCGTACGGGCAAAAAGTTAACGATGATCATGTCATTATCTCTAACATTGTATTCAAAGAAGTATTATAAAAGCATTTAAACATATGTGTGTATGTATGTAAATATGTATGATATATTATGATTTCTAATATTTTTATACTTTTAATAAAATTGTATTGAAGTTACTAAAATTTCTATTAATTATTTTCATTTTATCTTACAAAAATGACTGCGAAATATTCGCACGGGACATCTAGTAAATCTTTAATACTTAAAATGTTTTCACAAAACTTAACAACTTTTAAAGTTTCCAGACCAAAAAACGCTAGCTTCTGTGATTTTAATTCTTCTATATACGGCAAATAACTATTGGCGTCGTTTGTTATTATTTTTTTCTGAAAACTTTAAAATTTATTTAAATATTGTGAATTTTTTAAACTTTTAAATTAAAAAAGTTTCTTGTGTTAGCTTCCTTTTTCTTGTATTATAGTCTACTCTTCGCTACGCTACCGCCTGGTAACTTATTCGCCTTGTACTGGACTGAGTGTATCAAGAGTCCACCATAAGGCGAAACTACTAGGTGGTACTTTGGCGAATACATTATTTTTTGCTGATAGCATAATCGCCAAACTCCATACATAAAAATCTGTTTTATATGAGATTGGCAGTAATGCTACCGGCAGAAGAAATGAATTCACCTATGTTAGAACTTAGTAATTTATTCGCTTTGGTTCAGCAACAACCATAAAAACTCACCTTGTATAAAAACAAGAACAAGAAAGCGAAGAACTATCAGCTGAGTTCTTGCACGCAGGTGTCAATGCAGGTGAATTTCTTTATTTCGCCGGTAGCTAAACTGTCGAATATCATATATAAACGTCTGATACATGAGAAGAAATCTCTGAGAAACTTGAACATTTTTAATAAAATTGCAAAAAAAATCTATGTTACACTTGCTGGAATGCAGCAAATAAAAAATTTACGATAAAGCATTAGGAGGGCATTTTTATAAATCTGGAACCAACGCCTCCAAAACATTTCGCGCGCACATATCGCATACATGTAATGAATAAGGGACAAAAAAACTTTCTGAAACAATATGAGGGTGCCAAACTTTTAAAAATTAGATTAAATCGTCAAAATATTTAACTCAGAAATTTATAAATATTTTTAATTCTATACCAAATATGTAAAAGAAATAAGTAATTGCTTTAATAAATAATTCCCTTAAATCAGGTGATTTCAGTATACTATGTGCGCAGAACATCTCTTAAGTGATTCGAAACCATTCCAGAGAGAGTGTATTTTACCCAAAATTTTGTTGTCTTATGCCAAAATGATTAAATGAGAAATTCATTGGATCAATAAAGCAAACAAAAAACATAAAAAAATTAAAAATCTTTTATACTAAAAACAAAGAAACCAATATTGAACTAGTTTAATTTTTACTTTTATTTTTCTAAAATAAAAGACAACAAAACTCCAAAATATTTCCCTCTACCATCTAAAAGTATGTTTAGTTTAATTTAAATAAATCTGTGTTTATTTTGTGTTAGAATATAAATGTAGGTTCTTTCTTTATGCTTACAACAACTCGCTGGCTTTTAAAAACTACCATGGCCAAATAAAATACGGTGGGAGCGATAGCGAATTCAATGATTTTAGCCGGTAGCCTAACTGTTAAACTCCATATTTTAAAAATCTGCATGCTATTTTTTACATGTTGTTTGATATTTCGGCTAAAAGCGAAAATTTACGATTTCGCAATCGCTCCCGCCGTATATTTATTCGCCTTGGAAACAACGAATATGATTAAAAATTTTACTGAGTAGCAAAACCATGGCGAAATAATACTAGGTGGTCTCGATAGCGAATTCATTGATTTTCGCCGTTTTATATATGGAGTTTGAAATTTCAGGTTTTGAGCAAAATTAATGTATTCGCCATTGCGACCACCTGGTATTGATTCGCCTTAAGCGAAACCGACAATATGGTTGTTAAGTAAAATTAACCAGCGATCAAGGCGAATTATATCAGGTATACTCACGCCCAAGGCGAATAAATTACCAGGTGGCAGATAGGCGAATTCAGTATTTTTTGCTGGTATACACGACTGTCAAACTCCATATATAAAAAATGTACACAAATTTTTTATATATGGAGTTTGACACTGGTGTACGCCAGCAAAAAATACTGAATTCGCCTACGCTGCCACCTGGTAATCGATTCGCCATGCTCACGCCGATTATGAATACAAGACTGCGAAAAATATATGTAAATTTTCTTTTTGTAAAAATCGTATTCGGCTGTAAAAAACAAAGAATTACACTAGGAGATGGTATTTTTTGACATTAGAAGAAGTAAAAATCACAAGCACAAAATATAGTCTTTGCCTTGCAATCGATAATCGTTGAATTCCACTGCCGCGAGCTATTACAACTACGTGTAAACTAATTCAGCTTGAGTTATTTTTTATATTTTCAAGAACTTATCTAAGTCAAATACTAGATGGTAGCGATGGCGTATTCTTCGAATATAAAAAATCTGTATGGTATTTTTTTATTCGAACCTTGATAGTTAAGTTAGCCGCAAAAATAAATAAATATGCCATTACTACCACCTAGTTCTTAATTCGTATCGAAACTATCTGTCAGCTTTTAAAAACTGGACGTCTTTTTCAAAACTTGTGCTTTGTTCTCGGTAAATAACAAATATAATTTATACAGGACAGCAATTTATTTTATTTATGCGCCTTTTAATGAGGTGACACTATTTTTCTGGAACTCACTATAAGTCTTGTTTTAATACATATTTATGGCTATCTTTATATTTTTCAAATCAAATTAAAATATTGTTCGTGAAATCCTTTATTTTGGCATGTTAAATTTTTATTGTTTTCTGTTTTTATTTTAATATTAAATGCCAATAAGAATGCGCTTTTTATAAGATATACAATTCGCTTTAAAGTATGTCAGTATCATGGCGAAATAATACAGGTGAACGCACGGGTGAAAAAGCTCATCAGCTGTATACGTTGTAGTTGTCAAGGCAAATTGTGGTTGTTTACGAATGTTGTCAAAAATAAATTATTTATTAAACAAAATTTTAATGTGTTTTGATTTCTAATAAAAAGAAATTTATAAATGGAACGCGGAGGAAGTCAAGGGCACTGCAAGTCAATTTGAGACTTCTTTGATGTCTCCCTACACAAAGGGCATTCATTACTTTCATCAAACCAATCCAAAATACAGTTCCAACGAAACAAGTGGCCACAAGGCGTTAGACTAGTATTATTACGTGTTTCCTAGCACAGTATACACTGGGGAACATTTCGTTCATTTTCTATTTTTCTCGTAAATGTCTGCTTATGGAGAAATCGTTTAGTACACCTCTCAAGTTCAAAAAGTTTTCTCTAGTGTTCCAAGTTTCGTATGCTGCTATAAAAAGAGAGAAACTCACTTGCAGAAAAGTAACAATACACAAGATGTTATAGCCATACAAGAAGAATTCTGGCTGTAAGCAATGTCGAATAAGAACATAATTGATGCCAGTAGCTCGTTTAGAAATTTAATACTTATCCGCACGTAGATCGAATAAAGGTTTTCAAGTAGATGGGTGAGCATCGCTTGAAGTTTAAAACCGGTTTTATTATAATTTTTTTTTTTTTTTTGCTTCCAGTACTATTTCATCTTGCTCTTCAATATATTTTCTCCATTCTTTTAAGACCTTTAGATATAATGCAAGCCATACACGTTGCGACATGTACAACTTTGCTAGTAATAAAGTTGGGTGTTTTGTCTATAAATTGTGCAACTTGCATACAATCGCCAGGCACAACTTTATTTCATGTAGAAGCCATCCGATATTGTTTCATATGTTGTAATCGATCAAGTGTTTGACCAAGAAGAAAAAGAATGCAAACAAAAGTTAGGAAGGAAGCGAAAGTGGTCAAAGAATTGGTTAATAAAAAATATACAAACAACAAACTTTTAAAAACCTTGCACGCATTTCACTTAAATCCTTCATTTTAATTCATATATTAATTTTCTTTAAATGTATAGATTACTTTTGCCCTGTGTTTTGCTATGAATGTTGTCACTACGAAAATGAAAAATAAAATAGAATAATGTTGTGCGACATGTTCACTAACGTTGCCAAAAAATCAAAACTTCTTCACCTTTCGTACAACCAACACGCAACTTCATACAACTACACCACAAATATTGCATTCTGTTGTACATCCTTCTCAAGTTGTACAACAGGTCGCAACGTGCATTTCTTGCATAATGCATCACCGCCGAGTTCTGGTAAAGAAATTAAAAAATACTTGTCTATTTTTTTCCAATTTCTTATGTTTGTTTTTTTTTAATTTTTTCTTTTGACAACATACATAAATTTTGTAGCAACAAATTCCCTGTTGTTTTTTGTGTTGTTGCATTGTTGTAGCCGTGCAATCACCTGTATTAATTCGCCTTGGTCAGTATCAAAGCTTATTTAATAAGATGTATTCAAGGCAAATTTACTAATTATTGCAAGGCGAATCAATTACCAGGTGTCAGCGTAGGTAAATTAAGTTTTTTTTGCTGTTGTCCATCACTTCAAACTCTAAATATAAAAATATAGGTAAATTTTTATATATGGAGTTTTACAGTAATATATACCAGCAAAAAATACTGAATTCGCCTACGATACCACCTGGTAATTGATTCGCCTTGATTTATTGCAAGGCGTATCAAACAGGTAACTGCATCAGGTCATGTGTTCATCATATGTTCTAGTTTTTACGTGTATTTTGTTTTTGTAAAAACTTATTCGAGCTGTCTAAAACGTCTAGCAACATGTGTGTATGAATTTGTGAAATATAAGAAAGCCACTAAAAATATATTGGAATACATACACACATATTGCCAGAAGTTTTTGACTGCTCGAATATGTTTTTACAAAAACAAAATACACATACAAGGTAATGCATTCACCTGGTATTATTGCGCCATGATTTATTGCTTGCGACATAACACAAAGAAAAAATTCTCTAAGCTTTAGAGTCTAATGCAACAAATTTCTTATTACTACCTATTTATAAACATGGAAGAAGAAGGTGAACTTAAAAAAAAACCTCTAACTCTCTAACATGAGAAGGAGCTAAAAAGAGTATTTCGAAGAAAAATGTAAACTAAAATATTTGCATGCAGAAAAAGTAAACAAACTACCAAAATACACGTACAATCAATAGATACGTTCAGTAACTAAAAATTTATGTTCATGTATAAAAAAAACCTGCAATTTTTTCGGTACAATAAAAGAAGAATAGTGCAACTATAATGTATAATTATAAACAAGTTACGCACATGTATGAAGTTAAAATTATGTTTAGTATAAATATTTTTAGATCTAAATCACAATAAGATAGAGCAAACTGCAAAAAAAAATATTTTCTTGATAAGTTTAAACGTCATAAACGCTTACAAAATAACCTAATAATTAAAAGAATATGTAAAACATTTTGTGTTCATAATTTTGCTGTTTGGTAACTTAGAGTATTATTTTCAATTTTTTCGTGTGGTTACCATTTAGCTGATTTAAGTGGTATTTGTTTTACACAAAAATGGTACCATTTAATGGTCTTAACGTAAAGCCTTAAAGTCTTACATATCATTCCCGAAGACACAACAATTTGCTTTGCTAAATTTTGTATTTTAAGAAGTCTTTATTTCGAACTTGTTTCAGATATTTAAAATGAGCCAGCTCCAATTTTTTGGGATAACAGAAGTGCAATAATATTATCGTCCACAAAAATTTTTCATCTTTGATCTAAATATATCTACATGTTGCACGTCTCATTTTATAAGAGAAAAGAAGAATGCTGAAGAAGTTGAGTTTTTTCATATAAAAACGGATAAGATGATAGCATATTTTCTGACAAAACCTACAATAGCCTCGCAGCACAAATTTTGTTTTGAAAAGCTTGGTTTAAAATTGTAAAGTAAATTTGAGTGGGGATGTTATACTTTAAAAAAATTTCACTTTGTATTTTAAAAATCAACTATATTCTATGCAATGTATTTTTTGCTTTTTAAATATAATATGAAATAAAATTTTACTTACTTCGTTTTAAGACATCAAATAGAAAACATTGCCTTTTCATATTTCAATAAGACTCAATATACATATTTATTATTTAACATTAAGATCTTAGAGGTCCGTAGCTCCGAAACTAAAGGTTGCCGCCAAATTTTCACTTAAAATTGAATTTTTCACCCTATAAGAAACTTTTTTTGCCCGTAACCGGATGTAAGGCTTTTCTCGATGTGGATTTTCTATTTAAGCTTTTACATAATCGTTTTTATATTGGGCCTAAATTCAATCTACTGGTGCGGCTTTTCTATAAAAAAAGTTGTCTACAGGATGTTAAATACATTTTTAGGAGAATAAAATTCAGCAAAAAATTAAGGGTGCCCCTTAGTTTCGGAGTTACGAACCTCCAAAGTTTTAATGTATAATGTGGCATTTATCAAGCATTTGATGGTGGGATGGGAAAATTTAAGTATCCTTTTCACTTCACAATTTTCGCTTAAAATCGCATTTAACACCCCGTAGGCACCTTTTATATGAGCGTTGTCCTTACATTATTCCATATTTCCAACAAAATTATTTTAAATACCAACTTGGAACAAATCTAGTGTATTAAAGTAACCACAATCAAATAATAAATAAATAAATATATATGGGAGGAAAGAGAAATAAACAAGTAAGTGCGTTATATTCGGCTATGTCGAATCTTATATACCCTTCACCATGTATGTAAATCTAGTTTAGTAAAGCAGTTTCTGTCAAAAAATGAAATACTGTGGTGACAGAGAATAAAAAATAAGTCAAAAAATTAAGTAAGATATATAATTTTACATAAAAGTGTCATTTGCTATTAATTAAATAAGTATTGTTGAAAAATTTTAATATGTTCTAAAAGATCTCTTCAAAATCTTTTAAATGATACCCATATTGACAATTGAATTTTTTTCGTTTGGAGCGGTGCCCGTAAATTAAATCGAATTCATTACAAAACTCTTATTCTAAGACTGCAACACATAAACCTACAAACAAAACTAATGTAATGGTTTGGGATATACAGCTACCCAAATGTCATTATTAGTCATTGTTTATAATTTTGCTTTTATCAAGCTTAAAGTTTTCCTTTGTACTACTCAAAAATACCATATTGATTGGAAACTGTTGTCAAATCTAGTTTAAATTAGCGTAAGAAAAATTTATAATATAAAAACCCTTCTAACTAGCATGCCTCTTTTGAAGGATTTATTTTTTCAATTTATAATTGCCGACTCTCTTTTCTTTGCTTATTTGTAAACAAGAGATACAAAAAATTGTTACAAAGTTTTTATTATTGATAAAATTGAAAAAAAAAACTGTTTATATGTTAAAATATTTATTTGTTTAATAAGTAGTTGCCTAATTAAAAAAGAAAGGAAAATGAAACGGGATAACAATATATAGAAAATGTTTATGAAAATCAATTAAATAATATGCTTATCTAACCCTTGTGTTAATGCTCAACATTATCTACATTGTTTGCACATAGAGCATTCACACCATTGCTGAAGCACCGAAAGATATTAACCTATTTGGCAAGCTATTCCAAATGCGGGCAGTTTTTAACAAAAATGATTTTTCAAAAAGTGAGTTGTTAATTCTGGGAATGAAAACTTAGGTATTTCTTGAGGAGTTAATAAAGTTTATACGACTATACAAAAAATATGGGTTAGAGCTTTTCACAATACAGTAGAATCGTGTCAGTAATCTCACATCCAGAAAATTATTGAAGGAGCAGCTTAAAAATCGGTAGACATAAATTGAAACATGATCTATCCAAAGCTGATATACAAACCGCATTATTTTGTTAAGGAGGAGTTGAATTCTACGAAGAGTGCTAGAATTTGTGCATGAATAAACTTTAATACAGTATAAAATTTGCGAAATTAGTATTGCATGGGCTACCCTGTATCTTACGTAGAATGGCATATATACGTTAAGACAATGGGTTCGATTATTGATTCCGTTCCGCGACTGCGGATAACATTTTTTGTGCGGAAGCAAGAATTTGCAATTATTCATTCCGTTGCTGCGGTATCCTTCCGTTGTTGCAGTAACATCTCTGTATTTGCGGTATTGCCATATTATTGATTCCGCAAAATAGATATTTTCCTCCATTTTGCTTACGCTTAATTCTTATTGCGGAAAGTTAACGGAAAGAACGAAAATGTAAGGAAATTTAAAAATTTTTATTAAAGTGTTTTTAATTGTTTAATTAATTTGTTTGATTTTTGTTTTGCTATTTTTATAGGAGCAAAAGAGAAAAATATACAAATAAAATGCAAATAGAAGCAATGGTAGATTTAATGAAAAAAAATCAAGACATTGCTTGTGGCTTCAGCCAGCGCGCTCCGGCAGATATAAAAAAATTCTGGGAAGACTTGGCGCTAACCCTTAATGGTTCCGGACCACCTTTAAAAGATTCTAGTGGTTGGAAAAAGGTACACAGTGTAATTATATTTTTACATGTTTTAAATATGACTATAACTTGGTTTTACATTATAGGTATGGACAGATTATAAAAGTGGTTTAAAAAAAAAACTCACCAAGAATAAACAGCTTCTAGTCGCAACGGGAGGTGGTCCATACAAAGAAATTCCACTAACCGACACAGAAGAAGAGGTTAGTGCTCTTTTAAATCTTAATACTGCGGTTTATGGCATAGCAAATGTGAGCAATTTTGGTGTTTCGAAGGATGCATTACCTAAAAGCCACGATAATCCTAGTTTTTCTGAAAGTGTGTGTGTGCCATTAGAACTAAATATATATCCTCAAGAAGTAGATGCGCCACTTGAAGAAATTGCGTTAACGTTGGACACTCGAAATAAGGAAACCAGCACACAGAGCAGTTCTTCCATAAATGCAAGTTCACGACCTCTTAAAAGGGCGAGAAAAGACGAAAAGCCAGAACTGCTTAAGGAGCAGATTAATATACAAAAAAAATTAGCTTCCGATGTCGCATCTGCTTTAGAAATTATAAAAGAGCAAAACAAAGAAAACCAGAAAGCTTTGAAAGACATAAAAAGGGCTATGCATACCATTAGCGATGAAAAAAAGAAACAAACAAAAATTATGGAAGAACAACTGGCAGAAGAAAAGCGGCACAACGAAGAAATGAAGCAACTATTAATAAAAAAGATTGCTCTAAAAGAAAGAATTTTGAATCTTGAAATTGAGAAGCTGGACAAACAGTTGCAGTAGGACCGCTTACTTGCACTTTATTATGCAAATAATACATACTTACATATCTGAATTCCAAAAAATATGAATTGTGATATTTTTTTATTTTTTCTTTATTTTTTTTTTTTTCTAAATAAAATTGAATTACAAACTAAAAATTCTGTAGTATTTGGTTTCTTATTTCATTTGCTTCCCCACTAAAATCATCTTCAACATGGTCGTTTGTTAGATCTTCTTCTTCAGGTAATGGAAAATCAAGTTCCTCGCTTGTAATATTGTAATGAAGTCTAATGTTGTGAAGTGCACAGCAGATATTTATGATCTTTGCAGACTTTTCTGGATCATAGTGCAAGCCCCGTTCATTGTTAAGGCACCTAAAAACAGATTTAAGCACTCCAATAGTTCTTTCAACTATAATTCTGCCTTTAGAATGTGCGGTATTAAATCTTAGTTTGTTTGGAGAGTTAACTGGCTCTCTGTAAGGTGTTAGCAGCCATGGTTGTAAAGGATAACCCTTGTCACCTGTAGCAATTTTTTAAATTTGCTTACACAACTTTATTGTTGAGAATTTTTTAATTTACTTACCCAAAAGTAGGCAATTTCTTCTATTGCTATGTTTAGATTGAAGGAATGTTTTTGCAGCGTTCATTTCCCAAATGTGTGAATCATGACAACTTCCAGGATATTGTGAAGACACATACCGTATTTTCTGCTCGTGATCACATACCTTTATTTACACAATTATAAAATAGCATACAAATGTACAAGCCAAGTCAATAAAGATTTACTTACAATCATAACATTAATGCTGTAGTATCCTTTACGATTGAAAAAAAGATGTTTATTGCAATTTGGAGCAATAATTTTAACATGGGTACCATCGACAGCCATAACAACATTGGGGATACCACATTTACCAAAGAAAGTCATTTTGGCTATTCTTTCCTCGTCTGCATTCATGCTCATAGATATCCATTTGCTGCACAATACATTTTCTAACTTGCCCAAAAATTCATCCAGCACTTTACAAAAAGTTGATTGGGCTATGTTGACATTAAAATCCTTACCAACACTATGCTGATAGCTCCCTTCCGCAAAAAATCTCAAACAAGCACAAAGTTTATCTTTGGCTGAAAGAGCTCCTTGACGAACCCTTCCTGAGCATGCAGATTCTAACTCAGACAAAATGTATTTAAACGCTACCTTGTTTAAACGAAAATTTTTTTGGAAGCTGTAAAAGTAAGTATAACTTTCAATTACAAGGAAGCTGGTTCACATTGTTAATTTCAAATTACTCTCTATCGTTCATCTGCAACACATCTCCAGACTTATAGCGTAAAACTCTTCTTTCCAATCGGATGTCCAAAGAATCACTGTCACTACTATCTTCAAAAAGGCAATTGTGTCCATATTTTATTTATAATAAAAAATTTAACTGTCGATTCTAAAAACACAACTAAAACTTGTTGATTTTTTCAATCAGCTGACACAACATCAACTCATAATCACTTAAAACAGGGATGTTAAATTAAGTTCGCGGAAAGAGAATACCGCAGGAATGAATAATTGCAATTTTCATATCGATCGATATTTCTTTCCGCTAAATTTTCCTTTCCGTGCGGAATCAATAATACCACCCAATAAATTGACGGAGAGTAAAATTAACCTTGAAGCAAAAATAGTTTATGTGATCATAGTAATTGAGTTTATTATCCAAGATCGCACACAATATCTTCACACTATTGACATAACATATTTCGGTGCCACATACCAGAAATTTTATCGTTTCCGCAGAAGATGCGCCAAACCTCATTACTCCGGTCTTTGATGCATTAATTAAAAGATTATGTGACCTCATCCAAACTTCAACATCTCTCAATTTATTATTAATATCAATCTGCATATCTTGCAGTGAGGTACATTGCGAAAATAAAAGTTGTATGTCATCTGCAAACGCATATGTCACACATGAAAGTAAATCCTTAACACTGAATAGGCTATAGGTACATTACAAAGAGTAGGGGCCCAAGAATCGATCCTTGAGCTACTCCCGAATGAACATTATGAGTTTCAGATTCGACTCCACAAAATGAAACGAATTGATGACGATTGCTTAAATATGAAAACAAGAGCTTAAATGCCAATCGTGAGAATCTAAATTCATGGTGTAGCTTCTTTATAAGGTTATTGTGATCTACCCGGTCAAAAGCCTTTGAAAGGTCAAGGGAGTAGTGTTCTGTCATTTGTACTGTCCGCACGCGTTTTTGTTTCGTCGTTATTTTAATCTATGTTGTTTTTTTAATTTAGTGTCAATTTTTTTAATTAATAGTGCCATAAAAAAATATACATAAAATAAGAACAGAAACTTAATCAATATAATAATAATAATAAAAATTAAAAATCAAAAACATAAAACCAAAACTATCAACATACCTACATATAAGAAAACAAACAAAAACAATAAATTCTTGTAACAGTTACAAAAAAGAAGGAAAAAAACAGCCAAAAACAGGCTCTTTACGATGCAAATTGTACCACAAATAGTACCTTTCCTTTTTTCTAGTTTTTTTTTCCTCTTTTTTTATAGTAATTGTAATTTTATTTTACTTGCACCTTTGTGGTAACTGTTGTTTGACTAGTTAGTGGCGAAGGTATAACACTGGTCACTAAATAGTCACAAAAACATCAGTTTTTACGGGGGTGTTAGTATTATAAAATAGACAAAAGGTTTGAATCTTTGTATTTGTAATGGCAGGAAGATTTAAAATCGATTTCTGCAACATACGTGGATTAAGAGCGAATTTCTTCTCTGTGTATGCTACAGATGTCTCCATCGGCCTGATATTTTCACCTTATGTGAGACCCAGGTATCTGAGGATGCTTATCCACATTATTTACATGTGCCTGCGTACTCTGTTCTAACTTTTTTTTAGTCTACATAGGGGCCTTGCGATGTACATTTCTAATAAAGTCGTGTACCAGATCCAGCAATCACCAGGCGAGAATGACCCTGAACTTAACTGTCTTTGTGTTAAATTCAAAATCTGGTCACACTTCTTACATTTCGGGTTTTTATATAGAAGCCCAAACGCGGGAAGGTATACATCTATTTCCGGCTTCGATGCCCTTTCCGATTCCATATCGAAAATCGTATATACGTATTTGATAAAGTGTATGAAAGTTATTTAATTGTTTCTTGTTGGACTGTGTATGTTAAAAATAAAAGAAAAAAATACAAAAACCAAAATTTTTCAATGTAACAAATTTGCAATATTATTGGTGAAATAAATCATTATAAAAATTTAAAAGTTTTCACTAAAGTTTAAAGTGTTCAGAATAAACAATTAACTAAACCACTGGGCTAATTTAATTTCGCAATGGTTTTTATCATTCTATGCACGGCAAAATAACAGGTGTAACCATGGCGAAATCATCTACCAGGTGGTGGCAGCGGCGAATTCATTCATTTTCGCCGTTGCAGAAAATGTCAAATTCCATATATAAAAAATCAGAGAAAATTTTTTTTATAGGCATTTTGACATTTTCTGCAACGGCGAAAATTAATGAAATTCGCCACTGCCACCACCTGGTACATGATTTCGCCATGGGTGTAACTGTTATCCCAGTCTTGATCCCAGAATTTTGCTAGGTTTTTTTAAAACATTGCTTCCATTTTTTTATGTATATTTTATCATCCTCTACCGATTGGTGCTATTGACCATATGTTATGGTAGAGTTAACCTGTAATTAGTTCATAATCTTTCACTTTTAGAGTTTTTTTTCATTTTGTGAAAGACTGTTGCTTAACAATTTTTGTAAGACGGTGTTTCCAGAAATAAAATATACTACGATCGTTTCGTATCTTAGTCCTCTATCGCTCGTAAGTGTATGTGGAATAGCTTTTGAGACATAAACGAAAAACTAAGATTATCCGGTATGTTCCAGATTCCACTTTGAAGTAAAAGTAGTTTGTAATCACTTCAATTTGGCACTTGGGTGTTCTGAATTTTACTTTTTACATTTCATTTCTATTTTGTTTTCGAACATCAATTCGTAGTAAATTGCATTGTTCTAGAAACTACTTTTAGGCAAAAAGAAGTGGTTTGAAACTACTTTTAAATTTTATTGTGAAACAGACATTTTTGCAAATAAACATGTGAGTATAATTAATAAAAGTGGTCAGATCCTTTTGGTAGAATAAAAAATTTCCTTATTTGAAGGGGAAAATACAAGAATACTACACAGGATGCAATAATGTTGCGTTTTATGCAAAACAATCTGGACATGACAAAAAGATTCGAAAAAGGGGACCGCGTAAAATTGGAAGAATTGTGGAAAGACCTAACAGTTCAATTAAATAGCAATGGTCCTCCAACAAAGGATACGTCTGGTTGGAAAAAGACAAATTACATTATTAAAAAATAAATAAATATTTTTTAGAAACTGACAAAATTTTATATGTGTGGATGGATTGGAAGGCGTTAGTGAGACGAAAAATCGCACATAATAGTTCGGAGGCTAGAGCGACTGGTAGAGGACCTTTTAATAAGTTTGTACTTACAAAAATTAAAGAAGCTGTTGGTGAATTGTGTGGGATTTTCACAGTCATCAAAGGAGTTGAAAACGCACAGGTTTTCAGTAATTCACCTACAGAAGAAGAAACCGCAGTCGACTTGAGTGATATGTTTGAAGAAAATGTTGCTTGCACCATGAAGTCTACTTTTACTGCGACTCCAAGACGCCATAAAGACGATAGTTTTAATGACATAATGAAAAACTGTATGAGAGGCCAGACTGATGCTATGGTATCAATTGCGGAGCAGCTGAAAGGAATATGTAATCATAATGAGACCATAAAGCGTATAAAAGATTTAAATAGAGAAATTAGGAACAATACCCATGAGCTGAAGGCAATAAAAAAAGTTTTCAAAACCACATTGAAGAAAAGAAACGACACTATATACGAATGGAGCAGCTAAGGGAGGAAGAAATTCAAATCAAAAGTAGAAAATTAGAGATTGAGGAATTTAAGTTAAATTACTAAAGAAGAAATATGTGATTTTGAATTGTGCTTTTTATTTACTTTTAAAGTTTTTTTTGTTTTTAACGTTTTTTTAATAATTGATCTCAACTGAAGTTACATTGACCTTAACGTGCTTAAGGCATACAGAATGTGCTAGCGATTTATTTTTGTGATTTTTTTAAATAAATTAAATGTGATTTAAAAAATCAATCTTCAAGTTTTATTAAATTTTTATACATTTATAGGTATACATTTATAGGCCGATAAGCGGTCTCATCTCTTATTAAAGAGGCAACGGGATTAAATATTAATTCATCCCAGTCATCGTTGTCGTTATCGTTTTCATTTCTTGTGTTTGCCTCTTCCAAATATTCAACATTAAAATGCCTGCATACATTATGCACTGCGCAGCATACGTTAATTATCCGAATCACTTTTATGGGCTGATACGGAAGTATTTTGGCAAGGCACCGAAAGCGGCTTTTCAAAACGCCAATAGTCCTTTCAATTACATTTCGTGCTGACGCATGTTTTTTATTAAAGTTGTGTTGACGTGTACCAGCCTGAGGATCCCTGTAAGGGGTCAGTCAAAATGGTTGGAGAGCGTATACCGCGTCACCCAACAACCAGCTGCTTCTGTCACCGTTATCAAAACAACGAGTAAAATAGTTCCATGGCTTACTGACGCTACAAATAAGAGAATCGTGACTAGAACCGGGTCGGCAGGCATCGATCGCCTTAATAACCATGTTATAATCACAAATCTATAATAAATTGTAAATAATAAATATAACGCTTGATTATACAATAAGGTTTTTGGATATAAACTTACAATCATTGCATTTAAACTGTAGTACCCTTTCCTGTTATAGAACAAATTTCCATCTTTTTGCGGTTTAGTAATTTCCACGTGAGTTCCATCAATGCATCCTACTACACCGGGAATACCAAATTTTTGCATGAAGTGGTGCTTAGACAAATTTTGTTCATCAAGTTTCATTTTCAATTTAATCCACTTGGGACAAATATATTTTTCTAAAACAATAAGCACTCGATTTAAAACTTTGCAGGTGGTGCTCCGTGCTAAGGCCACATTAGTGTCTTTTCCGACGCCTCGCTGAAATTCTCCTTCTGCCAAAAATCTCAATGTGGCAGCAAGCTGTTGTTCTGCCGGAATGGATGACTTGGGCAGTCTCAGTTTAATGCAATTCAAAATATTACAAAATGCATCTTTGTTGATGCGAAAATTTTGTAAAAACCTAACAAAGTTTTCATTAAAAGTATATTAAATGAACTTAAGTATATACATATGTGTACTTACGTAGTGTCGCCTATATCCAAAGGATTTGAGTGATCCCGCAAAATCCGCCTTTGTAACTTTGTTTTTGCATAATCATAGCTTTGGTATATAATAGAAACCAACACCGCATTCATTATTAATTTTTCCTTTTTTTTCCTTTTTTGTTTTATGCAAAAAATCACAAACAGTAGTTTCAATTAAAAAATTTTGTTTAAAAGTAACATCAGCTGTTTACAATTTCTGTTTTCGAACTTCATGTACATCATGTACATCATGTTTAAAAGAACGAATTTTCATTTATTTTATTTGGCAAAATGAAATTGGCAATACGCGACCTCTGAGTATTACAATTAAGAGTTCCGCTTCTAAAATCATATTGTGTCCCTCTTTTTGTATAAATATTTTTAGATCTAAATCACAATAAGATAGAGCAAACTGCAAAAAAAAATATTTTCTTGATAAGTTTAAACGTCATAAACGCTTACAAAATAACCTAATAATTAAAAGAATATGTAAAACATTTTGTGTTCATAATTTTGCTGTTTGGTAACTTAGAGTATTATTTTCAATTTTTTCGTGTGGTTACCATTTAGCTGATTTAAGTGGTATTTGTTTTACACAAAAATGGTACCATTTAATGGTCTTAACGTAAAGCCTTAAAGTCTTACATATCATTCCCGAAGACACAACAATTTGCTTTGCTAAATTTTGTATTTTAAGAAGTCTTTATTTCGAACTTGTTTCAGATATTTAAAATGAGCCAGCTCCAATTTTTTGGGATAACAGAAGTGCAATAATATTATCGTCCACAAAAATTTTTCATCTTTGATCTAAATATATCTACATGTTGCACGTCTCATTTTATAAGAGAAAAGAAGAATGCTGAAGAAGTTGAGTTTTTTCATATAAAAACGGATAAGATGATAGCATATTTTCTGACAAAACCTACAATAGCCTCGCAGCACAAATTTTGTTTTGAAAAGCTTGGTTTAAAATTGTAAAGTAAATTTGAGTGGGGATGTTATACTTTAAAAAAATTTCACTTTGTATTTTAAAAATCAACTATATTCTATGCAATGTATTTTTTGCTTTTTAAATATAATATGAAATAAAATTTTACTTACTTCGTTTTAAGACATCAAATAGAAAACATTGCCTTTTCATATTTCAATAAGACTCAATATACATATTTATTATTTAACATTAAGATCTTAGAGGTCCGTAGCTCCGAAACTAAAGGTTGCCGCCAAATTTTCACTTAAAATTGAATTTTTCACCCTATAAGAAACTTTTTTTGCCCGTAACCGGATGTAAGGCTTTTCTCGATGTGGATTTTCTATTTAAGCTTTTACATAATCGTTTTTATATTGGGCCTAAATTCAATCTACTGGTGCGGCTTTTCTATAAAAAAAGTTGTCTACAGGATGTTAAATACATTTTTAGGAGAATAAAATTCAGCAAAAAATTAAGGGTGCCCCTTAGTTTCGGAGTTACGAACCTCCAAAGTTTTAATGTATAATGTGGCATTTATCAAGCATTTGATGGTGGGATGGGAAAATTTAAGTATCCTTTTCACTTCACAATTTTCGCTTAAAATCGCATTTAACACCCCGTAGGCACCTTTTATATGAGCGTTGTCCTTACATTATTCCATATTTCCAACAAAATTATTTTAAATACCAACTTGGAACAAATCTAGTGTATTAAAGTAACCACAATCAAATAATAAATAAATAAATATATATGGGAGGAAAGAGAAATAAACAAGTAAGTGCGTTATATTCGGCTATGTCGAATCTTATATACCCTTCACCATGTATGTAAATCTAGTTTAGTAAAGCAGTTTCTGTCAAAAAATGAAATACTGTGGTGACAGAGAATAAAAAATAAGTCAAAAAATTAAGTAAGATATATAATTTTACATAAAAGTGTCATTTGCTATTAATTAAATAAGTATTGTTGAAAAATTTTAATATGTTCTAAAAGATCTCTTCAAAATCTTTTAAATGATACCCATATTGACAATTGAATTTTTTTCGTTTGGAGCGGTGCCCGTAAATTAAATCGAATTCATTACAAAACTCTTATTCTAAGACTGCAACACATAAACCTACAAACAAAACTAATGTAATGGTTTGGGATATACAGCTACCCAAATGTCATTATTAGTCATTGTTTATAATTTTGCTTTTATCAAGCTTAAAGTTTTCCTTTGTACTACTCAAAAATACCATATTGATTGGAAACTGTTGTCAAATCTAGTTTAAATTAGCGTAAGAAAAATTTATAATATAAAAACCCTTCTAACTAGCATGCCTCTTTTGAAGGATTTATTTTTTCAATTTATAATTGCCGACTCTCTTTTCTTTGCTTATTTGTAAACAAGAGATACAAAAAATTGTTACAAAGTTTTTATTATTGATAAAATTGAAAAAAAAAAAACTGTTTATATGTTAAAATATTTATTTGTTTAATAAGTAGTTGCCTAATTAAAAAAGAAAGGAAAATGAAACGGGATAACAATATATAGAAAATGTTTATGAAAATCAATTAAATAATATGCTTATCTAACCCTTGTGTTAATGCTCAACATTATCTACATTGTTTGCACATAGAGCATTCACACCATTGCTGAAGCACCGAAAGATATTAACCTATTTGGCAAGCTATTCCAAATGCGGGCAGTTTTTAACAAAAATGATTTTTCAAAAAGTGAGTTGTTAATTCTGGGAATGAAAACTTAGGTATTTCTTGAGGAGTTAATAAAGTTTATACGACTATACAAAAAATATGGGTTAGAGCTTTTCACAATACAGTAGAATCGTGTCAGTAATCTCACATCCAGAAAATTATTGAAGGAGCAGCTTAAAAATCGGTAGACATAAATTGAAACATGATCTATCCAAAGCTGATATACAAACCGCATTATTTTGTTAAGGAGGAGTTGAATTCTACGAAGAGTGCTAGAATTTGTGCATGAATAAACTTTAATACAGTATAAAATTTGCGAAATTAGTATTGCATGGGCTACCCTGTATCTTACGTAGAATGGCATATATACGTTAAGACAATAAATTGACGGAGAGTAAAATTAACCTTGAAGCAAAAATAGTTTATGTGATCATAGTAATTGAGTTTATTATCCAAGATCGCACACAATATCTTCACACTATTGACATAACATATTTCGGTGCCACATACCAGAAATTTTATCGTTTCCGCAGAAGATGCGCCAAACCTCATTACTCCGGTCTTTGATGCATTAATTAAAAGATTATGTGACCTCATCCAAACTTCAACATCTCTCAATTTATTATTAATATCAATCTGCATATCTTGCAGTGAGGTACATTGCGAAAATAAAAGTTGTATGTCATCTGCAAACGCATATGTCACACATGAAAGTAAATCCTTAACACTGAATAGGCTATAGGTACATTACAAAGAGTAGGGGCCCAAGAATCGATCCTTGAGCTACTCCCGAATGAACATTATGAGTTTCAGATTCGACTCCACAAAATGAAACGAATTGATGACGATTGCTTAAATATGAAAACAAGAGCTTAAATGCCAATCGTGAGAATCTAAATTCATGGTGTAGCTTCTTTATAAGGTTATTGTGATCTACCCGGTCAAAAGCCTTTGAAAGGTCAAGGGAGTAGTGTTCTGTCATTTGTACTGTCCGCACGCGTTTTTGTTTCGTCGTTATTTTAATCTATGTTGTTTTTTTAATTTAGTGTCAATTTTTTTAATTAATAGTGCCATAAAAAAATATACATAAAATAAGAACAGAAACTTAATCAATATAATAATAATAATAAAAATTAAAAATCAAAAACATAAAACCAAAACTATCAACATACCTACATATAAGAAAACAAACAAAAACAATAAATTCTTGTAACAGTTACAAAAAAGAAGGAAAAAAACAGCCAAAAACAGGCTCTTTACGATGCAAATTGTACCACAAATAGTACCTTTCCTTTTTTCTAGTTTTTTTTTCCTCTTTTTTTATAGTAATTGTAATTTTATTTTACTTGCACCTTTGTGGTAACTGTTGTTTGACTAGTTAGTGGCGAAGGTATAACACTGGTCACTAAATAGTCACAAAAACATCAGTTTTTACGGGGGTGTTAGTATTATAAAATAGACAAAAGGTTTGAATCTTTGTATTTGTAATGGCAGGAAGATTTAAAATCGATTTCTGCAACATACGTGGATTAAGAGCGAATTTCTTCTCTGTGTATGCTACAGATGTCTCCATCGGCCTGATATTTTCACCTTATGTGAGACCCAGGTATCTGAGGATGCTTATCCACATTATTTACATGTGCCTGCGTACTCTGTTCTAACTTTTTTTTAGTCTACATAGGGGCCTTGCGATGTACATTTCTAATAAAGTCGTGTACCAGATCCAGCAATCACCAGGCGAGAATGACCCTGAACTTAACTGTCTTTGTGTTAAATTCAAAATCTGGTCACACTTCTTACATTTCGGGTTTTTATATAGAAGCCCAAACGCGGGAAGGTATACATCTATTTCCGGCTTCGATGCCCTTTCCGATTCCATATCGAAAATCGTATATACGTATTTGATAAAGTGTATGAAAGTTATTTAATTGTTTCTTGTTGGACTGTGTATGTTAAAAATAAAAGAAAAAAATACAAAAACCAAAATTTTTCAATGTAACAAATTTGCAATATTATTGGTGAAATAAATCATTATAAAAATTTAAAAGTTTTCACTAAAGTTTAAAGTGTTCAGAATAAACAATTAACTAAACCACTGGGCTAATTTAATTTCGCAATGGTTTTTATCATTCTATGCACGGCAAAATAACAGGTGTAACCATGGCGAAATCATCTACCAGGTGGTGGCAGCGGCGAATTCATTCATTTTCGCCGTTGCAGAAAATGTCAAATTCCATATATAAAAAATCAGAGAAAATTTTTTTTTATAGGCATTTTGACATTTTCTGCAACGGCGAAAATTAATGAAATTCGCCACTGCCACCACCTGGTACATGATTTCGCCATGGGTGTAACTGTTATCCCAGTCTTGATCCCAGAATTTTGCTAGGTTTTTTTAAAACATTGCTTCCATTTTTTTATGTATATTTTATCATCCTCTACCGATTGGTGCTATTGACCATATGTTATGGTAGAGTTAACCTGTAATTAGTTCATAATCTTTCACTTTTAGAGTTTTTTTTTCATTTTGTGAAAGACTGTTGCTTAACAATTTTTGTAAGACGGTGTTTCCAGAAATAAAATATACTACGATCGTTTCGTATCTTAGTCCTCTATCGCTCGTAAGTGTATGTGGAATAGCTTTTGAGACATAAACGAAAAACTAAGATTATCCGGTATGTTCCAGATTCCACTTTGAAGTAAAAGTAGTTTGTAATCACTTCAATTTGGCACTTGGGTGTTCTGAATTTTACTTTTTACATTTCATTTCTATTTTGTTTTCGAACATCAATTCGTAGTAAATTGCATTGTTCTAGAAACTACTTTTAGGCAAAAAGAAGTGGTTTGAAACTACTTTTAAATTTTATTGTGAAACAGACATTTTTGCAAATAAACATGTGAGTATAATTAATAAAAGTGGTCAGATCCTTTTGGTAGAATAAAAAATTTCCTTATTTGAAGGGGAAAATACAAGAATACTACACAGGATGCAATAATGTTGCGTTTTATGCAAAACAATCTGGACATGACAAAAAGATTCGAAAAAGGGGACCGCGTAAAATTGGAAGAATTGTGGAAAGACCTAACAGTTCAATTAAATAGCAATGGTCCTCCAACAAAGGATACGTCTGGTTGGAAAAAGACAAATTACATTATTAAAAAATAAATAAATATTTTTTAGAAACTGACAAAATTTTATATGTGTGGATGGATTGGAAGGCGTTAGTGAGACGAAAAATCGCACATAATAGTTCGGAGGCTAGAGCGACTGGTAGAGGACCTTTTAATAAGTTTGTACTTACAAAAATTAAAGAAGCTGTTGGTGAATTGTGTGGGATTTTCACAGTCATCAAAGGAGTTGAAAACGCACAGGTTTTCAGTAATTCACCTACAGAAGAAGAAACCGCAGTCGACTTGAGTGATATGTTTGAAGAAAATGTTGCTTGCACCATGAAGTCTACTACTACTGCGACTCCAAGACGCCATAAAGACGATAGTTTTAATGACATAATGAAAAACTGTATGAGAGGCCAGACTGATGCTATGGTATCAATTGCGGAGCAGCTGAAAGGAATATGTAATCATAATGAGACCATAAAGCGTATAAAAGATTTAAATAGAGAAATTAGGAACAATACCCATGAGCTGAAGGCAATAAAAAAAGTTTTCAAAACCACATTGAAGAAAAGAAACGACACTATATACGAATGGAGCAGCTAAGGGAGGAAGAAATTCAAATCAAAAGTAGAAAATTAGAGATTGAGGAATTTAAGTTAAATTACTAAAGAAGAAATATGTGATTTTGAATTGTGCTTTTTATTTACTTTTAAAGTTTTTTTTTGTTTTTAACGTTTTTTTAATAATTGATCTCAACTGAAGTTACATTGACCTTAACGTGCTTAAGGCATACAGAATGTGCTAGCGATTTATTTTTGTGATTTTTTTAAATAAATTAAATGTGATTTAAAAAATCAATCTTCAAGTTTTATTAAATTTTTATACATTTATAGGTATACATTTATAGGCCGATAAGCGGTCTCATCTCTTATTAAAGAGGCAACGGGATTAAATATTAATTCATCCCAGTCATCGTTGTCGTTATCGTTTTCATTTCTTGTGTTTGCCTCTTCCAAATATTCAACATTAAAATGCCTGCATACATTATGCACTGCGCAGCATACGTTAATTATCCGAATCACTTTTATGGGCTGATACGGAAGTATTTTGGCAAGGCACCGAAAGCGGCTTTTCAAAACGCCAATAGTCCTTTCAATTACATTTCGTGCTGACGCATGTTTTTTATTAAAGTTGTGTTGACGTGTACCAGCCTGAGGATCCCTGTAAGGGGTCAGTCAAAATGGTTGGAGAGCGTATACCGCGTCACCCAACAACCAGCTGCTTCTGTCACCGTTATCAAAACAACGAGTAAAATAGTTCCATGGCTTACTGACGCTACAAATAAGAGAATCGTGACTAGAACCGGGTCGGCAGGCATCGATCGCCTTAATAACCATGTTATAATCACAAATCTATAATAAATTGTAAATAATAAATATAACGCTTGATTATACAATAAGGTTTTTGGATATAAACTTACAATCATTGCATTTAAACTGTAGTACCCTTTCCTGTTATAGAACAAATTTCCATCTTTTTGCGGTTTAGTAATTTCCACGTGAGTTCCATCAATGCATCCTACTACACCGGGAATACCAAATTTTTGCATGAAGTGGTGCTTAGACAAATTTTGTTCATCAAGTTTCATTTTCAATTTAATCCACTTGGGACAAATATATTTTTCTAAAACAATAAGCACTCGATTTAAAACTTTGCAGGTGGTGCTCCGTGCTAAGCAGCCTCGCTGAAATTCTCCTTCTGCCAAAAATCTCAATGTGGCAGCAAGCTGTTGTTCTGCCGGAATGGATGACTTGGGCAGTCTCAGTTTAATGCAATTCAAAATATTACAAAATGCATCTTTGTTGATGCGAAAATTTTGTAAAAACCTAACAAAGTTTTCATTAAAAGTATATTAAATGAACTTAAGTATATACATATGTGTACTTACGTAGTGTCGCCTATATCCAAAGGATTTGAGTGATCCCGCAAAATCCGCCTTTGTAACTTTGTTTTTGCATAATCATAGCTTTGGTATATAATAGAAACCAACACCGCATTCATTATTAATTTTTCCTTTTTTTTCCTTTTTTGTTTTATGCAAAAAATCACAAACAGTAGTTTCAATTAAAAAATTTTGTTTAAAAGTAACATCAGCTGTTTACAATTTCTGTTTTCGAACTTCATGTACATCATGTACATCATGTTTAAAAGAACGAATTTTCATTTATTTTATTTGGCAAAATGAAATTGGCAATACGCGACCTCTGAGTATTACAATTAAGAGTTCCGCTTCTAAAATCATATTGTGTCCCTCTTTTTGTATAGCACTGAATTAACGTTTTTTTGTTTTTCTATTTGTTATTTATTTAAATTTCATATTTCTGTATATTAACATGAATGGAATAAACATAAGTTAAATAAAAATACATACTTACATATACTTATATGTACAAAATTTCAACTGTCAATATCGTTTTTTTAATTTGCAAAAGGCCTAACATAAAAACATTTAAATTTAATACATAAAAGGTAATAAAAAAAACTACAGGTACAACACAGAATTTTATACATACATAATTATATTTTAAAAACTTTAAAATATGTTTATATGCTAACTTATTGAAAAAAAAACATAAACTCAGACCTGTCGACCTGTCGACCTGTTTAATTTTAAAATATTTATATTTCTGTAATAGTCTTAAAAAAGTTAACGATTTTGATAATTTCATTTAATTTTTTTTTCTAAACAAACAACAAGACTGTGTTCTTCAATTTTTTCCATACAATTTATAACATACATATGTATACAGACATTTATTCTATTATGCATCTATTATGTCTTCTTTATTCTTCTATGGTCAACGGCTGTGGATCATTTTTAGACATTTTTTTCTTTTTTTTACGATAATATTTGTAATAAAATTTCACGCAAAAGAATTGTTTGATTTTTCTTTAAGATAATAATGTCAATAAATATTGAAATGAATATAAATAACTTCTAATTAATTCATATTATGAAGAAAAGTATTGTTACAACATTTGTTTTTTTTTTTTTTACTTTACTTTGATTAACTCAACAAAAAAATTGTTTTGTCTCGAGCAGTTAACGCTTACAGGCCCTGAAAGTGCATTATAGTGTGGCGCACGTTTTTTTTTACTTAGATTATAAGTTAGTTTTTTTCAATATTAGCTTCTTCCAGCCTAGCAAAAGTAATTCTATTTGGATGGGGTGCTCTTTCCTTAGATTCTGAAAGTCTCTGGTTTCTATTCTTTTATTTGGATGGGTGCCTTTTGGCTAGGCGGACCCTTTCCTTAGATTCCTTCTTTTTATCCTTCAGCAGTTTTGTTGAAGGGGTATGGTAGAATCGTCATGTAGTAAATTATCATCACTGTTTGAAATAAGCCAGTTTATTTTATTTATCTACTTAGTGCTCCGCGATTAAAGCTACTAAGTGATGTTTATTTAGTTAATGTCTTATTGTAACAAATTGTTCTTCTTATCTACTATTTGGTTAAGTGTTTTTCGAATTACACTCAACCTCTTAGTTCTATATTTTTTTTTTAATTCTCCAGACAAGCCATTAGGCTTCGCGGGAGTAGCCTCAATAATAAATTAATAATAAAAAAAATAATTTACCCATATCTTGACTTTATTAAAATACCAGTAATAATGAATTTTGAGTAGTTTACAAAATTCAGGATTGAGTGAAAATATCAAATTCTTTTTATCTTTTATTTTTACAAATTTACTTAAATAGAACAAATATTTTGTTTGAAATGGGAAAATGCTTATCGTTACAATATTTTGCAGACCACTTGACTGTTGGTTTATTCAACTGTGTGTGAGCAGTGTAACATGACTTAATGTTATAAATGTTAGTGTGTCGGCAATTTAGACTGTTTATTGGAGTTATATTAACCGATTAGTCACACTGCGCATATATCATAATTCTTTTTTAACTATAATACAAATATGGCAGTATTATGAAATATCAAAATAACTATCAATAGTATATGAAAAAGAGTTGCTAATAAGCACAATGAATGGCGAATATTGTTAGAAATGGTTCAAATATTAAAAAAAAATGTCTGCGATACTCATGTACTCATTACCTTGTATATATAACTTTTTAATAACCAAAAACTATTTCACTTAAGAAATGAATGCAAAACACATAGTTTTTTATATCAATAAATAAGATATTTGTTTACTTTTTCTTTGTTTTGCGCAACAACAAAAAAATGCCATAAAACTATATTATTTAAATAGACTTTAAATGAGCATGTTCGGTAATTTACGTTTTATTTAAGTGTGTAATGAAAAACTGAATTCTGTATTTAAATAAAACTTAAAGATAAATGAAATTTAAATACGAAGTCAAAAACTGGCCCCTAATCTTCTATCGATCATTTATAGCGGAATGTGTCCACGCAGAATAGTTTTCGTGTTATTGTTGCCAAATTACCATAATAGTTTCAGCTGTTACACTTTTATTGCTTAATAATCATGCTAAAAGTAGCAAAAATTGATGCTATCACGTGTAGTTATTAATTGTATTGAGTTGCGATCGAGTTAAAAATGCTATTCTTTGTTACCGTTTGTTCACATATTTAATGTAAAATAGCAAAGAACATTGAAATCACAGCACTCGAAAAAACAAAGCATAGGAAAATAACTTTCCATGCAACACTAAAAAAGTTTAACAAAACCAAGGCGAATTAGTTTACAGGTGGTCTCTATAGCCCAGCTGATTTTTGTTTATCTTCAACATACGAGAATTATCAGGATTGCCAATATGACATTCCATTTTTTTAGGATCAAAGTTGTGAGTAGAAAAAAATACGTAAAATGATAAAATAAAAATGATAGAGTTTAAAAAAAAACTTTAATAAAATTGTCAAATTTATGTTCATACTACTTGACATTTACATTATATTTTTCTTACATATACATAAATGAACAACAACATGACAACATAGTAGGCTGTGCGTACAATGAACATAAATGCTTATAAGAAAGTACAGTGTGTATACAATAACAACAATAATGGTGTTTGAGTAAATGCTAACAAAGTAGGCATGGGTGTATATAAAGTGTGTATACAAGAGAAAACATATGGCTGTGTGTATTAGAACATAAATACAATTATAGATAATAACGATGCTTAGGTTGCTATGTTAACTGAGTAGGCCGTGCGCGCAATATACATGTTGGATACAGGGAAGCAAACACAAAAGAGAAGTATGTATGCCACACGAATATACTGACTATAACTCGGCCATCCTGACAAACGAGATCGCCCGATCTCGGGTCGAACAAGTATTACTCCTCCCCTTAAACCACGGACGGATATTGCCGGCAGCCCACACACCTTTGTACGGGTTTCGCGATTGCTGAAAACCCTCTACATCTTCTATAAGATACCTATCATTCCTAAAAATCTTTGTTACTCTGTAAGGTCCCTTAAACCTAGGAATGAGCTTCCTCGAAACGCCCCCCTGTGAGTCGAAATTTCTTATCATAACATAATCTCCCACAGAGTATTTGGTAGCCGGCTTTCTCCGTCTGTCGACATAACGTTTGTTGTAGTCCTGCAACGATTTCTGCTTTTCAGAAGCTACTTTTCTCACCTCATTATGGTCAGCCTGAGTCACTTGTTGAAAATTATCCAATATACTTTCCCTTAGTGAGTCCACTACGGGACCAGCATGACGCTGGGACATTGTCCAATTGCTCTATGGACGGTGTTGTTCAAAGCGTGCTCGACTCTTTCCAAGACAGAGTCCCAGTATATGGCATCCTCAGGACGAACTAGTTTTGCTATCATTGGTCCTATGCACCTGTTAACTCTCTCCACTTGCCCGTTAGCTTGTGGAGACCCAGTCGCAATCTTTACGTGTTTGATATCCTGCCCGTATAAAAAATCCTGAATTTCAGAGGAAGTGAAAGCAGTTCCCCTATCGCTAACAATGCATTTAGGACGGCTGTAAGCCCTAAAATAACTCCTTAAATGTTCGATCACCTCCTTCGTCTTAGTGGTCTTAGTAGGATAGAGTCTCACAAATTTCGTGCTTGCGTCGATAACAACCAAAATATATTTCAACAGCCTCCCTTTATCCACAGGGCCATAATGATCAATATGGACAACATCGAAAGGAGCCGTAGACTTAGGAACAATATTTAAAAAACCCTCCTCTTTACCCTGTTTATCCGAGTAAGCAATGCACTTCAAGCAATTCTGAACATGTTCGGAAGCTTTTTTTCTCACCTGGGGAAACCAGTAGCTGCCCGATATAAGATCTGTCATTTTGTCAATTCCAACGTGTCCCATTTCATCATGGTACCTATATAATACATGATTCTCCATTGCTTCTGGTACACAGAATAACACTAGGTCATCTTTGTTAGTTTTTCTGTACAGAACGCCATTTCTCATTTCAAACATTTTACTCTGCTTTCCTTGAAGTTTCTCTTTTATCTTTAATAACTTCGGATCTCTATTTTGGCCTATAACCAGGTTTTCTTCAAAGCTATTACTCTCAATCGCCATCACATGTAAGCTCCTACTTAAAGCGTCAACATGCTGCATTCGTGCTCCAGCCCTGTGCTCCAAGTCAAAGTCGTAGTCCTGGAATTCTAGTGCCCACCTGGCTATCCAAGGATTCATCTCCTTTCGGTTAAGAGTCATAGTCAAGGAATTACAATCGGTTACAACCTTAAACTTCCTCCCATGCAAATAGACCCTGAATCGCCTTAGAGCATAGAGGATAGCGAGCGTCTCTAATTCAAAGCTGTGGTATTTCGACTCAGAATCGGTTGTTCTTTTGGAATAATAAAATACCGGGTGCATTTTCCCATCACTCTTCCTCTGCAGCAATATAGCACCAAACCCCATACTGCTAGCATCGCAGTGTAACTCTGTGTCATCCTTTGGATCAAACAACGCTAATATTGGTGACTGCATCAATATTCCCTTTAACGTCTCAAAGGCTTTTAATTCATTCGGTCCGAAGTTAAAGACCTTATCCTTCCTCGTCAAGTCTGTCAACGGTTTAGCTATAGTGGCAAAATTCTTCACGAACCTTCTAAAATACGAAGTAAGGCCCAAGAAACTCCGCACCGAATGTGTATTCGATGGGACAGGAAAATCCCCTACCGCCCTTACCCCATCGTCATCTGCTCTAATTCCCTTTCCATCAATTAAGTACCCCAAATATTTGACGTTGGTTCTTAGAAATTCACACTTGTCTAGCCGGAGCTCCAACTTGTTCTCTACTAACCGTCTGAATACATTCCGAAGTATTCGGAAATGTTCCTCAACAGTATTTGTCGCTATCATAATATCGTCCATATACACTATCAATTCCCTGTCCCTCATCATATCCGCAAAAACTCTGTTTACAAAGCGTTGGAACACCGAGGGTGCATTCTTTAGACCAAACGGCATTCTAAGGAACTCAAACTGTCCCAGTGGAGTTACGAAGGACGTGTACTTTATAGAATCCTTCTCTACAAAGACGTGATAGAATCCATTTCTTAAGTCCAGCTTTGAAAAAAATTGCCTTCCTGACAACCGGTCCAAGAGTTCATCGATAAGAGGAATGGGGTAATTGTCCTTCAACGTCATCTTGTTCAGGGTCCTATAGTCCACACACATGCGAAGTTCCCCTGACTTCTTTTTCACGAGCACTATGGGGGACGCAAATTCTGACTCTGACCTTTCTCCAGATAATCATCTAAAATTTTCTGTAATTTCTCCCTTTCCTCGTATGATGATCTCCTAGGTGTACAACTGAAAGTTCTTGGTTTATCCAAGTTAAGTTTAATCTCACTTCTAGTCCTTGGTTCAAGTGGCCTTTCAGGCCTTACGTAATTATCAACAAAAATTCGTTCTAACTTCTTCCTGTCATTGTCCTGAACCTGTTCACCTATTCTAAGCTCTACAGTATCCGCCATATTTCCCCATTCGATGGACATAATTGCCTTTGTCGCGTCATCAGTATCCGCGAGATCATCCCCTATTTTCACGGCAACCGAAGTCTCCCCAGCGACTAAATCCAAGCCAGCCCTATCCAGAAAATCTCTACCAAGAATACAATCGAAAACCATTACCGCATCATCAACAACAAACATTTCAATTTTAACGTATTTATTTTCCAAAAACAAGTAAAATAAAATTTTTCCAAGAGTTTTAAATTCAATGTTGTTCAAAGAAAAAAATGAAAAATTCACTTTATTTATCCTATCCAATTCGCCCTTTTGCAATGCTACCGACTTCCTTATAAAACATGAGGGACTCCCTGTATCCATCAGGCATTCTATATAGAAATAATTTTCATAATTATTATCTAAACTACACTTAAAATACCTTAAATATTTATTCTCTACCTTAGGTCCCAGTCTCTTCCGTTCCGGGCAAGCTGCTACCAGATGGCTCGAACTGCCGCAACCATAGCAAGCACCTACCTCTCTTTTTGGCTTTTGGCACTCGTTGGCGTAGTGTCCAACACAATTACAATTATAGCACCGCACACCAGACTCCCGCTTGTCTCCCTTATAACCTGATGGTTTGCTCAACGTTATTCTGGAAAAGGCTGCCAAAAGTTGCGATTTGCTCTGGAAACATTGCAAGTTAGCATGCATCCTTAGGCTTTTGTCCGGAATCCCGTCAATGAGGTACTCGATGAGTTCATCTTCGGGGACCTTTAGGCGTTCCGCTAGAGCGACTTTGCCATTGAAATACGCTAGGAAGTCTTCATCATGCTGCCACTTTCTAATTTCAAACTTGCGGCGTAAGTGAAGTTTATTTTCTTTCACGCTAAAGAGGTCTACTATTTCACCGAGCAGTTTATTGAAATCTTCGTGTATAAAGTTTGACTTTGAGTGTAACCAGCTTTGGACTTTTCTTTTGACTTTCGACATGAGTAAAGCTTTTGCTGTGCCCGGATCTACTGAATAAAGAGCACAAATATTTCTCACCTGAGATGCAAATATCGTTGGTCATACTCTGGCAGCAACTCCTTTAAAAGAACAAAAGAAGTGTTGCCACAACCACTCAAATTTTCATTTGTTTTAGAACCACTATTCTGAGCGCAATTATTGCTACTTTCTTTGCAGCCGCCAACGTTAATTTCTTCACTATTTTCAGCGTCACGTTGATTTACAACACTGCTGCTCTCATTTTCAGCTCTAACATCTTCGGTCTCTGCTCCATCGCCGCTACCATTTGCAACACCTCCTCTGCATTCGTTTGCTTCACCACAGTTGCTATCATTTGTACTGCCATATCTATCATTTGCACCAACCTGTTCAATTTCGTTTCCATTACCACCATTAGTTTCTCGTCCACCGCACAAAACTACTTGTTTTTTTTGGAGCTCTTTCCTTTTTTTCTCGGCTTCAGCTATCATTTTGAGCAAATCATTTTCTTTTCGCAGCAACTCCTTTTCTCTTTTAATAAGATCAAGTTCTTTCTTTAGAAAACTCACAAAGTCACTTCCAAGAACTTTTCCTGATTTCTTCTGTTTTTCCACACTACCATTTGCCTGTCCTTCTTCTTCGTCTGTTTGCCTACACTCGTCTTCACCAAATAATTCATTTTCCTGGCAGCGCTCATTTTCTTGGGAACTTTCACTTTCTTCAACACTTTCAACAATCGCCACGTCAGAATGTCCACCAGCTGCCGCTGGGCATTTCCCTCTTTTATCAGCAGGCACATCATTCAGTCGGACAAGCAGGGCACTTTTTGTCCCAGTTGAGGAGAGCCCAAGGCTCTGAAGCCAAAACCGCAACTCCGCAGACGTATAGTCTGATCCGCAAACATCACTCATTTTCAATTTTTCTTCTTTTTTTTTTATTGTTTAAAAATTAGTGTTATAAAAAAACTCCGTTTTCTGTTGCTTTCCTTAGTGTTTTGTTTTTTGTTTAATTTATTTAATTCACTCTGATTCTTTTTTTTTATAGTTCTCTTACTTTTCTGTTTAGTAAAAAAAAATTGTCTCTTTTTTTTATCCACTTAATATTTCGGTGTCAATCCCACTTCTGAAAATGTAGTAAGACAACTTGTCCTGTTGGTATTCAATTCACGACTGCTTTATTCTTTTCTACTCAACTTAATTCTAACTTATAACTAGAATATGTGTGTAGGCTTTCTTACATATACATAAATGAACAACAACATGACAACATAGTAGGCTGTGCGTACAATGAACATAAATGCTTATAAGAAAGTACAGTGTGTATACAATAACAACAATAATGGTGTTTGAGTAAATGCTAACAAAGTAGGCCAAGCGCATGCGTGTATATAAAGTGTGTATACGAGAGAAAACATATGGCTGTGTGTATTAGAACATAAATACAATTATAGATAATAACGATGCTTAGGTTGCTATGTTAACTGAGTAGGCCGTGCGCGCAATATACATGTTGGATACAGGGAAGCAAACACAAAAGAGAAGTATGTATGCCACACGAATATACTGACTATATTAATTTTATTTATTTATATAACCTGCAGGGTCCGTTAGGAATTTCAGGTTATAAGTGTTTGTTCTTACTTCTAGTTTACAACTGCTGTTTTAATAATTTTTCATCCCTTTTTATACTAAATTCTTAACGCTAAAAATGCTGATTAAACAGAATCAGCATTTCTTAAAAATAAATATTTTAAATAATTAAAGTGCTGACTTGCCAAAAAGAGTTATATTTCAATAGTACATTAATTTGATTTACTTATAAACAAAGTTTAACTAAATAAAGTGCTGACTTGCCATAAAGAGTCATATTTTATAAGTACACATTTATTAATTTTGATTAACTTATAACTAGAATTTAAAAATACGAGGGTGCCTCTCAACATCCCTCCCCTCTTATCGGAAACTGCGACCCTGCGTGTGGTGTCGATGTTGCTGCAGATGGAGAGCTAACGTTCGTATATGAAGGATGGGTCTTTTACTGCTTATCACAGGTGCGTTGCTTTGTGTTATATCACCTTCTTTCCGGAAAACTAACTGGATTTGTAAAAATTGATGATGTTTTTCGCAATTCGGAAAGCTTCAAAGCATAGTTGTACTTGAATAGAATTCATATCCTTAGCTTCTTTTTCTGTTTGTTTTATCAACTTCTGATCTTCTTTAATTGTTAAAAAGGTACGTCTTAAACGTTGTCGCTTCTTTTCATTACTTCCTTTTTAGCTCGTATGTATAATACCCATGTTTTTAAATTCTGCAAAAAAAAAAACCAGCATCTTGTGAAATTTTCAAATCATGTGGTCGGTCCTTTAGAGCCAACAAATCCAACTTCGGGAAAAGTTTTAGTATTTCTTTAATAGTCAATGCTGTTCAAAGAATAATATTTACTATGCATATCGGACTTGTATCGAACCGAAATTTTTCCACCGGCTGCTTTCTTATGCACAAACTTGCTTCATATTCATATTTCATCTGCGTATTCGGAGGTGTTGTGATAAAGGTGGCGGTTGTGTTGCCTCTACTGCATTTTGCAGTGATTAAACACAGCTTTAATCACACTTGTTTTTACCACACATCAGGAAAAAACCGTAGATCGTGACCACAATAAAAAAACTTCGTTCTAGATCAAAAGGGTACTCTTCGGATAAGGTTTAGCATCTCCTAATGATAAATTTAATTAAATAAAGTGAGCAAAATCATAATTGAGATTTTTGAAAGTTTTTTATCCACGTTAGAGACAATAAAGCCCTCTAAGTTAAAAATATTTTTTGGTTTATTTTATTGCACCTCTAGTCCCATGTTTTCGTATTTTTTTGTTCATTTGTGTTGCTGCTCCGTTGGGGGCTGGACAGGATGAGTCCATGATGTTAGTTGAAACGTAAAGGTTTCGCTTATTGCGTTGGAGAACACCACACGTAATCTTAGTCTATTTCTAAAATTTTAAAACTAAAAAATACTTAAATTTCCAAAACCCATCCTTTCCAAATTGTTAACAAAACCAAAAAAATTCTTAACATAAAATTGTTTGCCAAAATTAAATTATTTACAATAATATATAAGGGTTTTGGTATTTTACTGCTATAATTTAAACATAAAAACATTACTCTTCCTTTATTTGCTACTTTTATAGAAAAAATGTTTTTCCTTTTTTTTCTACTTCTAAAACAACATAAAAAACTCATAAAAAAAAGAATATTTTTTTTAAACAAACTTCACGCTGTTTAGAAAATAATTACTTTAAAACATTTGCAATTAAAAAAAACAGTGCTTTTTTATTAATGAAATACTGAACAAAAAAAATCAAAAGTAAAGCACAAAATGTTGTGCTAAAACTTTAAAATTTGTTTGTTAATTTGAAATATTCCAAGTGAGATTTTGTAAAAATGTGTTTTTTTAATGCTATATGTACTAGTGCGAAATAAATGTTAAACAAAAAAAAAATCCAAAGTTTTAAGCCTTAATACTTTGTGCTTAAGATCCTTTAAAAACAAAGAAGTTATGTCATTTAATTTCAAAAATTAAATCACAATACCGTTGTCCTCCAGATCAATCACGTGGATGATATAGTCATACTTTTTTTACAAGCTGTACTGTGCCTATATGAATTTCCGTGAAACCATTTCATGATTCAAGTTTTCCATATAAAGTTCAGGGCGAATTTATTTGGTGTTAAGCAGGGTTTTAATTTTATTTTCCTACATCATTTCAGAGTTCTTCAAAGTTCTGATAGTTGGACAGATATAGAATTTTTTTTCTTGTCATCGGAATGTCCAATCTTTACCCAGTGGGTGAGAAATTTTATTTTAAAAATTATTTTAAATTTCTTTCTTAGCCTATAATTTTTTTCTGATATTTTGAACACCTATTTATTAAATTCTTATTATCAGTTCCTTCAGATAACGCTTGTTGTATATTTGGTGTAAAGCATTTTACTTTTCCTTCATGAAAAAAACCTTCTGTGGCCTTTTTTCATTTTAATTCAGTTTGTTATTATTATCTTTTACTGCCTTTTTCTTAGTTTTTACAATATTTACCTTTAGCTGAAATTGTATCTATGTTAGAACTAACTTTATCGATTATAGGCAAATAACTGTTTTTACGGCATTTGTACCAGTTCTGTGCTAATAAATAACTTTTCGATGTAAGTTTTCCTTAGTCACGAACTCCTCCTTTTAAAAAACTTTAGTGCAGGGTGCGTATTTAGACTTCAATTTAAAATTTTTATCTTCCTTATGTGCCCCTTTATTTTCTTTATTTTGTTCATATAATTATTTTTTGCTGAAAATTTCGATATTTTCTTATACTTTAATCTTATAACCCTGGTTTCTGGTTTCTCCCTTTTTTTTCACATATTATCCTACCGTTATTTTTACTCATTTTCCTTTAAACTTCTTCACTCTTTTTTTATTTTAAAATTCCTTGGTGTTTTTCGCCTTTCTGACTATATATTTTCATACTATTCATTTTTTCTCATGTTCGTTAATATTTTTTCATTATTTTCCTTATATGACCTCCTTTCCATTTACTTATATTTCATCCTTTATCGCTCTCATATCCCACTTTCGTCCCGTAGCTTTGGTTTTGAGCCAAAATATCTAGGATCAGAAATTGGGTAGCTAATACACTTCGTAGCGTATTATACGTTTTTTTTTACTATATGACCTTTTTTCTCTTTTATCTCATTAATCTTTGTTCAATTTTGTCTATTATCTACTCCTTTCATATTTTACCTCGAAATGTTTCTTCGCGTACCCCATGGCACTTGCCGTAAGTTGAAATCGTATCGAATTTTCGCACTAAGTTTAATGTTTCGGGCAAATTACCGATGGCAGTGTAGTAAAGTAACTAAATCAGTGTTTTATGAGTAACTTACTTGTACTTCCGCTTAAGTTCTTTGTAGCTTTAGCTTGGAGCCAAAATAACCAGGAAAAAAACGGAGTAACTGATACTCTTTAAACTAAGCAGAAGTAAAAAAAATCTTTACAAAAATTACCCTTTTTAATTATTCGCAATCTTACCCCTTGCACTCTGCCACCTTTTATAAATTCTTTATTTTACTGGTTTTATCAAATTATTATGATAAACCTTGTCAGAGTTCCTTTGTCGTATTCTTACATTGACAGGTGTGGGTACTCCCGTGACTTCATAGGGACCCAACCATATAAGTGAAAATTTATTTTTTCGCGCCTGGTTTTTTAGCCACACCATTTGTCCGGTCTTAAACTATCTAGTCTTTGTGCCCTTGTCATAATATTTTTTTAATTTTTCTTTTGCCCTAACCTGGTTCTGTCTCACCACTTCGTAACTTCGTTGAATTTGGTATTTAAGGATTTTGCTGTAGTCATCTATGTTATAGAGAGGCGCTGGCTGCTTTTTTAACCTGACAGGTGTTTCAAATTCGAATCCGTATAGTACCTTGTTGGGTGTTTGCTTAGAAGAGGAATGTCTTGTGTTATTATGTACATGCATAGCATGATGCAGCCAATTATCCCAATTAGTTCCGTCAAGTTTCACAAAACTTCTTAAATACTCTGCAAGAGGTCTATGGGTCCTTTCTAGGGATCCATTAGATTGAGGATGATATGGAGTTATATATATGCTTTTTACTCCAAGCAATTTTCAATTTTTACTCCAAGTATTTTGAAAAATCGTCCAAAAAGGTTACTATATATTTGTTGCCACTTGAGGATTCGGATAAAGGCCCAACAATATCCATGAAAATTCTTTCAAAAGGCATATTGCGGGTTGTGTTCAGGGTCATTGGCATCCTGTCTATCCTTAAGGTTTTATTTTTCTGGCAAATTTATCAGGAGGCTACATACTTTTTAATTTGACTTTGCATTCCAGCCCATTTGTATTGTGCCCTAATACGGAAATAAGTTTTTAGCGCACCTTAGTGACCTCCCAATGGCGTATCATGGAACGTTGTAATTACCTTCTTTATATCTTCTGCATCTGTTAAATATGTGGTACTATCTTCTTCTTCATGATTTTTATTCGTCTCCACTGCACTTTCCCTATTCGGAGTTTCCACACCTTTTGATTGTGCTCTCGTTATTACACCTATGTTTACTTCTTCCGTTGGAAGGTGGCTGAGAGCGTCTGCATTTTGATTCGTCTTGCCTGGTTTGTAGCGAATCTCAAAATCGTATTCTATTCATTTCAGTCTTAAACGACCCAATCTACCTTCCTGATCCCTTAGGTTAGCTATACCTTTCAAGGATTTGTGGTCGGTAAATACCGTGAAATATCTGCCGAGATATGGTCGAAAAGTTTTTGGGGCCCATATGGCCAATGGCCAGCAACTCCCTCTCTATTGTGGAGTATCGTTTTTCTGTATCGCTTAATACCCTGCTAGCGAAATAAATTGGTAGGTCACTTCCTGGCTCTCCTTGAGAGAGAATTGCTCCTAGAGCTCCATTACTGGCGTCTGTTGTCAAAATGAAAGACTTGCTAAAATCAGAATATTGGAGAAAAGGAGGGTTTGTCACAGCATTCTTCAACTTATCCATTGCTTTCTGGCACTCTTGTGTCCTCTCTAATTTTGTATCCTTTCTCAACATTTTGTTAAGAGGTAACAAAATTCGTGCCGAGTTTGGAATAAACTTTCTGTAGCAATTCATCAGCCCCAAAAATGCTTGAAGCTCCTTGATATTTTTAGGGGGTGGTATATCTTTCACTGCCCTAGTCTTATTTTAGTCTGGCAGAACCCCTTTTTCTGAGCACTGGTGTCCAAGATATATAGTTTCTCTCTGCAGGAAATTACATTTTTCAGGGTGTAATTTTAGGTTGTATTTTCTCAATACCTCCAAAACTTTCATTAAACGTGAATTATGGTCCACTAAATTTCTGCCATATATAACAATATCTTCCAAATAAACGAAACAGTCAATTCCTTGTAGCACAGTTAGTATTGAATTCATTATTCTTTAAAAAGTAGCTGGTGCATCCGTCAATCCCAAAGGCGTACGGTTAAATTCATACTGCCCCAAATTGGTACTGAAGGCGGTTTTTTGTTTTTCATTAGGATCCATTAATACTTGATGGTACCCGCTTGCTAAATCGAGAGTAGAGAAATACCTGCTGCACCCTAATTAGTTAAAATCTCATCGATTCTGGGTATTGGGAAAACTTGTTTTACTGTCGCTTCGTTCAGTTTTCTAAAATCTATAACCAATTCGCCGTGTTGGCCTGCTTTTTTGGGTACCAAAAGAACCGGGGAGTTTCATGGAGAATTGCTGGGTGTTATTACATTATACTTGAGCATTTGGTCTACCTGTCTGTTAATTTCAGTTCTGTGGACTTCTGGTAGTCTGTATTGTGGAATGTTTATTGGGGGTTGACTTGCTTCCGTGGGTATTTCATGTTTCAAATATCGTCGTATGTCTTTAAAATATTCTCGATTGAAAACCTTTCTTCTGGGTTAAGACTTTGGCTTAGTTTCACCGTTTTCAAGAGTAGTTTTTCTCTTTCTAACTTTTCTGTAGAATTATTATATTTATTGCTGCTAATGGCTTCATCTTATAGTCCCTGTAGCTTTCGCAGCTCAGGCTTATTTTTTCACTTATATTTATGGCCGTGTTATTCGTGTTCAGAATAGGTACAAGAGCTGCTCCGGCTTTCACTGTTGTTAGAGTTTTACCCAAGAAAACACCTGGAAAAATTTCTGACTTATTTATGACAATGTCACCGTTAACGGAGTTTACTATAACTGATGCAATTGTTTGTGAACGCTCTTTGATAAAATATTTTTCAGCTAAGTATATTTGTGATGATTTCATTTCTGGGACAAACGGTAGTGGAATCACTTCTTGTCCGTTTTTAAAAAATCTTAAGTTTTTTTTTAATTGTGTCTGTCTCTGATCTGTCCCACATCATATCTCTTCCTAGCAAAGCATCTGCTGGAAGTGTGGTTCCTTCGGGCACGACGTGCATTTGTGGTGAAAAATTTCCAGTCCTTCGAGCTGAGCAATTATCGTCCCCTTTAATGTTATATTTCCTCCGAAGGCCCCTAACAAACTCTTTTGATTGCGTTCATCTATTTTAACGTAAGGTGCCAAAGCTTCTGCCCTCACTAATGTAGTGTCTGCTCCTGTATCTACCAGCAAAGACGGACTTCTATTCACTGCTTCCCTACAAGGAAAATTTATGAATGCATCGTTCTTTTATTCTGTACGAAGTTTTTGCTCCTTTTTAGACTCTGATTTGAAAGTGAAATAGTTTGTGAAGGTCTCTGGAATGTACGTGTGTGTATTCTCACTCCAGTGTACTTTCTTGTTATTTTTAATTGTGGTGTCCGTCTACATTTCTCCCCACCTGGTATGACCTTTGATATAGACCTGAAAAGCAATTTGTTTTCGTGGGAGCTCCTTTCTGTTTCTTCTGATGTTTAAGATGCTAATGTCTTCGAAAGTAAGCAAGAATTTCTGGCATTCCAGCCTCTTAGTTTTGGCTGGGCCGTCTTAAGCTTCCCGAATTATTTCGGTTGTTGGCCACTTCTCGTACGTTGTTATTCCTATTGCCCGTATTGCTGATGTTTCTTCTTCCTCCATTTCTGTTAAACATATTATCGTGATAGTAATTTTTCGGGCACCTTGACGCAAAATGACCAAGGCCATCGCTATTGTAGCACCGTTGGTCTCTACTTTTAATGTCACCAAAACGATATTACCCTGGCTTTGATTTGATGATTGCAATGAGCTTTGCGCTCTACCTCTACGGTCAGGGGGGTAAAGACTTCTATTAATATTATTGTTGGATTGTTCTTGGCTTATTCCCTGATTAAATTTAATATTGCTTTGCCGTCTAAAACATTCGTTTATGGCAAAAATTGCAGAATTTTGTGGAACCCACAGATGGAAATGGCGTGGATATGGCATAAGATACTGACCGACGGATTTGGACAACGTCGCGGGCTGACGGTTGCAGTATTCCATCACCTAAGTAGGCAAGAGTGATACCTGGGTGAAACGGCTAGTCGGCTAATGCTGCAGCAGCCTCCGTCTTGTTAAAACTTTGGCAAGCCTTCAGGTACGTTCCCCATATATCGCCATTAGGTTCATTTGAGAAATCCTAAATTAGTTTCCGTCCTAGCTTTGTACTCTGTTGCCTATGAAGCACAGGGTCAACCCTCGCATGGTATTCCTGATTTCATAAATAACCATGGGGACAATAATAAATAACCAAGGAAAACTGCATTTATATATGGAGATAGCGGTCTAAATTGGGACCTAATAAGCTTGACACTAAAAAACTCGAGAGGAATATAGAATAAGAAAGCAAAGTGAGGGCAAACGGAATAGAAGGGGCTCAGAGAGGAGTCTTCTTTAGAAAGAAGACATATAGGCTAGAAGCTGGAGGGCGGACGCTTCGCCAAGGCAGGTATCTGCCGAAAAGGAAGCAGATGTGGTCATTCTAAGCGAACAGTGCGGACGAATATCCCCTGGCGCCTGGTTTAAGGATAAAACAGGTACAGCTGCACTTTGGGTGCCTAGCGGCAGTAGGTTCGCGGTTGTTGCTACACGTACGTGCGAACCGGAAGTTTTACGCTGATGAGCTGCTAACTCACCCATGGTGACAGTATAGAACAGTTTAAAGCGAAGCTGGATTTTATTGAGTGTAGGGTATGTGAAGTCGAAGGGCCCTTTGTAGTAGCTGCGGACTTCAACGCCAAGGCTGTCCAATAGGGGAAGGTTCATTTTGGACATGTGCGCCAGGCTTGGTCTAGTAGTGGCGAACACTGAAAATGTCACTACCTTTAGACGACCGGCACGTCAACACACCACGCTGGACATCACTCTGGTGTCCGAGAGCCTGGCCGGAGCAATTCTTGGATGGAAGGTACTGGGGGACTATAGTGGAAGTGATCATCAATATATGAACTTCCAGATCGCAGCCAGATCCAATCCTACCCTGACACCAAGAATGGGATGTATACGAAAGTGGAACGTTTCCAAACTGGATTCTGAAGCACCGCTGGCTTATTTCAATTCAGCCCTAATTGCACATGCCACCGATAGCGCTAGTTCCCGGGCAAATGCGATAATGCGGCGCATAATTCGGGGCTGTAACGCATCGATGACCCGTATAGCGCGTCATTCTAGGAGATGACCTGTTTTCTGGTGGACATTTAGGCGGGATTGCCTCCGCAAGAGAAGGAGATACACCAGAGCTAGATAGAACCGTAAGGCACCTTTGGAGGCCGAAAAGTTTAGGCTATCGTGAAAGGCGCTGAAAGTGGCAATTTTAACGGCAAAGAAATCGAAATTGGAAGCACTTCGGGGTGATCTGAGCAGCAGCCCTTTGGGGCTTGGCTATAAGATCGTTACAGGTAAGATAGGTGGAAACTCCGCCGTCCCACATCTGGGCGGTGGGGAGGTTGGCAACATCGTAAAATTTCTGTTTCCCATGCACCCTTATCTACGATAGGAACGGAAAGCTCAGGTTGGTGTAATGTATCCTCCCTTCACAGAAGAGGAACTGAAAGCTTTCAACAAAGTGCAAAGTTCCCTTAGCTTACCGCACTATCTTGGGCGCAGCAGTCTTCGTGGTTAGCGGGGAAATACCCGTCGACCTCTTGGCCTGTGAGCGGAAGGACACAGGGAGGACAGTGCTGTTAGTGTAGTGCATGCAGTATACACATACATACACAAACATACATAAACTGGAGTAAAGTCAAAGAAACCAAAATAGAACTGTAATACGAAACGGTGTTATGCATTAATATACAAATATATAAATATACAAATAGTTATTGAGTAAAATAAACATATTGATAAAGAAAATAAGATGAAAGTAAGACATGCAATTTCAAATGATCAGTGTCAAAATATATGGGTCTGAAATAGCATAAGTAAATTAAATAATTAAGTAGGGGAAATCGATCGGAATTGTACCAATGATTTACGAAGAAAGAAATTGAGTAACTAAAAGTCAGATCAAATTGAGTGTGTTTTGTATAAGGAATGACGTTAGGACTGATGATATAAACCTTAATATTTTTCATTGTAAAGAGTGAGAGAAATACATTGTAACAATAAGGTTCTGGAAGGGCTAAGCCAAAATCGTGTAAGTAGTTTTATCTCTAATGATTTTTAAAGGTTGTTTGCACAACGAAAGGGAAAATGTTTTTAAGCAAACTTTTAGTTTTGATTGTGTTTAATAAATAGTATAAGGGCACTGATTAAAAAAGGAATAGTTAAAACTCGCAAGCGAAAAAGTACAAGACCGGTTTTATTCGTGTTTAATACAAGAATGAGATTTTTATTTATAAATAATATGGTTGACAAAAATTTCATTTAATACAGTTAGAATTTCCCCAGCGTAACTGACATTTCATTGGGGAAAAAATTTAATTTTTTAATTTGACATGTAAAAAAATTTAAGAGAATGAATTCTTTTAATTAAAAATTAAAAAGTTAAAAAATAAAAATTGATTTTAATTATTATTAAAATAGCTCAGTTAATTGGTGTTCATATTACTGCCTCCGATGTTAACCATTGTTGTACTATCAAAAGTCGTAAATGTATTCTAGTTAAATTTAATTCCGTTTACATACGAAATATTATAAGGAGAAAGTATTATAAATCTGATCCTCTTTTCCTTAAAAATGTGTTGGGGATTAGTGTTGTTGGTGGTACTACAGAAGCTAAAGACAGCGCGGAAAATAATTTCAATAGAAATAATGATAATTATGAAGCCTATATATATTTAAGAGATAACTTGTCGCCAGCGTTCTTAAAGTTGCAGTACATTTGCGGAAAATTAGTTTTGCAGAAAAAAATACAAAAATTTCATTTGATAAATATGGACATCCCAAAAGCTAAAGTATTTAAAACTGATGGTTCAATGGAAAATCTTAATATTCAGCAATGTGTGGATATTCTTGATGATGAAGGTGATAATGGCGATTGATATACATAAATAAGTAATGTTGTTTAATTACTAAATATAGCTTACTCATTTCTTTTTTTTATAAATGGTATTTGGAATGTTGCTACATGTTTGTGATTGTTATGCAGTATTAAATTGTAGTTATTTTATTGATTATTTTGAATAGGAAAACATTGTCGATAAACACAACTGTTCTTTGCACACACCTATTAATATGGATTTTAAATGAATTTAGATGAAAATTTGGGTGAAATAGCCTCTGATGGTAATATTATTAACGCTGTTGTTTGTACTGGCAATTTTAACGTTTTGTATTTTAATGTGCAGAGTTTAGTGCCAAGGGAAAATAACACAAAATTTGAGGAATTCGATATCTGATGGAAACTTGTTAAGATTTTGTTTATGATTCTGCTGTTTCAATTTCAGGATTTAATCTTTTTAGAAAAGATAGGACTGGTTGCAGAGGCGGGGGTCTTTGTCTTTATATAAGAGATAATGTAAAAACTGGGTCTGTTTTTGATTGTCAATATGCCATTAATGTCGAATCTCTCTTTGTCGAAGTTATTTTACATAACAATTCATCACTTTTAATTGGTGTTGTTTACCTTTCAAATGGACAATTCTCCAGACTTGAACATGTATTGGGAAATTTTTCGTGAATGTATAGTAATATAATAGTCATGCGGGATTTTAATACCAATCTTTTTATTAGCGGTTTCTCTATTCGTGAAATTTGAGAACGTTTATCTTTACATGTGGTACATAGCTCCTTGCCTACACATTATTCTCCGCATCAGCGGTCTACATCACTAATAGACTATTACTATGTTTCTGATATTGATCAAGTTAGTAGAAAAAGCCAATTTCAGATTCCTGCTCTTAACTCATATCATGTTGCAATATTTATTTCATACAATGTTTTCCCAAACTAACAGCTTTTTCTATAGAGATTACAAACAACTGAATTTTGATCACGGCGTCTCTCAGCTTGAATCCATGGACTTCACTGGGGTCTTTGACAGTTCGACAGTAGATGAAAGTGTTGAAAGCTTTAACTTGATTTTACACCGTTTGTTTGAAGAGAATGTTCCACAACGTAGGAATGTAAGAAATAGATAAAATATTCAGTGGATGAATGATAATGGCATATATTATGCTAAGCGTGTTAAAGACCGTACTTAGAGGCGGAATAGATCGAAAACTTATTTTGCTATTTACTGTAGAGCTAGGAATAAATTGAAAACTGTAATACGGAGAGTTTGTAGGAATTATTGTATGAAATTTCTTTGAGGATCTCACCAGCGGCAAATGTGACGTAAAATAAAAACTGTGGGATTGCTCAGGTCAGACGAAAATATAAGGTTTCCTTTTTCTTTAGATGAATTTAATAAATTTTCTTGTATGACTGACATTATGGATGATGATATAGATTATACACCAAGTCCGGAAGGATTTAGTTTCTGTAATGTTAATGTGAATGATGTTTTAAATGCGCTTTTTAGAATTAAATCTGTGGCTGTTGGTGCAGATGGAATACATATTCGCGTTTTAAAATTTATTGCGCAGGCCGTACTACGTCATTTACGTTTATAATTAACAAAGTTTTGACAACTTCATTTATTCCCAAGATATGGAAAGTTGATAGGATAGTTCCGATTTCGAAGATTAAGACACGTCGAAATTGTTCCGATTTTCACCCTATAACTGTCGGTCTGTGCTAAGACATTACAGATTATTATAAGAGATCAAATTATGTCGCATCTGAATAGGGGCAATATGATTCATTCGTACCAGTCATGATTTAGAAATGGATATAGCACTACTGGTGTTATCTTATATATCACAGAGTCCATTAGAGAAAATTTGGATAATGGAAAATTTAGTGTATTAGTATTCCTAGATTACTGTAAGGCATTTGACTCGATTAGTCACAAACTTTTGATAAGTAAACTCTCCCCTTTCTTTGGTTTTTACTCCAGCGCATGTAAACTCATTTTTTCTTTTCTAACTGTAACTAGTTTTTGTGGGTGCTCTTTTCTGCGTCTTCTGATGTTTAAGATGCTAAGGTCTTCGAAAGTAAGTAAAAATTTCCGGCATCCCAGCCTCTTAGTTTTGGCTGGGCCGCCTTGAGTTTCCCGAATTATTTCGGTTGTTGGCCACTTCTCGTACGTTGTTATTTCTGTTGCCCTTACTGCTGATGTTTCTTCTTCCTCTACTTCTGTTAAACATATTATCATGCTAGTAATTTTCGGGGCACCTTGACGCAAAATGTCCAAGTCCACATTGTAGCACCGTTGCTCTCTTCTATTCATGTCACCAAAACGATTATTGCCCTGGTTTTGATTTGATGATTACAATGAGTTTTGCGCTCTAACTCTACGGTCAGGGGGCTGAAAACTTCTATTAATATTATTGTTGGATTGTTCCTGGGGTCTTCCCTGATTAAAGTTAGTGTTGTTAGAGTTGTTTTGTCGCCCAAAAGCATTCGCTTAACAAATGTCCCTGTTTATGGCAAAAATTGCAGAATTTTGCGGAACCCACAGAATTCCTTTGTGTGTAATCCACAGGCGTTGAGTTGTTAACCGTTTGCTGTTTTAGTGAGAGTTGTCTAACTTCATTCACTAATTGTTGGACTGTTTCGTACAACGGTTCCTGTTCCTTGCACTGTCATAACATTTGACAATCGCATGTTGGCGCCTAACAGGTTTTGTGAATCCTTTGTGATCTTCAACAATTCAGATAGTTTGTCATTTTCATGCTTAATGAACCTGGATACCGATTTCGGGTCACGTAAGCCCCTTATATAACTTCTTACCGCTGACTGATTGCAGTGGTCCATCATATATTTCCGATGCGATGCATCCTGCCGTTATGCTGCAATTAATTCTGTTGCGTCTATAAGAAGCCCTTCTAATCTTTCGCAAAATTCATACGCGCCTTCCGTCGATGCTTGCTTAATGCTAAATATTAACTCTTGTATTTCATTAAGGGTTTTGGCCTTTATAAGTTTTTCTCTGACAGCTAAACATTGGGCTTCTATTGTTCCGAAATCCTTGTTGTGCAAATATGAGTAGGCGTTCCTAAAAAGTCTTGTTTTTATACATTTCAGCAGGTCGACTACACTACCTGCTTCTAAAAGTTTATCTTTCGCAATCATACAGCCTTCAATAAATTTATTTGCTTCTGTCGTAAGCTCTGGGCCATCTGCACCGTAGAAAATTGGCACCATGTTTGACACATTTTTCAGAAGTTTCGTAACAGTTGTTATATTGTTGGTTGAAATTTCTTCATTAATTCTGACTGTAGTTTGTATTTCTCTCGGCGATGGTAACCGCCTCTTCAAAATTTCCTGTGCCGATGCTACCAATGCTCTCCAATTAGTGTGCTATCTATCCTTTCTGTCCTGTTCAAATCGTCGAAACTTTTTTTAGTGTGCTAGTTCGCTAAATTTTTTAGATGTCGTCTCTGTCGTATAGCCTCTGCTCCCTGCCTTTTTTTGCATTTTTTATGATGCTCCGAGTTTTGGACATCAGGTCACGAGCCGTTGCTTTCTCCTCTGCCTACTCGTCAATAATCGTAGAGCTGCCGTCTGTGTGTTTTATTGTTATATTAGGAACTCTGGAATCCTCTTCTGTTAATTTTTCCCTTATTGATGGAGTGGGTGATCAAGTCTTGTGTATAATGTCGAGGTCACGCTTTGCATTTCCGGTTGTTTCAGTTGTTTCTTAAATTCATTCTCACTTAACCCCTTTTGTCTCAATTTTTCAACCAAGGATGCGTTTTCTTCTACTGCCTGCTCCAATAAACTATCCGTATAAATAATCTGTTCCCGTAATTTGCGACTCTGTCTTTCTAAAAGTCCCTTTGTGACCTCCAATTCTTCTATCCTTTTTCTAAAATCTGCCGACTGGTTCTTAATCAAGGTATCCTATCAATTGTAGCACATAACCAACTTCCTCTAATTTTGTTAGTTTCTGGTGCCTTATTGTGTCCCTATGTCTTTCTGTAAATTCCTTACCTTGTTTCAGACTATTTTATTCTGTCCGTGCGAGAACTTGTAAACTGTCAACCGAATAGTTGTACTTATTGAGCTTAGATAGTAATTCGTCCGTCCTTGATTTCGGGTTGTCCATTTACACACCTAAAAATTTTAAAAGCATACTTACCAACACCAAAAACATTTCCGCTATTTCCTTCAAAAGTTAAAAAAAATAATTTTTTTCTTTTTTTTAATGACGCACTATGTACTGATCACTTGATCGCTACGTTTACTCCATATAAACTTGATATTTGCCCCGCTTTATGTGGCTTAGGCCTGTGGCAGTTACTTTTTAATTCCACTACTTTGTATTTTGGCAAAGATCCCAAAGGCGTACTGGTATACAGATGCTTAATGACCCCTAGGAATTCACCTCTATACTTATTGGTTTCTTTAAATTTTTCTTTGCCACCGACTTACCTTTTGTTTTGTTTTGTTCACAAGCAAAACAAATCAAATCAAAACTTCTCCCAATGTGGCCAAAGTAATTAGCAGTTTACTAATAATTCCACCAATTCACACTTCTTTGAAGACACTAAAGGCGTACTGGTATACAGATGCTTAATGACCCCCAATGCTTCACTTCCGTGGTTATTTGGTTTCCTAGCTTTCGTTGCTATGAAATTATTGCCACATTCGGAAGGATTTAAAATCAATCAAAATTGTATAACCAAATTTTATTCCTGGAGGGTCCCTTGGGAATCGCGGGATAGTTATTCTTTTATTACCGGCTGCGCCAAATGTTGGAGTTGTTTAGTAAAAGAGAAGAACACTGTTTGATTAATTAATTTATTTATTAATTTTATTTATTTATAATAATGCGGGGTCCCGTAGGAATTTCAGGTTATAAATGTTTGTTCTTACTTCTAGTTTACAACTGCTGTTTTACTAAATTCTTAACGCTAAAAATGCTGCTTAAACAGAATCAGCATTTCTTAAAAATAAATATTTTAAATAAATTAAGTGCTGACTTGCCAAAAAGAGTTATATTTCAATAGTACATTAATTTTGATTTACTTATAAACAAAGTTTAACTAAATAAAGTGCTGACTTGCCAAAAGTACACATTTATTAATTTTGATTAACTTATAACTAGAGTTTAAAAATACGAGGGTGCCTCTCAACAAGTGTCAAAAACTGTTTTGTTTTATTATACCAATAAAATTCCTATTCCTATTTTCGCTACAGAATGAAAAATATTGTAGTTTGTGCCTGAACCAACGTTCTAAAGCAGGATTCACCCAAAACATTTTTTTATATGTAGTTTGACGCGCTTCTTTTTGATAGAGAAAGAAAAAGAGTTAAACTCCCTCCGGAACAACTTCAGCTTGAATTGGTTTTATTTTAAGTTCTGTTCCGAAACAATGAAACTGTGCTGCCAAATACTATATTTATTTAAAGAAAATTTAACTGAGCTGTCACTTCATATTAATTGTACAAATTAAATATATGTATATGTGCATATAAATTTAAAACGTAAAACTGCTTGCAAATTTAAAAAGTAAAACTGTCAAGCAACCTGACTGACATCTTTTCTGAATAATTTTTTCTTTAAAAATTTTAACAAATTTGTAGTAAACAATTTATTAAAAAGTGAAAAAAAGAAACTGGTGTCAACTGAAAAAAAGTCAAAAAGCAATAAAAAGCATCACAGTTTAATTATTGTGATAAAAATCGTTCAAGTAAAAAAATATATTTTACTTCCTTTCCTTTTGTAATAAGAGAGAAGTAGCACTTCAGGTATTATTACCTATTTGGTTATTTTGGTAGCCGTGCTACATTCTTGTAAGAAAGGGATAGATGAGAGATAAGACAGGTGGTGAAAGGAGAGAGATAGAGAGTTAGTTATTTTATTTCGCTGGTGAATATGCTATGAAGAAGTACCAACGAAGGAGGCTGCACGTTTTCATGTTAATTCTGAATATGTATTTATACCATTAAACAGAAATAAAAACATTTTTTTTTTTGACTGCCGCAGGGGTTGAACCCTGGACAACCAAGTTTGTAGCCAACGTGTTTACCACTTCGACTACAGCAGCCTCGTTCTTTGTTTGCATTGACATTCAAGAACTATTTTTAAAATTTGTTTTTTATCTTAAGATTACCTGCATTAATTTGCTTGGTATTTTTATAATAAAACACAAAATAAAAGAAAATAAATTTAAAAAATTGTGTCATGGATCTCAACGAATATCTTGCCTTGAAGCTTGTTTCAGAAATGAAAAAGCCTGATGTCGAATGTGTGGTGATCTATACGATGGAAGTTTATAAATGGAAGTACCTTTTTTTTCCTCCTTTCTTTCGAAAGCTTCCTTACTACAATTTTCTTATATTTTAGTTTCTTTATATATATACTTTGACAGTAAAAAAGCTTTTTTTACCTCAATAGCTATTAGAAGAAGCACTCTACTTTTATTCACTTTTTATTTAATTATGAACGTTTTTTTAAATTACAATTTATTTATAACAAAACCAAAACTATGTCTGTGACACAAAAAACGCAAAAAGCGGCATTCAGTGATTTCAATCTTCTGTCACAGTGCTGCCTGCTTGTAAAGTAACACATCTCGCTTACACATATGTTTTAAATGGTAGCTTTGTTTTTCCAGAAAACTTGTTTGAAGTGGGTGAATCGTTTCATAACAAACTCTCAAAAAACTAAAATTGTTTCTGAACAAAATTTTTGTGGGTGAATCCAGCTTAAATGTACCTTGGAACTTTGACACAAGCTAATGAGTACACGTACAAATTTTATTTAACAGAACAAATTGCTATTAATTTTATGAACTTATTTAATAAAACAATATGTTGTTAAATTTACGAACTGTCTTTATTAAGATCAGGAAGACAAAAGCTTAACAAATTAAATTTGCAACTTAGTTTTATACATTTATCAGTGGGCGTTGTAAGTAAGTAAGTATAATTCTCTTATTCTACAAATATAAACATAAAATAGAATTCAAGAAGGTGACAATTTAATTATTCTCTTATATTACAATAATTCTCTTACATTATAAAGTAAATAAATTTTATAATAAACATTAGTTCAATTGTTACTTGAATATGAAACTGTTATTAGAGTTTTATGTTCGTAATATGAATATGTTTGGGTGTGGTGTCAAAAGATTCAAATAACAATTGGGAATTTCTGTGATTTGTGTCGTTCTACAGTGTTGGGTAAAACTCCCCCGGACGAAGATCGGTTCTCGGGTTCAGAAGGAATCCCGGGAAGCGTAATTATAGTTTTGTTTACAGTGCGTTTAGATCTAATTTTTATAGTCAAATATAATAAAATGAACAATATTACAACTATTACTACAATATACACAGTTATATTTGTTGTTTTTTGATTAGCTTTTAGTTCTGATATATATTTTATATTTTTGATATGTTGATAAGACAGAGTTTTATATGGCAATTCTTCATCTAAATTTACTAGTATTTCTTTTGAGAAGTTTGGGATTATAATGTTTTCACCATATATTTTCTTATCATACCAATGTTCTAAAATCATTATTTCACATTTTTCAAATTTTATAAGAAAGTGTCCATTTAAATTTATTGGTAAGTTATTACAATTTTGCTTAATAGTTATGTTTTTCATGTTTATAGCAAATATTAAATATGTATCAATTTCTAATACAGTTGTTATCAGATTTTTCTTAAAACTACAATTTATTTTCTTATTATTTAATATATTCTCTATACAATTATCTTTAACAAGTGTTAAGTTTTTCTTTATATTAGTGTCAAAATATATAGTTTGATTTAGGCTGAGATACCTATAATATTTTTCATTAAGTTCTAATTCATTTTTATTTGGAATAGGTTGTACATAGATTTCATTATATGATTCAAAAGTTAGTTGTGGAATTCTTAAAATAAAAAGGATATTTTTGCCGGATGTTGCCACTGTAATTTTTATGTTTTGTAATTTTTCAAAAGTTATGTCGTTTTTGATAATTTCTTCGTCAGTAATTATCTTTTGGCTTAAGAGACCTAAACTTGATGTCAACAGCACTCCTTCTACACTATCGATAATTCTCTCTAATCTAGAAAGTTGGAATGAGATATGTCTATCTTGAATGTCTAGTCGATTTCTTTTAGAATCATTGTTTAGTAATTGGTATTCAAAATATATTTTTTCGGTCTGTTCGAAAATTTTTGAAAGTTTCGCCAATTGTTCATCAAAATGTTTATTTATTTGAATCTGGTTATTTGATTGTTCTATAAGGTTGTGGTCATTAGTTTCTATTATCTTCAGTCTACTCTCAATTTCTTGTCTATCGTTGTCATCCATTGTCCCGCAAATATATTTTAGTCCTGTTCCTAATATATTGATGAGTCCTCGTTTTTGTCTTGTAGGAATTAACATTTTTAGTTCTGTTTTTAAATGTTGTACCTGGTGTTTCAAGTATTCGTCCTGTGTGTCGGTCATATTACTTTCAATGTTGTCTATGTATTCTTCATATTTCGTGATGTTAAAAATGTGTATAATATTTTTATAACCCTTTATAAGTTTCCTTTGTCCCGAAAGTACAGTAGTAAATCCGTTTCCGTAAGATAGGTCAGTTACGTCAATTTTCTGAGCATGTGTCACGTGAATCGCAAATGTCATCAGGATCAAACAAAACATCCAACGACCTGAAAGTATTTTTTGCCTTTAATAGCTGATCTTTATAAACATTTTGGTTTTTATTTTTATATCTTTTATCGGTTATTTTTTCTAAAAGGACTTTTTCGTGCCTAGTATCTGTTTTATGTGCTCTAAAATCTTTTTTGAATTTTTCGTTTACTTGCTTATCCTTTCGATTTTTATTAAGGTATGCTAAGTTTTTTCTTTTCTTATCTCAATTGTTTCTTTAATTTTTTCGTTTTCTATAGGATTATTTTGAAAATGAATTTCTATTGGCTTTCTTTGTGTGGTTAAATGAATAGTGTTATTATAAATGAAATTTGCCTGAATGGGTAAATCAATGTTATAAACTAAGTCAGATGTTTCTTCTCTCTTTTTTAGAATCCTTATGTTTTCATTAAGACTGCTGTGGAATCTTTCTACGTCTGAGTTTCCTGTATGTCTATAAGGAGTAGTAAAATGGTATTCCACGTTATTTTTCTCAAGAAAATCCTTAAAAAGAGCTGAGTTAAAACCAGGTTCATTGTCCATAATCAGTTTTTTAGGGGTTCTCATTAAGTTAAAAAGAATAGTAAAATGCTTTATTAAATTTAGTGGAGTTCTCTCCTCAATTTTTTGTATAAGAGCGTACTTGGAGAATTTATCAATCATTGTAATGTATGCATCCTTTGTGTCCAAGAACCATATATCAGCATGGTAGATTTTGTGTGGGGCGCTGGGAGTTTCCGTTTTCTCAAAAGGAAGTTTGATGGGATTTCTTTCAATTTTGTAATTGCAAATCTCACAATTATTAATAACTCTAGCTATTTCCTTTCTTATGTTTGGGTAATAGTATTGCTTTTTTAATTCCAAATACGTTTTGTCTATACCAGGATGATTGTTCTCGTATTTATGGTGTCTCATTATGATTTCTAGCAATTTTTCTTTTTCCACATTCTCTAACAGGGTGTAAGTTCTATATATCCTTAGTTTTTTAATATTTTTTAATTTAATCACTTCACTTTGAATTTTTGCGTATAATTCTTCGATATCGCAATAAATTACCAAATTTTCCTCTTCTTTAATTATTTTAAGTATTTTTTCTACTACAATTTTATAGTTATTTGAACTCACTCCGAATTTGTATAACTTTTTATTGAATTGATTTTTTTCTTCAAACGAATCTTCTTCTTGTTTTTCAATTAATATTTGTCTGTTTGCAAACTGTAATGGACTTTCAGTTACCTGAATATGATCCAATCCATCATCTTGAGCGCTATGCACAGTTGGTACTGGGGAATTTTTCCTTTTTCTTATTTTCGTTTTTACAATTCTGGGTTGAATAGTTTCTCTGTCCACAATTCTAAAATTTAATTCTTCGTTTTTATGTCTTCGGAAAAAATGTCTCTTCAAACCTACTCTGCTTTCAAAACCACCATTGCAAATCTTGCACTGAAATATTTGGGCACCATGTTTTTGTTTTACGTGTTGGGTTAATACTTCTTTCTTTTGTAAGCCTTTTGACATATGTCACATTCGAAGAGATTTATTTCTACGTCTTTTGCAACCTTGGTTTCTGTATTTTCAATAGTTATTCTGGATAGTGCATCCGCCACCTTATTTTCTTTGCCTTGAACGTGATTTATATCAAACTCATATTCATTGAGCTTGATTTTCCAGCGAATTAATTTTGAATTGGGTTCTTTTAAACTGGCTAACCATATTAAAGGTTTATGATCTGTATGCAATTTAAATTTTCTACCATATAAATAATGTCTGAACTGGCCACAAGCCCAAACAATTGCAAGTAATTCCTTCTCTATTACACTGTAATTGATCTCATGTTTATTAAGGGTTCTTGAAGCAAAAGCTATAGGACCGCTATCCTGAGACAGCACAGCACCCAATGCAAAGTTACTAGCATCTGTGGTGAGAATAAATTCCTTCCCGAAATCAGGATACCTTAATACCATATCTGAGGTTAGTATCTTTCTCAACTTTTCAAAAGATTCCTTATAGTCGGTGTCATTTTCGTTGATCTGCCCGTCTTTTTTGAGTCTTAAAGTGAGAGGTTTAGCTATTTTAGCATAATCTGGGATAAACTTTCTGTAGTATCCACTCAACCCTAAAAATGCTTGAAGTTTTTTCACTGTCTTCGGAATAGGAAAGTTTCTTATACATTCTATCTTTTTAGGGTCAGCCTTTATTCCATTTGGCTTTACAATATGCCCAAGAAAATCAGTCTCTGTTTTCAAAAATGCACTTTTATTCAGCGAAACCTTTAAATTAGCTTTCCTTAACGTCTGAAATATTTTTTTCAAATTATCTATATGTTCTTGAAGGGAAGTACCAAATACCAATATGTCATCCATATAGATAACACATATTTTATTAATATAATCTCGAAGTACATTATTCATCATTCTTTGGAATGACGCTGGAGCATTCTTTAGCCCGAATGGCATACGCTTAAATTCGTAATGGCCATCATTGGTTGAAAATGCAGTTTTTTCTTGGTCATTTTCATCTACTTCTATCTGGTAAAATCCTTTTGTTAAGTCTAATGTGGAGAAGTAATTTGCTCGTCCCAGTTTATCTAGCACATCATCAATAAGGGGTATAGGATATTTGTCCTCTCTTGTCACAGCGTTTAGTTTTCTAAAATCTATAACTATTCTCCATTCCTTGTTTCCTAATTTATCTTCTTTTTTTGGAACTACCCAAATTGGAGAATTATACGGTGAGTCACTTGGAGCAATTATACCTTGTTCCAACATCTCAGTTATTTGCCTTTTCACTTCTTCCTTGTGTATTTCAGGTTATCTGTATGATTTTGAATAAACTGGTCTGTCATTGTTCGTGGGGATTTTATGTTTAACTTCATTAGTAAAGGATAGATAATCTCCTTTTTTGTAAAAAATATCAGAAAACTCATGTAACAGTCTTTTAATTTCGATTTGCTCTTCTCTATTCAAATGTTCTAATCTTAATTGTTCTTTTATTCCCAATTCATCCAAATGATGTAATTCGGGTAGCTTTTCTATTTCATTTCTTTCTTTTGCAATATCGATTTCGTGTTTATCTTCATTTTGTCCCTCAAAGTACAAAGGTAATTCTTGGTTATTTATAATTATGCTTTTTTTCTCATAATCTATAATGGAATTATTATCGCGTAACAATTTTGATCCAAATATTCCGTTAAAAGTAGGGTGAAAACTACAAATTTTAAATGTTATGTCTTTTCTTAATAAAACTTGAAGGGCATTCTTTTTTATTCTTGCCTCTTCTCTTATTTCTAAATGTCCTGAAGCAGTTTTTATTTTTAATGGAGTTTCCAAAGCAAAGATTAAATTCTTTGGGCAATGGTCTCTTTGAATAAGGTTTTCCGTAGAACCTGTATCTATTAGGATTCTTGTTGCTCGTCCATTCTGTCTGAACAAAATATAGGGTAACTTGAGTTCGGTGGGTCCTTCATTTTGGAGGCCATACAGGGAAAATTTTGCGAGGATTGCTTATTTAAAAAGTGGTTTTGCCTGGTTTGTCCACTAATGTCCATTGGTTCTGGTCTAGGGAGTTCGTTCTGTCTTGGGAAATTGTTTTGTCTTTGAAAATTATTAAATCTAGGAAAATTGTTCTGTCCTGGGGGTAAATTATTCTGCCTAAAATAGTTGTTTTGTCCGGAGTAGTGATTTTGATAATTAGTATATCGATGATGGGGATTTTGTGCTTTGGGATTATGTTTTGAAAATTGATTTGATTTTTGTGCATAACTTTTATAATTATTTTCTTTAATTTTATTTTTCTCACTTGTCAATAAATTGGCCTGACCTAGTTCATGCAAGGCCATTTCTAAAGAATTGGGTTTCAGAGCACACAAAACTGTTTTTAAGTTTAAAGGCAACTTATTAATAAACACTTTCAAAGCCGTATTTTTATTATGTTCTATTTCGGAATTATTTCCGTCAAGTCTATGTCTTTGATTCAATAAAGATAATTTAGCTTGGATAAAGTTATAAAATTGGAGAACATCGTCCCTAAATTGAGCATTTCTTAAATCATCGTATAGCTGTTCAGCTGAAGCCAAACCGCCAAAATTATCCTCTAATAAATTTTTTATTTCTTCCCATCTTGTTAGATGGGGATGTATATCTAAAACTACTCTAGCCCTACCCTTAATTTTACCTTTAATTAGTGACAGGAACATTCGCTGCGCTTCGGGTGTGTACTGCTCCATCATCGGGATCACATTGTTTATACTTTCCAAGAAGGGGTATAGCTCTTCCTTTTTGCCATCAAAATCTTGTGTTAGTCCTAGGAATTTTAAGGGATCAATCTCTCTACCTATCTGCACCTGTTGCTGTTGTATTTGTTGTTCTTGTTGCTGTTGCAGCAACTGTTGTTGACGTTGTTCTTGCTGTAACTGTTGCTCCATTTCTTCTAGTTGTCCTCGGTTATTCTCAAATATTTTCCTCCTTCTTTCAGATCTGTAGTTTTTAATATCCACCTTGATGTTTTTATTTTCAATTAAAGCACTTTTCAACGTGATTTATTTTATTTATTAATAAATGTTTTATTAAGTTAATTAATATTCATTTAGTTAACTCAATTCGTTTAGTATTTCTGCTTAAAGCTTATTATTTTATTAAATGTTCTTTTTTTTTTTTTTATTTAAGTTTTTTTATTTTTATTTTTTACTTTTTAAGTTTTGTTAATTAGGGAAAACTTATTTTTTATTTTCAGAAAATCTTTTTTCACTTCAGTTTTTTTATATTCTTAGATACTTAGACCACTTTAATTTAAATTAAAATATTTATATATATATTTTATGTGATAATTCTGGAGGGACCCTTGGGTATCGCAGAATTTAAAAGACAAAAGCTTAACAAATTAAATTTGCAACTTAGTTTTATACATTTATCAGTGGGCGTTGTAAGTAAGTAAGTATAATTCTCTTATTCTACAAATATAAACATAAAATAGAATTCAAGAAGGTGACAATTTAATTATTCTCTTATATTACAATAATTCTCTTACATTATAAAGTAAATAAATTTTATAATAAACATTAGTTCAATTGTTACTTGAATATGAAACTGTTATTAGAGTTTTATGTTCGTAATATGAATATGTTTGGGTGTGGTGTCAAAAGATTCAAATAACAATTGGGAATTTCTGTGATTTGTGTCGTTCTACAGTGTTGGGTAAAACTTACACGTACACGTGCAGCGGCGAAGTATGAACACTTAATCGAAGTATCAAAAGAATAACGTACAATTTTATAACAACAAAGCTGTCAAACAGCTATTGTTGTTACTCGCTTGCATTAAGTATGTGGTCATCGTTTTTAGGTACTATGTATGATAGAGTAAAATACATATCACGAACTTAGCTATTACTTAGGAACTCGGTTGCGTTCGTGTGAGGAACATGCCACGAACTCAAAACTTCATGTTGTATTTAGGTAATCGTGTAAAGCACATAAAACGATTTTAAAACTGAACATTATTTTTTAAAGAATATTTGACGGTACCAATGTTAAATATATGTACTCAGCGTTCGTGTCATAAAGATGCTATAGGCTGTAAACTGCATATTGTATTCTTGTAGTTGGATATCTTATTGTAACATAATGACTTAATGTCTTAAAAAGACTGCGAGAAAAATTTATTTAGTTTGATAGAATTAAGGACAGGAATAAACGAAGCAAGTTTCCACATGCGAAAATAAAACTAAAACAATATTTTGCTCAAAAAAACTTCATTCAATTTTACTACAAATATTTTAACTGATATATCTACGAAATTAAAAACATATTAGGTTCAAAAAAATTGTTTTTTTAAACCGGCAAATATTTTCAAGTCATTTTGACATGAAAAATTATATACGGGTAGATTTTGCTTATTTCAAGACATAATCTACCTTTGATTTACGAGTGCTTATCGGTACACTTTTTATTATTGTTTATATTTTTAGACGCTCATTAAAAAACGTCCAAGCTTTTCTATGTAAAACAAGTTTATGTATATAGGTTTTCCAAGTTGGTAAAATATTTAAAAAAAGCCGGAATCAATTCATGGAAACCAATCAACATTAAAAAGCTTTTCCCCTACACGCTGAAACACCATTTACACCATAACATCCATTCTGCAAGAAAGAAATGAAGTCCAGAGAATTAGTAATTTTGATTTAAATTCTATTGATGGTATTGTAAAAGTATTAACTTCATTCAAAAAAACTTTGTGAGAATTATGCGACATTGCACTGGGTATACATTCATATTGATCGACTAAGGAAATTTTGTGATTAATCGACACGATCTCGATATCGTTAAAGTTTTAAAAAAAAAAATTGAGCTGCTATTTAAATGAAATAGTTGAAAAAAAATTTAAATATTTATCACAAAATTGCACTTTTTCCATTTCTATCAACAAATAAGTGATAACAATTTTCGGAAAATGAAGAAAATACTATTAATGAGGATATGAGCAGATAATGTAAGTGTAGAAGATGATAATATACCTTCAACATCCAATATATCAAACTTTATCTCTGAGCTTCTCTCTGACTTTCTTCAAGAGCCAACGTCATTAAAAACCGACGATAAAATTGAACACGAAATATGCCTTTATGAAAATACTGATGTTAAATTTCATGATAAATTTAATATTTTGCAGTGGTGGAACTTTTATAAAACCGAATTTCCTTTTTTACAGTGAGTAAGCTGTAAGCTACGGCCATTCCAGCAAACAGTGCTGCTTCCGAAAAGACTTTTTCAATGGCAAAAAAATTGATTTTAGATAAAAGATCTGTAATTGTATCTAATATAGTTACTGTCAATCAAATAATGTTTTTGTATAGCAACGTGAAAAAAACTGATACTTACTATGAAGTAAAAATATCTATGCAACTGTTATGTTTATTTGTCTCTTATTATAATTTCCTTGTGTTTAATAAATAAGATTAAAGTTTTTTAACCAAAAATAATTGTGATTTGAAATTTAATTTAATTTTTATGTATAAAATTACCTAAAATATTGAATTTATTTTTAAAACTATTGTTGTAATAATATTAAAAAGGAATATGGAATGATCCATGTTTAAATCTTAAAACGTTTTGATCAATACTTATAAAGGTTTATGAAAAAAAGTATGACAATACTACTACTGAAGTGCTAGCGGTTCGCATCGAACATACAAATTAAGCACATTTTTCAAACATATTTGTTTTTATTATGGTTTTACCTCTTTCTCTTACCTGCAAAAAACCCTCACGCTTTTATATTTAAAACATTCAAGCAACCTAAACTGAAAAAAAAAACAGAAACTATAATTAAGAGCCAATAATAAGTAACTACCTCTTTTAAATTCTTATACTTATATTCTTATAATTCTTATACATAAATTAATATACATATATAAAATTTACATTGTAAAACCATCAACAGCAAGGCAATATTATTTTCAGTTTTTTCTTCTTCACACATAAGTACGTTGTACCAAAAAAAGGAACATAAATTTAGCAGTACCTTTTTTTTATTGTTCACATATTTTTATGTTCGTATTTGGCTGCGACTACATGCTTGTAGGTATTTGTTTTACTGATTAAGAAAAAAGTACATATGTACTGTAATCGAAAAGTAAAAAAAATTCACATGTACAACAAAAACATACTCGATTCAGACTTCTAGTCAGTGTGGCCATATCCAAAAATAATTTACAGCTAAATCGGCTTTAAAATAATGCTAAAAAATGCTAAAAAAATACTAAACTGCCAAAAAATAATGCTAAAATTTTAATTGTATTATTTTTTGTAACTTTGGATAATATATCATTTTAAATGGATTATTTTTCATAATTCTTCCCTATAAACACTTATTGCACATCATTTCAATGAAACAATGTGATTAAAAATTAACAAAATATTATACATATTTATGTACACTCATAAAAAGTTTTTTTTTTAACGAAAGGTATTATTAAATTCAATATCACATTAACTTATTATAAAATTAACAAAAAATCAAAATCAATACAATTTACATAAAATATTTAAATTTTAAATTAAATACGTCATCGAAGGTATATTCATTAGCTTCTGATGATTCGTTCGATATATCATTACGAGTATAATATATATTCTTATCACATTTTTTAATAAGATCATTCGTTATTTTGAAATTTTCGCAACATGTATTCATTCTTTTCAAACCACACCTAATATAAAGCAGCGAATTCATAGTGTTTATCATCATTCTATCGCGAATTTTCGTTTTTATGAGATTCATGCCACTAAAAACCCTTTAACTTCCGCGTTGCTAAATGGCAAAACCAGGAACTTCATTGCAAAAGTAGCTAATTCACTGAAGGGATTTTCATTTAGTGCATTTTTATATTCATATACATTTACCCAAAAGTCAACTGTTGAATTCTTATTTAACCATTCATAGGAATTTAGTTTCTGCCACTGATGTTCCAAAGCTGTAATTTCTTCTAGAGGAACATTAAAAAATTCTTCTTTTAAATGTTCGTTCAGTTTGCATTTATTGATTTTTAAACTGTTTTCTACACAAAAGAAGTTAGTTTTTGTTAAATTATGAAAATTTTTTGGCAACCGTTGTCTAAGTTCGCATATTAATTGAGCTACAAAATCTCGGCATGAAAATCGTATTTGTTTTTCTATTTCATTAGTTATGATATATTTTTTTGATTCCAAATATTTTTCAAAATCGTAACTTAAATATGGTGTTGGTGAAAAAAAAATCAGATAAACATGAATTTAGTGGATCAAACTGGTCCGATTTCAAAACAATTTGATATGAAAGACCTTTTAAAAGATTGTATAGTTCTACTAGCAAAAGAGTAGGGTCAGCATCATTACTTTCAAACATTTTGTAAACCTTCTGAACATCTGATAATAAAGGCTTTAAAAATTTTGAATATAATAAATTTTTATCATTGTATAAATTTTTTAAGATGTTTGCTTTGTGGCATGACTCTAACGTTGCAGCAATTTCAAAGCGAGTTTTTAATTCTAGCCATTGATTTTATATACGTTTAACAGCTAACTCAATTTATAACCATCTAGTATCAGAGGCTCTAACTAATTTTAACGGTTGTACTCCTTCATTTATTGCACAAAATATGTTTTTATAATTATTTTGTCTTAAAAAAGATTTGCTAAACCAATTATAAGTTTCTGACACCAAATACTCGATTTCATTAGGTTAAGATTTTGATGCCGAAGATATTGATAACTGCAATGAGTGACAAACGCAAGGAACTTAAATTATGTGTTTATTTTTTTCCCGTAATTTTGCTATTACACCTCGGTTAACTCCCGTCATTACGTTGGCGTTATCTGTACCTAGTCCAACCATTTTTGAAACTTGTAAATTAAAATCGTTAAGTACTTTAAAAATGGCTTTGGAAATTCCATTGGCTAAAGCATCTTCTAATTCACTTAGATGTAAAAATGTACTTACAATTTTTTTTGCAAGAACTGCTATAATAACGAATTACTATTCCCAAGTATTTGTGAATACTTATGTCTATTGATGCGTCTATAATCAAACTGAAATAATTATTAGCGACATCTTTAGCTAATAATTGTTGAAAATGTGGAGCCAAAACTGATCTAATGGTGGCACCACACTTTGTTCGGCCTAAGGTCATGCTAACAGCGGCTTTACTATCACTGAAGATGTGTTTTTGCAAGCGGACTAAATGTTCTACTGATCTTATTAAAGTATGCACAGCCACATATAAAGCTTCCATAATTTCTGCTTCCTTTGCTTTAAAATTACTGCTTACTGGTAGAAAATCTATTGTTTTTTGGTCATTTTTATGAAAAGGAGACGCTGCTACGATATGTTTAGATGTTTTCCCATGCATGAGAAGGGTGCTTAGTTTTGGTTTCAAAATACATTGGCAGTATTTACATTTTATCTCTTGGGCATTTAATTCAATTATCCACTTGCATAGTCTTGGGTCGCTTAACCAACTTTTCCTCGTTTTTTGGATATATGTTCTGTTATAAAAAAATGAATTTTAGCACTTTTTTACATGAAAAAATTTGTGTATGTAAGTAATTTTTACCTTTTGCTGGTACTTGGCTGGCATGAGTTTTCTTCAGAACCACTGCTATGTTCGTCTACATCTGCACTATTTTGCTTACTTCGACTTAAATACCTATAAAATAATCTTGATTACAAACAACTTGTACTAAAATTTATTTAATTGTTGTATACCAACCTTCCCATTTTTGATGGCACAAAACGTACAAGTGTATGTATGTAAACAAAACACAAATATAATATAAACAAAATATAAACTTTAAAAACTTTAGAATATATAAAGCTTCTTTTTCTGATAATTAACTTGAACGGTAGTACAAATTTCTGTAAAAACTACGAAAACTTTGACAAATTTGTATTTGTTCATTTCAAGTTTACGTTCAAACACAATATAAAAAAATAAGACCCGTTATAATTCGGCAGTTGTAGCCAAGGCGAATTCACATAAGGTGGCAGCGCAGCTACAACAATACAACAATAAAAAGAAAAACAGGCACTTAAGTGTATGATAAACTTTAGAACACAAATAATTACTACACTTTTTTCTTACCCTTTTCAATAACGTTTTTGCTAAGATTCGTTTTTTAAATTGATTTAAAACTCTCCTTACAATTCTTTTTTATAGAATAATAAAAAAAAGAAATTTTGTGATATAAAATGATTCACTTTTGACAGTTATTTTACACATAACAAAATTAAACAAAAAATTGTCAGCTATCGCAACGATGCCACCTGGTAAAATTAATTCGCCTTGGTTGTAGAGAAGTTAACAGTTTTTCTGACACATAAACAATGTGATGCCAGATTTTATGCCCCTATTGCGGTTGACAACTTTTTTAACAATTTGGTCGTCTTTTACAAATCGGTATTGCCATTCTCAACTCAAATGCGGTTGACTTTTTGGTTGTGTTTTTTGGTATTGCCGTTCACAACTTTGTATGAGTTTGGTTGACAAAAACCAAAAATTTTCACAACTGATTATTAGTAGTTTGGTTTCTGTCGGTTACATATTTGTAATACATTTCCTTTTTTAAAATAATAGAAAAATGGAAAAATCGTAAGTAGAGGTGTTTGTTCTGTTTAATATAAATAATTAAATGTTAAATACATATACGCAGGACTTTAAAAATAACAACTAAGTCCCAATTCGAACGCCTTGTTCAATTAATGGAAAAAAATCCGGAAATTGCTAGGGGAAAACAAAAATTTGGGATGACCAAAAACCAATGCAAGGAAGCTTGGGAAGGATTTTCCATAGAATTGAATAGCTTGGGTCCACCTACAAGAACCTCAAGCGAATGGCAACGTGTAAGTATATGGCGTCTAAAATATTTTAAATAGACATTTTATTACAGTTTACTTCATATAGGTTTGGATTCATTACAAAGCAAGTATTAAAAAAAAACTTGCTAATAATAAGAGAAATAATCAAGCAACAGGAGGTGATCCTTCACAAGAAAATCCTCTTAATATCCTTGAGGATTGCGTCTCCCAGCTATTATCGCTAAATGACCAAATAGCACCATCTGGACAAACTTTCGGCGTTGAAAATATTGCTCCAACAACAACTAGTGATTCATCTGCGCCTTCTAAAAGTCCGGAACTGGAAAATGTCATTACAAATGATCCTGGGTTATTAAACACTCCAGCTAAGAAAAAGAAAATATCACCAGAGCAAGAACGTTTGGACCTTTTGAGAAAACAATGCGAGACACAAGCTAAACTTTTAAAAATTGTTAAGAATTTAGAAAAAAACACTTATAAAAACTATGAAATAAACAAACAGCTTTTAGAAATTAAAAAAAGTAAATTGCATTATATGAAAGGCAAGTTAATGAAGGTACTCAGCTTCACGATCTCAGAGTGGAGTGTGAAAAAATGAAAATTGAGAAATTGAAAAATGAAATTACTAAGTAATTTTTATGCAGCTACAAAAACTTTAAAATATTTATTTTTACCACAAGGAGTGATGCTTTTATTTATTTTTTTTATTACTTATTTACCTAAAATTACATTAATGTATACCTGTACGTATATAAGACTAAATTCAATAAAAATGAAATAAAAAACTCTTCTGTTATATTTAAAAAGAACGCATTATATTATTTCGGCTACTTATACCAACTTCTGTATCTTCAATATTTGAGTTTAAAGATTGTGAATTCATATTTTCGTTTTCGATAAATATTTCATCGGCTTGGAATTCCACTTTAAAATCTTGACTAATGTTGTGTAGAGCACAAAAGACATTTACAATTTGTGTTGCTTTTTCGGGTGAATAATGTAAGCCTCTAACAGAAAGCAGGCATCGAAATTTGCCCTTGAGGGTACCTATCGTCCTTTCAACAATGTTGCGTCCTTTCGCGTGTATCGTGTTGTATCGGGCTTGTGGAGATCCTCCGTCTGTCATTCGAAATGGTGTCATTAAGTACGGTCTTAGAGGATATCCGGCGTCACCTTAAATACAAAAAAGAAATAAAATTAAGATTTTAAAATTTTAAATAATTTTACCTAAAATCCATGAATTTTCTTGAGCGTTTCTTTGTAGATAAGTTTTTAAATCACTTAAATTGAAAATTAAGGAATCATGATTTGCTCCAGGGTGCCTTGCGTCAACATATCGTATGTTCATTTTGTAATCACACAGCTACATTAAAAAACATAAATCAAATTATTTTCTAGTAAATATATGTATACTTACGATCATAACATTTAAGCTGTAATATCCTTTCCTATTCAGGTATAGGTGCTGAATATTCTTTTGTGGAGACACAATTCGGACATGCGTGCCATCAGTACAGCCCAATACGCCGGGAAATCCACTTTTTTCAAAAAACCAGAGCTTCGATGCATTTATTTCTTCTTCACTCATTTGCGTTTTTATCCATTTTTTGCAAATGTGAAACTCTATTACTGGTAACACTTCCTTTAAGATAAGTGACATCGTGGATTGGGCTACTCCAACATTGAAGTCATTACCACTGCACTTTTGGTAGCTTCCATCAGCCAAAAATCGAAGGACAGCGCATAGTTTTAATATTGGTGGTATAGCGACCATACGCACAGGTTTTTTTAAATGGTCCTTTACTTCGTCCAGCATATAACAAAATGCTTCTTTGTTCAATCGAAAATAGCTTATAAATCTATGAAAAATCACTTGTTATTATAAATATCTATAAATTATTTTGAACATTTCTTACCTCGCACTGGGTAGTTCAAGAGGATTGGAATCATCACGAATTTTTTTACGTATTCGTAGAATACTTATATTGGCGTCACGATTTTCATCTTCAAAAAATAAATCCACACTTAAATCCATTTTTAATTAATATTTCTATAAAAATTTGGTTTAAATTTTTTTCTTGTCCTTTCTTTTGTTCTATTTTTAAATATATTTCAGGGTATTGCCAACATGAAATTGATATTTCATGTCGGCAACACCACAACAATTACAACCGAAAATCGTTGTGTTTCACAATACCAAAAAATAACTTGGTTGAGTAAAAGTTGGGTTGACTGGCAGACGACCAAACTGAGTTGAGTTGACAACGGCATTAGGGGCATTAATTTCCATTAACTTTATTGCCAGGGTTACCGATTTAAATGTGTAATCACCAAAAAATTGTGGTATATTTTGAAATTAAGATTAATAATAATGAATAAATATATATTTTGAATAAGATAAAGAATGCTAAAAAATGCTAAATATATATTTGAAAAATGCAAAATTTACAGCTAAATTAAAAAAAAATTGCTAAATCTAGCCGCAAAAATGCTAAAATGGCCACACTGCTTCTAGTATGTATTTCAATATATTTTTAGTAGCTTTCTTATTTTTCACAAATACATGTACACATATTGCCAGACATTTTTGAGAGCAAAAACAAAATACACATGGCGCAATATTACCAGGTGAATTCATTAGCTTTTACGTGTATTTTGTTCTTGTAAAAACTAATTCGAGCTGTCAAAAACGTCTGGCAACATGTGTGTATGTATTCCAATATATTTTTAGTGGCTTTCTTATTTTTCACAAATACATACACACATTACTAGACGTTGTTGACAGCACGAATTAGTTTTTACAAAAACAAAATACACGCAAAAGCTAAAACATATGATGAACACATGATCTGATGCAGTCACCTGTTTGATGCGCCTTGAAAAAACACGTAAAAGCTAAAACACATGTTGACCGTATGATCTAACACTGAAGTCACACTATCAAGTTCCTCTTGTCCAAATTACCAAAAATTGAAAGCTGTGTCGTAGGCTGCACGGAATTTCAAAGCAAGTTTTTTAGCAAGATGTCATTTATATGAAGAAATATTCATATTTCACAGGACTTCTGTATAGTTCTATAAACCGCAAAACGTCGGTGTATTTGTTTATTTTGTTCACAAACATATTTCCTTTTTGTAAAGCCACTTTTGTTATTTTTTATTAATTAAAAAAAAAACAAACAACACTGACAGCAGAATATTTTTAAATAACAATGCAAATTTGAGGAAAAAACTTTATTTGGCTGTTTTTTTGAATGTAATTTGAAATCATCAATTGAACGAAACCTTGAAAGCAAATTCTCAGCAAATTTGTAAAGTGTGAGTGCATTGGTAAAAAATTTAAAGAAATTTTTAAAATTGAGTGAAAACTTGATCCTCTGACACCTATGTAAAGCAATAACCTGTTCAGTTCGCCTTGCTGGTAACCATTACCGTCAAACTCCATCTACAGATAAAAAATGTATACGGATCAAGGCGAATCAATACCAGGTGGTCGCAATGGCGAATTCATTAATTTTGCTCAAAACCTGAAATATCAAACTCCATATATAAAAAATTGAGTATAATTTTTTTATATGGTGTCGGCGAAAATCAATGAATTCGCTATCGAGACCACCTAGTATTATTTCGCCATGATACGGATCTTTTATGTATGGAGCTTGACAGAATTTTTTGCGGCCTAGAAACATTTTTTTTGTTCGAATCAAGACCAATAGGCCTTCTTATATATTGTAATAGTATATTTTTAATATCACATTTAGAATTTATACAAGTTTTCAATTACTTTACAAAAGTTATACTCTGTTACATAGACACATTTCCTTACAAAAAAAATTAACAATGTGGCCTTTTTCTTTTGCAATTGTCTAAAGCTACTGAGCATTTTATCTGCTTTTAAGCGACAAGCTTGTGAAAAGCCCAATCGCCTTGACAACTATTATGTATGCAATCGATGAGCTTTTTCGACGGTAAACTTACATGTATAATTTTATCGTCGAGAGGAAAAAATAAAAGTTTTCGCGTTTGAGCACGTTTTTTTGTTTTTTTTTTTTGGTTGAGAGTACATGAGAGCAATGTTCTTTTCTGTTTACATAACAAATGTAAGCAAAAAGTGACAAAAACAGTACTTAATAACTCAATTTAACACGAAACAATTTAATTAAGGGCCTACATGTGACAGCAATATATTATGCTACCTTAACGTTTAATAATTAAGAAATAAAAAGGCTACACTGAAAACTGATTAGAATAATAACTCGAAGACTATTCTGTGTGCACATATGTTGCAGGTGTAACATCATAAGCAAAAGATGACGTAAGAGAAAATATCATGCGATGGTCACCTTAAACAAAATAAGAAGAAAGGCTTGGAGTGAGTGTATTTGCATTATAATATGGTAAATACCTGCGTGAGTGGCTCGCAGTTGTCCTTATACGTTGGACACGTAAACCTCTGCGCCTAACCCTCAGATCGTGAGGGAACCTTTTATTTGAGTCAAAGAAAAAAAATGCGGCGAAAAATGATTTGTCCAGGCACTCAGCGTTAGCAGGGTTAGATTGTTGTGGCTTCTTATATTTTGGGAGAGACGGTATTGCTTGTCGTCCTCAGATGTTTTCGCTTTATTTGTTTGCTGTTAGAATGTAGTTTTTATTAGTTTTTTTTTATTATTGTCTGAATTTGAGTTGTAAAGCGTGTGTTGTTTGGCTGGTGGTTGGTTTGTGTGTCATGTGTTTGTCAGTATGTGTTGTAATAGTAGATAGTTGCATTGCCAACTGTGTGCATAGGGTTGCTATATTTTGTGGGAACGGAATTTACTCATTATGTTAACAGAAACTTAACAGATTTACATGTCTGTTTTAAAATTCCTAAAATTGTATGACAAATGGAATGAGCGTTTTTTTTTTTGTATGTTCAAAAATGGAGAAATCTTGGAATATTGAAAGTCTTGGTGGTAATAGGGAATACACAAAAGTAGCCATTATAGTGTGAACTGGTGTACAAAGAAGTTCGTAAAAATCATAGATTTTAAATATACAAAGAATGAATAAATAAACTTTGTAAAATCAAGAATTATTTAAGAGGAAATGTTTTTATTTAAAATCGTATTTAGTAATATTGTGTTGTGTAAAGAAAAAAGTAAGTTTGCAGAAAGATTATGTTAGATTCGGTAGAGATTTAATAAACTTATTTTTCGCTAAGATCATTTGGCAGGAGCAGATTGTATCATCTGGCGTTCACTCTACATCCATTTTGAAAAGTGAACAGAAAAATTTTGGCCTGGCGCTTAAAAGTTGGTCCAAGGTCTTTAAGAAGATAAGTGTGTATGAGAAGTCACAGGTAACCGTAATTTTAATTTATTTTTTTTTTTTACAAGTATCCATGTTGGTTTTACGACAGATACACACTTACGGCCAGAATTGAGCCAGCCATTTTTTTTATGATCAGAAAAAAAGCGCGAGTTTACGTGACTGTATTGCCTCTAGCCGTGACAAAGCTTTGTTAACCATTTTTGTTGGTTTTGAATTAAAAAAAAGGAATCTTAAGTAATATAAATTAATTAAAAATTAGTGCATAGTCGCTTTAAGGAAAGTTAAGTTGAGATTCCATTATTTATTGTTAGTGATTTATGTTAAATTCTGTTTTTTTGTAGATAAATAAGAATCATTGTTAGTAGTAAAATATATTAGGTTATTATAAGAGTGTTTGTAAGTGCCTAAGTTTAAAATACCATAAAGTTTTTTGTCTAGAGAACCGCCAACAGTTTAATTTTCTCTTGTCTTTTGTGTTAATAGGAAAGTTGAGTTTGAAAGGAAAAGGAAAATAAGAACATTTCTTTTTGAGTTAAAATATATAATGTCAAGTTTAGTTTTGCCAAAACCCATCTAAGAAAGCTCACTTAGGTAGAGTAAAGTAACGATTTAAATTGATTTAAAATTCTCCTTACAATTCTTTTTTATAGAATAATAAAAAAAAGAAATTTTGTGATATAAAATGATTCACTTTTGACGGTTATTTTACACATAACAAAATTAAACAAAAAATTGTCAGCTGTCGCAACGATGCCACCTGGTAAAATTAATTCGCCTTGGTTGTAGAAAAGTTAACATTTTTTCTGACACATAAACAATGTGATGCCAGATTTTATGCCCCTATTGCGGTTGACAACTTTTTTAACAATTTGGTCGTCTTTTACAAATCGGTATTGCCATTCTCAACTCAAATGCGGTTGACTTTTTGGTTGTGTTTTTTGGTATTGCCGTTCACAACTTTGTATGAGTTTGGTTGACAAAAACCAAAAATTTTCACAACTGATTATTAGTAGTTTGGTTTCTGTCGGTTACATATTTGTAATACATTTCCTTTTTTAAAATAATAGAAAAAAATAGAGAAATGGAAAAATCGTAAGTAGAGGTGTTTGTTCTGTTTAATATAAATAATTAAATGTTAAATACATATACGCAGGACTTTAAAAATAACAACTAAGTCCCAATTCGAACGCCTTGTTCAATTAATGGAAAAAAATCCGGAAATTGCTAGGGGAAAACAAAAATTTGGGATGATCAAAAACCAATGCAAGGAAGCTTGGGAAGGATTTTCCATAGAATTGAATAGCTTGGGTCCACCTACAAGAACCTCAAGCGAATGGCAACGTGTAAGTATATGGCGTCTAAAATATTTTAAATAGACATTTTATTACAGTTTACTTCATATAGGTTTGGATTCATTACAAAGCAAGTATCAAAAAAAACTTGCTAATAATAAGAGAAATAATCAAGCAACAGGAGGTGGTCCTTCACAAGAAAATCCTCTTAATATCCTTGAGGATTGCGTCTCCCAGCTATTATCGCTAAATGACCAAATAGCACCATCTGGACAAACTTTCGGCGTTGAAAATATTGCTCCAACAACAACTAGTGATTCATCTGCGCCTTCTTAAAGTCCGGAACTGGAAAATGTCATTACAAATGATCCTGGGTTATTAAACACTCCAGCTAAGAAAAAGAAAATATCACCAGAGCAAGAACGTTTGGACCTTTTGAGAAAACAATGCGAGACACAAGCTAAACTTTTAAAAATTGTTAAGAATTTAGAAAAAAACACTTATAAAAACTATGAAATAAACAAACAGCTTTTAGAAATTAAAAAAAGTAAATTGCATTATATGAAAGGCAAGTTAATGAAGGTACTCAGCTTCACGATCTCAGAGTGGAGTGTGAAAAAATGAAAATTGAGAAATTGAAAAATGAAATTACTAAGTAATTTTTATGCAGCTACAAAAACTTTAAAATATTTATTTTTACCACAAGGAGTGATGCTTTTATTTATTTTTTTTATTACTTATTTACCTAAAATTACATTGATGTATACCTGTACGTATATAAGACTAAATTCAATAAAAATGAAATAAAAAACTCTTCTGTTATATTTAAAAAGAACGCATTATATTATTTCGGATACTTATACCAACTTCTGTATCTTCAATATTTGAGTTTAAAGATTGTGAATTCATATTTTCGTTTTCGATAAATATTTCATCGGCTTGGAATTCCACTTTAAAATGTTGACTAATGTTGTGTAGAGCACAACAGACATTTACAATTTGTGTTGCTTTTTCGGGTGAATAATGTAAGCCTCTAACAGAAAGCAGGCATCGAAATTTGCCCTTGAGGGTACCTATCGTCCTTTCAACAATGTTGCGTCCTTTCGCGTGTATCGTGTTGTATCGGGCTTGTGGAGATCCTCCGTCTGTCATTCGAAATGGTGTCATTAAGTACGGTCTTAGAGGATATCCGGCGTCACCTTAAATACAAAAAAGAAATAAAATTAAGATTTTAAAATTTTAAATAATTTTACCTAAAATCCATGAATTTTCTTGAGCGTTTCTTTGTAGATAAGTTTTTAAATCACTTAAATTGAAAATTAAGGAATCATGATTTGCTCCAGGGTGCCTTGCGTCAACATATCGTATGTTCATTTTGTAATCACACAGCTACATTAAAAAACATATATCAAATTATTTTCTAGTAAATATATGTATACTTACGATCATAACATTTAAGCTGTAATATCCTTTCCTATTCAGGTATAGGTGCTGAATATTCTTTTGTGGAGACACAATTCGGACATGCGTGCCATCAGTACAGCCCAATACGCCGGGAAATCCACTTTTTTCAAAAAACCAGAGCTTCGATGCATTTATTTCTTCTTCACTCATTTGCGTTTTTATCCATTTTTTGCAAATGTGAAACTCTATTACTGGTAACACTTCCTTTAAGATAAGTGACATCGTGGATTGGGCTACTCCAACATTGAAGTCATTACCACTGCACTTTTGGTAGCTTCCATCAGCCAAAAATCGAAGGACAGCGCATAGTTTTAATATTGGTGGTATAGCGACCATACGCACAGGTTTTTTTAAATGGTCCTTTACTTCGTCCAGCATATAACAAAATGCTTCTTTGTTCAATCATCACGAATTTTTTTACGTATTCGTAGAATACTTATATTGGCGTCACGATTTTCATCTTCAAAAAATAAATCCACACTTAAATCCATTTTTAATTAATATTTCTATAAAAATTTGGTTTAAATTTTTTTCTTGTCCTTTCTTTTGTTCTATTTTTAAATATATTTCAGGGTATTGCCAACATGAAATTGATATTTCATGTCGGCAACACCACAACAATTACAACCGAAAATCGTTGTGTTTCACAATACCAAAAAATAACTTGGTTGAGTAAAAGTTGGGTTGACTGGCAGACGACCAAACTGAGTTGAGTTGACAACGGCATTAGGGGCATTAATTTCCATTAACTTTATTGCCAGGGTTACAGATTTAAATGTGTAATCACCAAAAAATTGTGGTATATTTTGAAATTAAGATTAATAATAATGAATAAATATATATTTTGAATAAGATAAAGAATGCTAAAAAATGCTAAATATATATTTGAAAAATGCAAAATTTACAGCTAAATTAAAAAAAATTGCTAAATCTAGCCGCAAAAATGCTTAAATGGCCACACTGCTTCTAGTATGTATTTCAATATATTTTTAGTAGCTTTCTTATTTTTCACAAATACATGTACACATATTGCCAGACATTTTTGAGAGCAAAAACAAAATACACATGGCGCAATATTACCAGGTGAATTCATTAGCTTTTACGTGTATTTTGTTCTTGTAAAAACTAATTCGAGCTGTCAAAAACGTCTGGCAACATGTGTGTATGTATTCCAATAAATTTTTAGTGGCTTTCTTATTTTTCACAAATACATACACACATTACTAGACGTTGTTGACAGCACGAATTAGTTTTTACAAAAACAAAATACACGCAAAAGCTAAAACATATGATGAACACATGATCTGATGCAGTCACCTGTTTGATGCGCCTTGAAAAAACACGTAAAAGCTAAAACACATGTTGACCGTATGATCTAACACTGAAGTCACACTATCAAGTTCCTCTTGTCCAAATTACCAAAAATTGAAAGCTGTGTCGTAGGCTGCACGGAATTTCAAAGCAAGTTTTTCAGCAAGATGTCATTTATATGAAGAAATATTCATATTTCACAGGACTTCTGTATAGTTCTATAAACCGCAAAACGTCGGTGTATTTGTTTATTTTGTTCACAAACATATTTCCTTTTTGTAAAGCCACTTTTGTTATTTTTTATTAATTAAAAAAAAAAACAAACAACACTGACAGCAGAATATTTTTAAATAACAATGCAAATTTGAGGAAAAAACTTTATTTGGCTGTTTTCTTGAATGTAATTTGAAATCATCAATTGAACGAAACCTTGAAAGCAAATTCTCAGCAAATTTGTAAAGTGTGAGTGCATTGGTAAAAAATTTAAAGAAATTTTTAAAATTGAGTGAAAACTTGATCCTCTGACACCTATGTAAAGCAATAACCTGTTCAGTTCGCCTTGCTGGTAACCATTACCGTCAAACTCCATCTACAGATAAAAAATGTATACGGATCAAGGCGAATCAATACCAGGTGGTCGCAATGGCGAATTCATTAATTTTGCTCAAAACCTGAAATATCAAACTCCATATATAAAAAATTGAGTATAATTTTTTTATATGGTGTCGGCGAAAATCAATGAATTCGCTATCGAGACCACCTAGTATTATTTCGCCATGATACGGATCTTTTATGTATGGAGTTTGACAGAATTTTTTGCGTCCTAGAAACATTTTTTTTGTTCGAATCAAGACCAATAGGCCTTCTTATATATTGTAATAGTATATTTTTAATATCACATTTAGAATTTATACAAGTTTTCAATTACTTTACAAAAGTTTTACTTTGTTACATAGACACATTTCCTTACAAAAAAAATTAACAATGTGGCCTTTTTCTTTTGCAATTGTCTAAAGCTACTGAGCATTTTATCTGCTTTTAAGCGACAAGCTTGTGAAAAGCCCAATCGCCTTGACAACTATTATGTATGCAATCGATGAGCTTTTTCGACGGTAAACTTACATGTATAATTTTATCGTCGAGAGGAAAAAATAAAAGTTTTCGCGTTTGAGCACGTTTTTTTGTTTTTTTTTTTTGGTTGAGAGTACATGAGAGCAATGTTCTTTTCTGTTTACATAACAAATGTAAGCAAAAAGTGACAAAAACAGTACTTAATAACTCAATTTAACACGAAACAATTTAATTAAGGGCCTACATGTGACAGCAATATATTATGCTACCTTAACGTTTAATAATTAAGAAATAAAAAGGCTACACTGAAAACTGATTAGAATAATAACTCGAAGACTATTCTGTGTGCACATATGTTGCAGGTGTAACATCATAAGCAAAAGATGACGTAAGAGAAAATATCATGCGATGGTCACCTTAAACAAAATAAGAAGAAAGGCTTGGAGTGAGTGTATTTGCATTATAATATGGTAAATACCTGCGTGAGTGGCTCGCAGTTGTCCTTATACGTTGGACACGTAAACCTCTGCGCCTAACCCTCAGATCGTGAGGGAACCTTTTATTTGAGTCAAAGAAAAAAAATGCGGCGAAAAATGATTTGTCCAGGCACTCAGCGTTAGCAGGGTTAGATTGTTGTGGCTTCTTATATTTTGGGAGAGACGGTATTGCTTGTCGTCCTCAGATGTTTTCGCTTTATTTGTTTGCTGTTAGAATGTAGTTTTTATTAGTTTTTTTTTATTATTGTCTGAATTTGAGTTGTAAAGCGTGTGTTGTTTGGCTGGTGGTTGGTTTGTGTGTCATGTGTTTGTCAGTATGTGTTGTAATAGTAGATAGTTGCATTGCCAACTGTGTGCATAGGGTTGCTATATTTTGTGGGAACGGAATTTACTCATTATGTTAACAGAAACTTAACAGATTTACATGTCTGTTTTAAAATTCCTAAAATTGTATGACAAATGGAATGAGCGTTTTTTTTTTTTTTTGTATGTTCAAAAATGGAGAAATCTTGGAATATTGAAAGTCTTGGTGGTAATAGGGAATACACAAAAGTAGCCATTATAGTGTGAACTGGTGTACAAAGAAGTTCGTAAAAATCATAGATTTTAAATATACAAAGAATGAATAAATAAACTTTGTAAAATCAAGAATTATTTAAGAGGAAATGTTTTTATTTAAAATCGTATTTAGTAATATTGTGTTGTGTAAAGAAAAAAGTAAGTTTGCAGAAAGATTATGTTAGATTCGGTAGAGATTTAATAAACTTATTTTTCGCTAAGATCATTTGGCAGGAGCAGATTGTATCATCTGGCGTTCACTCTACATCCATTTTGAAAAGTGAACAGAAAAATTTTGGCCTGGCGCTTAAAAGTTGGTCCAAGGTCTTGAAGAAGATAAGTGTGTATGAGAAGTCACAGGTAACCGTAATTTTAATTTATTTTTTTTTTACAAGTATCCATGTTGGTTTTACGACAGATACACACTTACGGCCAGAATTGAGCCAGCCATTTTTTTTATGATCAGAAAAAAAGCGCGAGTTTACGTGACTGTATTGCCTCTAGCCGTGACAAAGCTTTGTTAACCATTTTTGTTGGTTTTGAATAAAAATAAAGGAATCTTAAGTAATATAAATTAATTAAAAATTAGTGCATAGTCGCTTTAAGGAAAGTTAAGTTGAGATTCCATTATTTATTGTTAGTGATTTATGTTAAATTCTGTTTTTTTGTAGATAAATAAGAATCATTGTTAGTAGTAAAATATATTAGGTTATTATAAGAGTGTTTGTAAGTGCCTAAGTTTAAAATACCATAAAGTTTTGTGTCTAGAGAACCGCCAACAGTTTAATTTTCTTTTGTCTTTTGTGTTAATAGGAAAGTTGAGTTTGAAAGGAAAAGGAAAATAAGAACATTTCTTTTTGAGTTAAAATATATAATGTCAAGTTTAGTTTTGCCAAAACCCATCTAAGAGAGCTCACTTAGGTAGAGTAAAGTAACGAGCTGCTCGTTATATTTAAAGCTTTTTAATTAATTTTTTTTTATTTCCGGACTTCTTTTCTCGTCAAGGCAGAAAAAGATTTTATTTTTAAGCGTTAAAAATTTCATTTTCGTGTTTCTTGTTCTTTTTTTAATTTGTTTTAACAAAACGTTATTTTTTTAATTGGGCACCCGGAAACTATTAGTTGTGTGAACGAGTTAGTTTTTTTTTATATAAGATTTGTTTATTTTTTTTTGGTAATATTAAGTAAAAGAAAAGATATATATATATATTTTTTTTTTTATTTGTTATTTGTTTCTGGGCTACAGCTGTGGGTTGGAACCTACCCTGGTGGTGCTGACGAGCTGGCTGGCGTCACAGCTGTAGTGCTAACTGAGACTCATAACAATATGGCGCCCAAACTGAATGTCATTTATGTGAACATATTATGGTATATAGAACATCAGAATATACCGTGCAATAAAATAATAAGATTAAGAAATAGATCAAACGCCAAGTATGAGGTTTCGAAAACGTCATAAAGGCTTTTTTAAACTACTAACCTACGGGTAACAGTCCTTTAGCCCACAAAACCCCAATTAGATGGGTTTCGTTGTGTAGTGCGGAGATTTTATGGTGGATCCAAAACCAAGATTTGTCGTACTAATACCAGAGATATTTATAACCTGTTGCGTGGGAGTTAGAGGGAAACATCTCATTTGAGGGAGTTCGTGTCTTCAAAATAACCGCCCCAAACGTATGTGAAGGCGTCTGTTGTATTTTGAAGGTAATTTGATGACGGTTATACCCAGCTGCTCTGATCTGTGAATTGGAGGCCTGATGTGTTGCGGGTACAGAATGAAGGCTATAGGTAATATGTTGATGTAACTAGTAGCCGTTTGGATGAAATATTTAGAGGTTTTGTTGTACTAGAGAGAGTAAAACTCTCCCTATTTAGAAGCGATTACTTATAGCCAAATGCAATTTTAAGGTGAATGTGATTAGGAGAATACTTGAAGAGGCCGTAATGGCACTAGATTTTTATAACAGAATCGTGATTATTTCCATACACATCACAACGATCTCACATCGAAACAAACCCAGCCATAAAAGTTTTGTTTTTGATTTAAAGAAAAAAAGTTTTTGTAATTAACAAAAGAAATTAATTTTTGTCATTTTTTGTGTAATTTTTTTTAATAATATTATATATTCCTTTATATGCTAGTTAGTTTCTTTTTAATATTTATTTATTCGTATTTACTTGTTACTAATTAAATAAAATTTCTTGTAGTGCGGTAAAGAATTAATAAAAATATATTTAGTTGAATTTGTTTTTTATATTGTGTTATCCAGAAACAGATTTTTTTTATAAAAATATTTATAGATTATTGCATGCTTAATTAGAATTTGTAGTTTGTTATTTCATTTAAATAATTGTTTTAATTTATAAATTTAGATTGCTTATAATTGTTTGTGTTAAGTACAATCGTAGTTTTTTTTTAGTTTTTTATAAAGTGCACCTTTTGCTTAAAAATTTCGTAACGCGTTTTGCGGGTTTACGCAGTGTATAGCCGAATCGCAGAATCTAACAGAAACGAAAGATCGTAGAAAGTCAGATAGTTTAAAGAGGCGTAAAGATAGAAATCTATCTTTCGATCTGAAACGTTCGTCCCCACAGGTGAAAGAAAAATATATCAGAGACAATCAGTCTACCAGAATGGCGACCCGACCACTACAAATAGAAGATCTGTCGGGAACGATAAGTACTCAGACAGTGAATAAGGGCGCTGTTCCAAAAGATAAGGGAAATAGAAATTACCATCACCGTTCCGATCAGAATCCTGATAGTGAAGAAATCTCTCCAGCTATGAGAAATATGGTATCCGAAAGTGTCGGAAGTATGAAGGCTAGTTTAGGCCGTTCAATTAACGATATTATTAATGAAAAAATGAACAGGGAATTGCTAAAAGTGCATGAAAACATAGGGCAATTAACAGAAACGGTAAGGAATTTAACTCTGAGCGAAAATAATCGTCCGCATGAACAGAGAAGTAGCTCTACACTCGATAATGGAGCTAGACGCGTTAATTTTAATCCGAATGTCAGATTTGATCTTCCACCACCAGCTCCCCATTTCAACATTGATGGATGGAAGATTAGAGTAGATAAGTTTGGGTTGGAATTTAATGGCAATCAAGGTGGGCGGGACCAATTGTCGGTAGAAGAATTTGTTTTTCGCTTGGAGCATTTGAAGAGGCAGTACCAAATACCTTGGCAGGAAATATTGCGTAATTTCCATTTGTTAGTAACCGGAACTGTGAAACCATGGAGCTAATGGAAAGGAAACAAATGCCTACAGACGAATATTTTCATAGCTTAAATTTGTTAAGAGCTAAACTCGAAATCCCGGTAGCCGAGGGGGAAATGATTAGAATAGCCGAAAGAAACCTAAAAGAAGGCCTCGCGCGAATTGTTTACCCAATGGCAGTCTCTTCAGTTGAGCAATTGCGCATGGATTGCCTTGAAACGGAGCGAACTTTTTCCCGAAAAGACTCGCGTAATTTACCACTACAATCTAGCAAAACACAAAGATATGTTAGTGAAGCCGTTGTAGTGATAGACAGGGATGAGGGGGATGATTTGAGTGGCGAAGTAGCATCTTTAAATGGCCTCCCAATATGCTGGAATTGTCAGCAAAAGGGACATGTGTTTAAAGAGTTCACTTTTCAACAACGGTCTCTTTTCTGATATAAATGTGGCAGGCCGAATACAATAACCCCCAACTGTCCTAAATGTCTCCAAGCTAAGGAAAACTTGAGACGGAACGCGGCCTTGACGGGGGAGCCGCGGTCCAGCGAAATTGCCCCGAAACCAGTCTAAGTGATTGCATTACAAAAAATGATTTTAGTAGGTATCGTCACTATTTACCATTGAAAGTCCGTGAGCAGAATTATAATATGGTAAGAGAGAAAATTTTTAACAATGTAGATTTCTCAGCGGTAAATAATTTAAAGTCCATAAGAAACCAAACAAACGTAATATCCCCAGTATTGCAAACAACAACAAAAACAGGATTAGCCAAAACAAAAATTATAATAAATTCAGAAAGGCCAAGATTTAAGAAACCTAAGTATAAACACATTCTTAAAATTAGAAATGACTTTATAAAAAGAAAAAGTCAACGTAAGCGTCTAGATGAATCGGTAAATGTATTTGCTTACAAATCAGATGCTAGACCCTGTGACGGTGGAAGTCACGGAGTTCGTTTCCCCGTACACATTTCTGTGGAAGAATATTGTACCCTATTATACGAATTATCTATAATATATTAGAACATGATTTCTTTATCATATTATTTCTTATCTTTAAATTATTTAATTAAATTTTTATCATTATATATTTCTCATTGAATTGTTTTGCTGTATATCATTGAATTCTGTATTCTTTTATTGTTAATTTTTAATTTTTGTAAAGATCAATATTTTAATTTTACATTCAAAAGGGTGTTTGTTTCTTTTTTGAAACAAACGGTCTACCTATGCTGTGTTGTCGTTGTGACAATCAAAACCAAGTAGTTCTGATTTATGGGTTGTTTTTATTTTTACAACAACACCCACGACAACAACCAAGCAAGAGTTGTTTGATGGTCAACCATCTAGCCTACGTAGTGTAAGTAAATGTATATTTAGAATCACAAGTAGACACTAAAACAATCCCATCCGAGCAATTTGCCTGCATCGAGACAGTTGATTGCCGGCTGGTCTTTAGGTAAGACCGGTAGTTTGGTAGTGGAATACACGCTAGACTGTTGCTCCTACACAGGCAGTAGAAGGAAGTGGTAGTGACTGCTTACATTCATTACCAACTCCTCGAGAGCGATCATTTGTCCGTTGTTAGTCGACTGTCATATTGGGGTCTACATCGGTTGCGGTGCACGCGCCTGTATATTTCCCAAGCGGTACGAGTAGTGGTTTACACGCTCATATCCGCTAACCGACAACGGCTGCCGACGGTAAGTGACGCCCACACGCTTGAGCCTGGGTCACTAGCAATTGGCTAAGTAGTAGTTTTGTTAAAACGTGAAGTAGAATAAAAAAACACGCTATCGTATTTGAAGCATACCGTGTTGTATTCACGACGACGACGACCCTGGACGCCGCTGAGTTCTGCCCCAGCAACCAGCGGAAAAGTGTCGTTACAACCCTATGCAGAAATCTTGCTCAATGGCAAGAGTTATAAGGGGCTTCTGGATTCGGGTGCTTCGGTAAGTCTTCTGGGCGAAAATTGTCGAGAGTTGTTAGAAGAGTTACGAGCGGAAATAAAAGGAACTTTTTGTAGTGTTAGTACCGCGGCAGGCCAGCGCAACAGAGTGTTAGGAAAAAAGGTGATAAACGAACACTTACTTGGTATTTATGCCCAGATTTAGAGCAGCAAATTTATCTCGGTATCGATTTTTGGAAGCTTTTAAACATAACCCCTGAAATTTTTCCGTCTGCAGAATTAAATACTGAAATAGTTGATAAAATACAGGAAAGTAACGATATTGATAAGCTTAAAATGCACGACTTGGATGATGCACAGCGTGAGAAATTAAAAAATGATAATTCAGAAATTTCCATCTTTTGAGGAGAAAGGTTTAGGACGCACGACGCTAGAAAAACACGATATTAAATTAGTGCGCGAAAGCTGAACGCCGTGACTGTTAAGGACGCCTATCCCCTCCAAAACATCGATGGTATTTTGAGCCGCATAGATCAAACGCATTATATAAGCAGCGTCGACTTGAAGTACGCCTTTTGGCAAATCGAATTAGAGGAAAAAGCTAAGCCCTATAAAGCTTTTACAGTTCCAGGTCGACCGCTGTACCCATTTAGAGTAATGCCGTTTGGTCTATGCAACGCTGCCCAAAGATTATGCCGTCTGATGGATAAGGTGATACCGGCTAGATTAAAACCGAATGTATTTATATACTTAGATGATCTCATTATTTCGGACACATTCGTGACACATTTAAAAATTCTTGAGCAGGTTGCGGAATGTTTAGAAAAGGCTTATTTGACTATAGGGCTTAAAAAGACGAGATTTTGCTTCAGGGAGCTTAAATATTTAGGATTTATTATTGGAGGGGGTATGTTGAAAACGGATACTGAGAAGGTAGCAGCAATTCAGGTACCGCTGGGTGGTATAGGCGGTTCATTAAGGATTTCGCCTCCATCTCAGCGGCACTGACGGATACTCTGAAAAAGGGCAAAAAAGTTTTTTATGATCCCTGAGGCTATCGAGGCATTTGAAACATTGAAATGCTTACTTACAACAGCCCCTGTGCTTCGTCACACAGATTTTTGGAAGCCATTTTTTATTCAATGTGATGCCTCAGAATTCGGTGTGGGAGCTGTGTTGTTTCAAAAAAATGAAAAAGGAGGAGAAAATCCAATTGCTTTTTACTCCCACAAATTAACAGCTTGTCAGAAAAATTACTCAGTAACTGAGAAAGAATGCCTTGCGGCAGTGTTGGCGGTGAAGCGATTCAGGCCATATGTTGAAATGATGAAATTCACGGTCATCACCGACCACGCAAGTCTAAAGTGGCTTATGTCACTAAAAGACTTAAGTGGTCGGCTGGCTAGGTGGTCGCTTCAACTGCAGGCGTACGATTTTACCATTGAGCATCGCAAGGGAGGGGAAAACGTAGTAACCGATATGCTCTCACGGATGCCAATTGAAGTTTCAGCAATAACTGGTGACGATTATTTCGACTTTGAAACTACAGCCTTTGAATCGCAGGAATATTTAGAATCAATCAAAAATGTTGAGGAAAATCAAGGTAAATTACCGGACTTGAAAGTAGAAGGAGGGAAAATTTTTAAGAAAATCATGTACAGTAGGCAAGAGGCGTTAGATGATACAGATTGGAGGCTATAGATCCCTCAAGAGATATCGCATGTTTTAATACAAAAAGTCCACGATGAGGTTACATCTGCACATGGAGGAATTCGTAGGACTCTGGAAAGACTTAAGCGTTTGTATTACTGGCCAAAAATGGCGACCCAGGTTAAACAGTACATTCAAAACTGCCGCACGTGTAAAGAGACAAAGTCCTGTAACCAGAGCACCATGCTCACTATAGGAAACGAAGTTCAAACGGAAAGACCATTCCAGAAAATATACGTTGATTTTCTGGGTAAGTACCCCAGATCAAAGAAAGGTAATGCCTACATTTTTATTGTGTTGGATCATTTCACAAAATTTGTGTTTCTGAAGGCTATGAAGGATGCCACGGCTAAAAACGTAGTGCAGTTTCTCGTTCAGGAAGTGTTCCAAAAATTTGGAGTCCCCGAAGTCTTACATAGTGACAATGGGCGGCAGTTTCTCTCAACGCTTTTTAAGGAAATGGTAAACACATATAAAATTATACACATGAGAACCGCTTTTTATTCGCCACAATCCAATGCGGCTGAACGTGTTAATCAGCCCGTATTGGCAGCCATTCGAGCATATTTAGAAAAAGATCCAGTACGCATTACGAAATTCTGTGCACGCTGCCACAGGATGTACGCCTTTTTTCGCACTCTTTGGTTACCATATATTTACGAACGGTTCAGACTATAGACTGGCGAGAAAATTGCAGTCGATGTCTGATCACGAAATAGTAAATATAGAGGGTAAGGACAGGCTAGAGATTATTAGAGAAAAAATGAAAAAGAACCTCACAAACGCCTATGAACAAAATGCACGTAGATACAACAGGAAAGCACGATTAGTAAGGTTCAGTCCCGGCCAGGAAGTATATCGGAAAAATTTTGTACTGTCCGACTTTAAAAATAATATTAATGCCAAATTTAGTCGCAAGTACCTTAAATGTAGAGTATTAAAACCAATCGGAAATAATATGTATGAGCTTGAATCTCTTCAGGGAAAACCCATTGGCATCTTCCATGCGAAAGATTTGAAGTTCTAAAAATAAGTGCAATCGAATGTCGGTGATAGTTTGGGTTAAGTCAAAATAATACCGATAAAATGTAGGGGGAAAGTGCAATATAAATTTAGGGCTTGTGTTCGTACTTGTCCCATTTACAAATTTTGTTTCTTTTATACGTTCTGTAAGTATTGTTTATTTATTGTCGTGTAAATTAAGTTGTTCAAAGTTTAACTTAAATAACTGAATGACAAGTATACTTTTTTGATTTATAGTTCTGTTTGTATAACGACAAAAAAAAATATAGAAAAAAAATCTGCCCATGAGGGCGATGGAACGACGAACGTATGAATGAATTTAAATTGGCCCAAAACTTTCATAGGGTGGTTTGCAAGGCAAGAAATAGAAAAATTAAAATATTGTCTTTGCGTTTTATTTAGACCTGATTCTTACACTGAAAACAGAAAGATGGAACGTGGCGCTAGAGAAGCTCGGGTCTTATGAGGCAAAAGGATTGAAAAAAAGGTCCCATTTACGATACATAGCGTAGTGTTTTCCCTTAAAATAGTGATTGTCAGTCTATCCATCAATTGACAATCAGGGTTGATTAAAATTCTCATCATTGAGTAGAGTCAAGTTGTCATTATATTTTTCTTAAATACTTTGTTTTGTTTAACGATTTTTATTTCTTAATTTTTTAATCCTTTAATATGTGATAAGCTGTATTTTTATCTTCGCTAATTATGTAGCAAAGCAGGCATAGCATTACAGTTAACAAAATGAAAGGAACGTTCCTACGGAAAATCAGAGGCGCTATAACAGCATTTATTTTTTTTCTGTTGTTTCTTTACGTTTAAACCAAGCAAGCAATTCACCTGCCTTAGTTTTTATTTTATACGGCCTTAACATTCACATGTTGTTTTAATTCCCTTCAAAAATATAAGAAAATTTTATCGCGTCTATAAAGTTTTTCTTAGCATCGGAATTTGTACAGTTCGATTTTTATTGGTGTGGATCAGATTATACACAAACAGCAAAACGTAGGCAGTGAACGTACACAGGGTAAGAATAAAAACATCCCCTTAAAACTAGTATTATAAAATAAATGCCGTGGTGTGAAATACTTTTTATTCTGATATTTAGGCATTCTGCTGAAGTGGGGGTTCTTAAGAGCCAGTGTCCTAGTAAGGGTCAAATAAAAATGCTCGTTGGGGTTCTTTTAAGGGTTGAAATTCTTTGTGCTTCTTACTCTTACCATCAAGAAATCGAGGTGGCTGATCATCACACAGTACAGAAAGCCAGTTTTAGAGTATTACAAGAAACGAATTTTATTAACAAAAGAGCCAACAACAACGCGAATACATTTGTACAATAAATAGTAAAAAGTATGTCTAACTACTAATAGTGGTAACTTTTATTTGCATACCTTAAGGCCCGGCTTGAGAATTTACAGGGTCGTGGGAGTTCCCCACGTTTGGGAAAAAATTTATAAAATGGCATGATCACCCTGCACACCGGTTCTGCTGGCGTTGACTTAGCAGCTCCAGAGTTTTGTTGCAGGTGTAACACCATAAGCAAAAGACGACGGTAGGGAAAATATCATGCGATGGTCACCTTAAACAAAATAAGAAAAAAGGCTTGGAGTGAGTGTTTTTGCATTATATGGTAAATACCCGCATGAGTGGCTCGCAGTTGTCCTTATACGTTGGACACGTAAACCTCCGCGCCTAACCCTCAGATCGTGAGGGAACCTTTTATTTGAGTCCAAGAAAAAAAAAAATGCGGCGAAAAATGATTTGTCCAGGCACTCAGCGTTAGCAGGGTTAGATTGTTGTGGCTTCTTATATTTTGGGAGAGACGGTATTGCTTGTCGTCCTCAGATGTTTTCGCTTTATTTGTTTGCTGTTAGAATGTAGTTTTTATTAGTTGTGTGTTGTATGGCTGGTGGTTGGTTTGTGTGTCATGTGTTTGTCAGTATGTGTTGTAATAGTAGATAGTTGCATTGCCAACTGTGTGCACAGGGTTGCTATATTTTGTGGGAACGGATTTTAGTCATTATGTTAACAGAAACTTAACAGATTTACATGTCTGTTTTAAAATTCCTAAAATTGTATGACAAATGGAATGAGCGTTTTTTTTGTATGTTCAAAAATGGAGAAATCTTGGAATATTGAAAGTCTTGGTGGTAATAGGGAATACACAAAAGTAGCCATTATAGTGTGAACTGGTGTACAAAGAAGTTCGTAAAAATCATAAATTTGAAATATACAAAAAATAAATAAATAAAGTAAAAAAAAAAGTAATTTTACAAAAAGATTATGTTAGATTCGGTAGAGATTTAATAAACTTATTTCTCGCTAAGATCATTTGGCAGGAGCAGATTGTATCATCTGGCGTTCACTCTACATCCATTTTGAAAAGTGAACAGAAAAATTTTGGTCTGGCGATAAAAAGTTGGTCCAAGGTCTTGAAGAAGATAAGTGTGTATGAGAAGTCACAGGTTACCGTAATTTTAATTTATTTTTTTTTACAAGTATCCATGTTGGTTTTACGACAGATACACACTTACGGCCAGAAGTGAGCCGGCCATTTTTTTTTTATGATCAGAAAAAAAGCGCGAGCTTACGTGACTGTATTGCCTCTAGCCGTGACAAAGCTTTCTCAAGCATTTTTGTTGGTTTTGAATAAAAAAAAAGGAATCTTAAGTAATATAAATTAATTAAAAATTAGTGCATAGTCGCTTTAAGGAAAGTTAAGTTGAGATTCCATTATTTATTGTTAGTGATTTATGTCAAATTCTGTTTTTTTGTAGATAAATAAAAATCATTGTTAGTGGTAAAAATATATTAGGTTATTATAAGAGTGTTTGTAAGTGCCTAAGTTTAAAATACCATAAAGTTTTGTGTCTGGAGAACCGCCAACAGTTTAATTTTCTTTTGTCTTTCGTGATAATAGGAAAGTTGAGTTTGAAAGGAAAAGGAAAATAAGAACATTTCTTTTTGAGTTAAAATATATAACGTCAAGTTTAGTTTTGCCAAAACCCATCTAAGAGAACTCACTTAGGTAGAGTAAAGTAACGAGCTGCTCGTTATATTTAAAGCTTTTTAATTAATTTTTTTTATTTCCGGACTTCTTTCCTCGTCAAGGCAGAAGAAGATTTTATTTTTAGGCGTTAAAAATTGCCTTTCCGTGTTTCCTGTTCTTTTTTTAATTTGTTTTAAAAAAACGTTATTTTTTACTTGTGTGAACGAGTAAGTTTTTTTTATATAAGATTTGTTTATTTTTTTGGTAATACTAAGTTAAAGAAAAGATACATATATATATATATATATATATATATATATATATATATATATATATATATATATATATATATATAATTTTTAAGCTATAAGTTAGTTACGCTAATTTCTGTGTGGTAGTTGTAAGTTTTTTTCTTTATAATAAATATGTAATTTGTATATTTTAACTTTAGCAAAAAAATGTGTTGGTGCTAATTATTTGTTTCAGGGCGAGGTTTGATGTGAGGTAAGCGGTTCAGAGTAAGTGTGTGTGTGTGGATTAGGGGACCCTTGGTAAAATGCGTTTTAATGGAACAGGTGTCCGAGGTAGGGAGGGCAAGTGGAAAACGTAGCCATCTAGTTCTCCCTCTTAAGTGTTTTCCAGTGTCTTAAATTTGTTGGTTGATTTTGTTTTACTGTGTTTTTTTTATTTGTTATTTGTTTCTGGGCTACAGCTGTGGGTTGGAACCTACCTTGGTGGTGCTGACGAGCTGGCTGGCGTCACAGCTGTAATGCTAAATGAGACTCATAACACATATCACGCCGCAAATGATCGACAGAGAATTAAAATACGAATCAATAGTATTATAGGCTGTGCGAAAGAAGCTTTAAACTTTTCAAATGTAAAAAAATCGCAAGAATCATAGGGTTAAGATTTTCACTAGTAACTTAATGAGTATTCTGCGTGCACACATCCAACCATATATAATCGATAAGGAAATAAAATGCGATGTGTGCACGCTAAAAAGTTATTGAATTATTTATGAAATACTCGTTTTATTTGCATACGCATTAAAATTAATACTTTTAAAGGTTAAATTGACTTGGTTGGATATACATGACATAGTAGTTAATGCAGCTTAAAATAGTTGAATTAATACGCAAAAGTTACTACCAATACTTTTATTGGTAACTATTACTCAAGGTGAATAAATATACGGTGGGGGCGATGTCAAACTACATATTAGAACAAAATAGTATACAGATTTTTTGACAGTTAGGCTACCGGCGAAAATCAATGAATTCGCCTTCGCTCTCACCGTATATTTACTCGCCTTGCCATTAATGCTAAACTCCATTTAAAAAAAATATATGCAGAAGCACGACTGAAGTATTTTTGCTTCGTTTTATTGTATATATATATATATATATATATACGTCAAAATTTGCTTAGGTTCTTTTAGCATCACTTTCTATACAGGGAGTCCACACCTGAGGAAAATATATCTTGATGGAAGTCAAATTTATATCATGATGAAAATTCATTCTGTGTAGACTTCATTTATTAGTATTATATTATCGTTATAATATAATCATCAGAGCTCATAGACTAATAAATTCATCATGATATGAAAAGTCATTTTATATGTAATTTTATTTTTAACGTATAATTTTTTTAATAAAATTTTAAATTATTATAGCTTAGGAATTTTTTTATTATATTATTATTATGAAAACAAACCAAAAGTTCAAAAAATAACATTTAGACAGAATTATTGGGACATATTGCCTTCACAATGACCAATTAAGAATTTTTCATCATAATATTAAATCATCAACGTCTACCCCTTTGAACTGATATTTATATAAATTTTACAATTGTTCTGACGGCGTTTTATTAGGCATTATTATGAAAATTCGTCTCGTGTGGACATAGTGTTAATAAAAAAAACCATTTTATGTTTGGTATGCGTTGGAAAAACTGCATTGAAAAGCGACTAAAAAAAGAAAAATTTATTAAAAGTGACAATAAAGTTTTAGTTTGCTCTATTTTCAAAGAACATATTGATATTCTTATATTTCTATTAGTTTTCCTTTTTTGCGTATAATTACTGCAAATTTTCCTTTTGCTGCATTAAAGACGTTAAGCAAAATTTTCAAAAGGAATAAATACATCCTAAATTGCACTTAACATATATTTTTTTTGTGAATTCTTGCACATTTCTATTTTTTATAATTTCTTTTATTTTTTTTTTTATCAAAATTTGATTTTAAGTTTATGGTAACAAGAAAGTACAGGTGTATCCATTTTACCATTTCTGGATTGTAGTTAGCTGCTCTTTGACACACGGATTATTTTTACACAAATTGCCTGTTGTTGTCTTAATGTTGTATTTGTTGTAGACTTAAAGTCTGTTCCAGATGCATAACAAAATAGTCCGGACTTTTGAGAGTAAAAAGAAAATTACTCTCTGAATGTGACGAAGTAGTCCGAAATTGCTGGAACGCAAAAAAAAAAACACATTTGAACATTCTTAAATGCTACTCGTAATAGTGCTGACTTAATTAAATAAATTTTAATTTAGTGATTCTTAAAATGAAAATTATTTTAAAAACAAAGCATTTTCAGCATTGCCAACAGCTGTTAAAAAAATTGAATATAAACTGAAAAAGGTATAACCCAATTATTTAAAAATTAATTTAAAATTTTTACAAAATGGAAACACAATTAACCGTTGCATGTTCTCCTGGAACTTTAAATCGTGTTCAAAACGGTAAGTAAATTTGCATGTTTATTTTTAGATGTGTACTCTATTTGCAATTAGTTTTTGATTTTTAAATGTAAACAAAAAACAGATGATAATTTAATTCTAGCCCAAACTTAGCCAAAGAAAAAGTTTGTGCAACTTTGTACAGAAAATGAAAAATTGTATTCTCTCATTTTCTCTCAAAATTATACAAAAATTGCTATCTGGAACGCTTTTGGACTAATTTGTACTAGTTCGGACTGTTTTGTTATGCATCTGGAACAGGCCTTTACATGGCTTGGTATCAAGGCATATTGACACCAGGTAAACGCAATGGCGAATTCAACGTCAGCTGAAAAAATTTAATACGTCAAATTTTTACTCTCCTTTTTGCTATTTAGCTTCTTTAAGTTTGTAAAAAAATGACAGAGAAAATTTCGTTAATTCAAATATTTTAAATATTTAAACTAAAAAAGTACAAAAATTGAAAAACAATAAAAAATTGTGCTAAAAAACTAAAAAAACATTAAACAAAATTAACTATTAAATATTACAAAATGCGCAAGTGTTCTTTGTTCAATGTACCCAAGAACTTAGCGTTAGAAGGTGGTGGTTGTTTTTAAAGACTTTGGGGAACCGTAACTCCGAAGATTCGTCCCGTATTTCTTCACTTTTAAATTTTTTGATTTAAATTGCATTTAACACAAACTACGTAGCGTTTTTAAGGTTTTATGATGTGGTCGTAAAGTTATTTTGTCACTGGAATGCACTTCACTACTATACCATCAATGAAAATTATATACAATACAGTTCGAACGCAAATATGTTTTGCGTTAACGACACATAAGTACCATTTTTTTTTGTTCACCTAACTAACGACTAATAGCTTCATTTTTATGCGTTACAAAATTTACAATCGGTTGAAATTCAGCAAATACTCAGTTTGCAGTGCATATAATTTGGTCATCCTACCGCAAAGAGACATGAATTTGGCAACTCATATGATAACATTATTATCTGGCTTCGCAATATTTTTTTTATTAAATAAAAAACAAGACTCTTTTTTCATTTTCATTATTCCTCTTTATTTTTAATACGCCTCAACTGAACTGTTTGTGACATATTTAAGTTTTTTACACAAACAAAATGCATGTGGTTGGAGATGTTGTGATAACGAGACTACCTTGTGTAGTTATACCAGTTATATATATATATATATATATATATATATATATATATATATATATATATATATATATATATATATATATATATATATATATATATATAATACTTATCACATATATATATTATAATACTTATTATATTATTATTATAATACTTATCACATGTATGATGATGGATCTATGTAACTAAACTAGCGCGTGTAACAGATAATAATAGTTTGCACGCACGTACAGACTAATGTAATAAAATAAAAAATAAATACTTATAGGATGATAGCGTACTAGCATATAGAACATATTACAAAATTCCATTAACAAAATTCCATTTTTGTCGTCGTTATTCGGTTATTTGTCCCAATGTGCGCTGTAGAGAAAAAAATAAATATTATTATTTTTAATCATTTCACAGAACTCACATGCGATGAAGAAATATACGTATAGAAGCCGTTCTGTGTGTGATTACGCGGATGAGCTGCGGTAAAGTGATAAGATGCAGCTTCATAATTAATTTTTACACACTTTTTTGTTCTATAGAAGTTCAAAATATATTCTACGACACATGATATTACAAAAAAAAAAAAATTCTAGGAAAAATAAGTGTAAACAAATTTAGACATCTGAAAACGTTTCTAAAGCATTGGGACAAATAACCGAATTATGAATGGAATTTTGTTATATGTATATGGTAGTGCGCAATCAAACAATAAGTATTTATTTTTTAAGCATTACATTAGTCTGTACGTGCGTGCAAAGTATTATTATCTGTTTTACGGGCTAGTTTAGTTACTTAAACTCATCATCATGCATGGAATAAATATTATGATAAAAAATATGTATTTACCAAAACAAAAGATTATGACTAGCTTTAATTCCAAACATTATTTTAGGACAAGAAATATATGTTTAGTCCTTATGATAAATTTTTTGTAAACAAATTTTAAGACAAGAAATATTCTGGTAATAACGAAATTCAAAATTTTACTAATTATACTTTTTGGAAGAAAATTACATAAAAGAAAGTAACTTTAAATAGCGACAGTCATTAAGAGGATGCCTATGTAAAAACATACATATATAATGTTAAGTGTACTATTAATAGGTACTAAAAAAATAAAAATACTAAAGCAATGCTTTACATACTTTGCACGTAAAGACTTATGTGATGCGTTAAAAAACAAATACTTATAAGTTTACTGGGTGCTAGGAAAAAGAACATATAAGGGCAATAGTGGTTACATTTAACGAAATAAGCAACTCCATTTTTGTCGTCGTAATTCGGTTATTTGTCCCTATGTGCAGCGTTAGTTGATTTTGACATCTGAAAACATATTTTACAAACATAAAATACATTGTTGTAGTTGTTTTAGAAGTGCTTTTACCTGTTAAATTAATATGCCTTGGTATAGATATACTTTGGTATCTAATATAAGAGGTTGAGGTTGGAGCTCAGCTGATCATTCTTCGCTGTGTGTTGCTTAAAAGGTGCATTAAAAAGTAATTTAAAAAAATGTGTTCGAATTAATAAAGTTTTACCTTGCGCTTTTTGTATTTATTTGCTTTAGTTATTTTCACGAAAACTTTTATATTTATATTAATATACAGATATATCTGTTAAGTTTAATTTTTATAATTTCTTTCCAGTTTTTTATTGTTTTATCAGGAATGCAAAGGAAGTCAGTTTCACGTTTTTACCGAAATCTTTTGTAATTTATAACCTAATAACAATAGAATAATTTGTGATAATTTTTTATTATTAATTACTTTTGACACGATTAATGTCTTTTACACAAGCAAAATGTGATGTAAATCACGACGAAATTATAACAAGTGTAACCAAAGCGAATCAATTACAGGTGGCAGCATAGGCGAATTCATTAATGCTGGTAGCCCCAACAACCAAACTCCATGTATAAAAAATCTATATATTTCTTATGTATGGAGTTTTATAGTAACTTTTGGCGAAAAGATGAATGAATTTGCCTATGCTGTCACCAGGTAGTTGATTCGTAAACAAGGCTATATCTTTCTTTTTATTTTTTCTGAAAGCTTAAATTTTAAGGGAATTTCCTTTAGATTACTAAGATAATAACAACAACTACAACCGTACTTTCAAGGCCCTTTCAGACCTTTTGCACGAAGTGTTATTTCTGCATTGAAAAAAATGCTAAAATATATAAACAAAAACGAAACTTATTTATGCTTTGTTACAAATAGCCTCAACCGTAAAAATTGCGATGTTGCATCATATTGCCGATGACTAGAGCTTACTAATTACTTTCGTATTAAAGACGTGCACTAGTATACCCAGCAGTATGGCAAAAACAGATATATCATATACATATCAGTTACAACAGATACAAAAGAACGCATGAGTGTAGTTGATATTGTATGCTTTTGCTTGTGCGTACTCACACTATGGATATAAACACATACAGTTGTTTATGGTATTGCATAGAGTGAGAAAATTATCAGTTTTTTACTCTCAAATATATGTTGTACCATGAGTATTTGGATATATCTGTTTATGAAACAGATATTTAAGATGATTGTATGCTGCTTATGATAAAGGCGAGAGCTAATAAGCAGGATTTTAATTTTGTACGTAATAATGTTATTAAAGGTAGAATTAGAAATATTAGCAATATTTACTACATTATCTTTAATTAAAAAGAAAACAAATGAAAAATTATTAAATTGTTGTCTGGAACATAAAAAAAATTGCAATAACAAAAAAATGTAAGATAAAAATATTTTAACCTTTAGATAATCACATAGTAATGATGTTATATAGTCCATAAAATAATAGGTAATTAACGTATGTGCATATATAAAAAAAAAAAAACATGATATGATATTATGTTTCCTAAGTTATGAGTCATAACTCATAAGTTTAATAAAGTCATTTTGATTTGAACGATTTTTGCAAACGAATTGGAGTTTATCATTCAGCTTGTTATTACTTGTGAATAATTGTATAGAGGAAAGTAAAATTTAGTAGAGTGAAACGGACCTTTTGGTTCGCTGTACTTGCTTGCTAAAAGTTACGTTCCTTAGCAAAATGAAAAATAAATATTAAATACTTGTAGAGTATAATTCTTGGTAATCCCAAAAAATCTAAACTGAATCCTATTAGAATTTTTAGCAACAACAACATAAAGCATAAATACATTTTTTAATGTATATATTTTCATGTGTCAATTAAAAAAGGAAAAATATCATGATGATTACAGGTATAAAAAATGGAAGAAAAATAACCAGTTAATGCAGTTTATGTATTTTCGGCTACTGCATATATTGTTTTGTCACAATTGTTTTTGTTTTATGACTTTTAAAACGCACAATTTTTCAATGAAAAGTGTGCATATGTGTTTTTGTCATATATTATTAGAAGCATATAAGGCATAGTGCTAATAAAACGGTTTGCATCGGCTTGCCTGGGTTTAACCCATTATGTGTCAATACTGTAATTCCATAGAACTAATAAAACTCAAATTTTTCCTTATATACATTTTTTCTTTTTTCTTTAAGCCGTACTTATTTTTTAACTTTGTGATACGACCTTATAAATAAAAAAAAGGCCTTGATTAGTGAAACAGACATTTAAATAAAGTCTTTGGTATAAGTCGAATGAGAATTAGGAAAATAATAAATTATTTGGAAAATTTGTTACCAAATATGAATAATATTAAAATAAAAGAAAAACTTTTGTCTAAATTATATAAAATTAGTGAAAACTGAAGGCGAAGCAAGATATGGGATTGATTTGGTTTTATAAAAGATGAAAACGATGTGGAACTGCCAAATTTTGTTGCATGCAAAATGTGTATAAATGTATATAAATACAATAAAAACGGGGTATCTAATTTAAATAAACACAAGTGTTATAAAGTGTTAAGAAGTGAAAATGAGAATATTTTAATTGAGCCAAATCAAGAAGCTAAGAAGGCTTGCACTGATATTCTGACCGAATGGGTTACTGGAGATATACGCCCATACTCTTTAGCAAAAAATTGTGGACTAAAAGAATATTCAAAGTTGCTGTTATCACTTGGAAATAAATTCGGAGCCGGTCTTAGCATAGATGCCCTAATACCACACCCAACAGCAATTAGCCGAAACGTTGAGAATAGCTATTCAAGTAAGTCATCACTGACTTTTGTTACAACCCAAAATATATCTTTTAAATCTTTTTGCTTATAATTTTACATATTTTAAATTTATCTACTAAACAGGCATCAATATAAAATGAAAACTGCATAATTTGCTCGCAGAATTCAACTGCTCCTTAGATGATCCGATAGTTATAGTCACAGACAGAGGAAGCAATATAAAGGCAGCATTAAAAGACTACGAAAATATTAACTGTATATGTCACCTACTTTACAATACAGTTCAAAATGCCGTTAAAACTTCCGAACAAGTCGATGAAATCATTGCAGCCGCATCAAAAGTGGTCAAATTCATCAAGAAGTCAGGTTTGAATTGTGAATTAAAAACATCTGTTAAAAGCTTTACACACACAAGATGGAATACAGTTTATCTGACTTTATCATCTATAAAAGATAACTTTAGTACTATTCAAAAAATACTATGTGAAAAAAATTTAACAGAGAAATATAGCATTACAAGAGAATATCATTTAGATCAGTTAATAGAAATTCTAAAGCCTTTCATGGATGCTTCGAAAGAACTGGAAGGTAGCTCCTACATAACAATGCAGTTAGTTCATCCGCACATAAGAAAACTTAAAACCATATGTAATAGCATCAATAATGATGAATCTAGTTTAATTTCAGAATTTAAAAAAAATTGTACAAAATTTTAGTTACGCTGGTAGATCCCAAGGTCACAATTTTTCACAAATTAGCAATATTTTTATTTCCGCCAGCTAATCAATTAACCCAATTTAATATTGAAGAAAGAACTGAAGTAATAGTAAAGTGCAAATCCTTGTTACAGTCTTATGCTAATTACACATACTCAACTACTTCGCACATTGAAGGAAATTCTTCAAAAATTTATTCGTTGTTTGAAAATTATGTGCAACCAATAGAAAAAAGCTAATCCTAACGAGAACATAATTGAAAATGATATAGCCAAGTATGAAAATACTATTGTTCCTCTAGATAATAATTTTAATACTCTAAAGTACAAACTAAGCTGCCGAATATTTTCTATACCAGCATATAGTGCTCCTTCAGAAAGAATATTTTCTATTGCTAGGGCTCTTATAACAGACAAGAGATCAAAGCTTGGTTATAATGAAAAATCTTTTTATAACATTTTATTTGTAAATATTAATTCAAAAGACTGATTTTTATTTTGACTAAAAATATTTTCAGATACTTTCTTTTTAAATTTAATTGTTATTATTTACAGCCTTATTCATAAACAATAACTTAGATCTAATATTCATTTTCAGCAAACTTTTCATGTAATGATATTTGATTTTAAATTAAAAAAAAACATTTTATAACTTCATTTAATATTTAAAATACTTTTACACTAAAGAAAAAATAAATAAATTAGATTGTTTTTCTTTTTTTTTTTTTTTGCTAGTTATAAAAACATGCATTTATTTGTTTATTATCCTTATCGTAATGAAAGAAATCTTCTGAAATAAATAATGTACACCTGTAAAACTTATTTAATAATCATTATAATATTTTTAATTAATTCATACGCGTTAAATCTTAAGACTCATTATTTGTTTTTGAAGTACCTATTTATATATTTATTTAACTTGAATAAAGCATAATATAAAAATTTACAATATTGGTTTTTTTTTAAAAACAATAATGGTTTTATATTTATACGTATGAACGAATATTGCTTCGCAGCATACAATAAATACCTATGGTACAACCATCAATATCAGTTTATATCTGTTTGTTAAAAACATAGGAGAACAGATATGTTACTCTCATTCTCTCTTTACTCATTCGCATCCATCCAATGAGAAATAGTAACAATATCAACTTATATCAGAAACACAAACGTACTCACCAATACGCACTCATAAGAGTAGCCACACAAAAACTGATATAAACAGATATATCTGTGCACGTCTTTATTTCGTATGTCTATAATTACTGTCGTGTTCATAAAAGGTAATTTCGGATAGAGATGTGTTTTAGAACAAAGTTTTCATATAAAACTTCTATTACAACAGATAAAAATCCAATTTAAAATTTATAAACAAGCCTGTTTATTATTTAGCAAAACATTTCCGTTTTCTAATTGTATTCTTTTTATTCATTTATGAATATTTTTTGTCAATTGTATCTCCAAACATTCTGTGCATATTTCAAGAGCTTGTTCATAACCATTTTAAAGATAAACGCCTAATTAATCAAAAGTAATTGTACACGTTTCGGATCAGCTGTTCCGTTTTCCTTAATTTTGTTGATGCAGAGCACCACGTTGATGTCTAAAATAACTGGCTAAAAAAGGAAGCCGAATACAAATTATATTTCTATCATCATTTTTTACTTTAACTGAAGATGTATCAGTTGGTTTCTTTCTCCTTCGTATGCAGTAATACCTCATATTTCATTTTTGGATTTTGAAATTTAATTTTATAAAGATTAAAATATTTCTTCATGTAAATAAATTCGACTTATAAGGTTGTTGTTTTTTCATAAACAGTGATATTTAAAAATTAAAAATAAAAAAATAGATTTAAAGCGTATTTTAGTTAACGTTGATTTTGATTTAATCGATGAATTTGGTAAATTTGATTTAAAACTGTAAGGAAATTCGTACATTTGGATTATTGCTGCAGTAATTTATTTATATTATTATTGCAATTGACATTATTTTTACTTTTACTACTTTATTGTTTTTATTATTGTTATTATAATTGTTACTTGTAGCATCCGAAAAGTACATCAAGTAAATGTAAATAATTTTTTTAATAATAATAAGTACATGTATCAACATGCTATAAAGATTGATAAATCTATACATCGAATAAAACTGTACCATTTCTGTACATAAAGTATTTTTTCGATTTTTTTTTGTGAAGATACTATTCAATGTGGAATACAAAATACATATTTTTTTAATTTTTATCCATCTGTCTGTTTTTCCATCACATAAAAACTGCTGGATGCACTTGAAAAAAAATTTTTAAGAACCTTGGTTCTCGCCCTCGTGTAGCGCATATAGAGATACCAATGTAATATCATCCAATTTTATCAGTATAATTGTAATAAATAGTTTTTAACACTTTTCACAGAACTTTACAATAAAATTATAAAAGAGATTTAAAAAAATTAGAAATGACACGCTGAAGAAGTCGTGGATACTATTTCTAGAGAATAAAAATAAATGCTGTAAAATGTAGCTAAGGCCCTTTCACGCTATAATACTGAGTAATAAGATTTTTCAAATGCTTAAGGGCTTTGAGAAAGTGTGAAAACAAATTTAACGTCGTATAATATGAACAGAAAAAATCGTTAATATGTTAAGAATTAGTTTTTATATACTACTTTAAAACTATTATATATTTTTATACACTACTTTTAAATTATTAAAACATTATCCTGGATTGAATTATATTCCCACAAAATTTTAATATTAATAAAAATCGAGAGTATTCTCCGATATTTTCTAAAAAAAAAGGAGCGACGTAATAGTTCTAATTTAGTTTTTATACTTGTTACCTTAAGAATCCAAAAATTTCTAATTTAAATTTAACACTGGGAGAGAATTCGACGTACCAAGCCTTAAATTCTTGCCTTATTTCCACTGTGCCTAGTGTTATGGACGACATATGAAATTTCAATTTTCGATTTTATTGCTCCTTGAATATAAATAAACAATATGGTATTTCTTAAAATAATTTGCAAAGCAGAAAGTACATAAAATATAAGGATTTACATAAAATATATCTTTTTTGTATATTTATAAAAATTCAATATCAATTTTAAATTCATAACTTCATACCTTTTATTTCGTAATTTGCGAAATTTAATTATGTTACAAAACTTTAAAAACTTTTCTTAGTAACGGATAACTACGTTAGAACGTTTTTATAACTTTAATCATATAACTTTAATTTACGGTGAAAATCCTACAATGTTAGTAATTAAAAATTTGACGGCGGCATAAAAAAGGACAATAAATACAAATAATCTGGCAATAAAAATTTTCATATGTATACTGTTTGTATTATGGAAATGTCTCCAAAATGTGCGGAAGACAAAATAGCTTATTTGTAAAAGTTAATGTAATACATTGCATGATTGAGAAGGTTTTGACCACAAGGAAGAAAAACTTTTGTTCTCCTCTTTTATTTATTTCGGTTTTCGTTAACATTAATTACTTTTGGCTACCTCTTTTCTTTATTTCGTGACGAAACTTAACCAATTTTGAAGGCGATAGGAACACCACACCATTGACCTGTACACGGTCGGATTAGAAGGTAGCAATATTCTTCTATGAATTGGGTTATTTTTATGAATCGTTACAACTAAAAAACTCATTGATTTCACGCGAAGTTTTACTGGCGCATCCTAATTTTCAAGTATTTCAAACCAGCTACCGATGCATCCTACGTTGCAATGGAACCTGTTTTAATCCAGTACGAAAAACCAATTACGTTTATATCTAGAACTCTAAATAAAATGGAAGCGAACTATGCCACCAACGAAAAAGAAATTTTGGTGATCATATGGGCGCTGAGATCGCTGAGAAATTATTTATATGGTTCGAAAAATGGTGATAATATTTACTAACCTTCAGCCTCTTACATATGCCATTAGAGGCCGTATAGTAATTTAAAATGAAAAAACGAAAGTGCATCTTCGAAGAACGAGCCTGGACGAACAAATGTGGTAGCTGATGCTTTTGCTAGAGTTTCCAGAGAATCCATTTCGATACAGCGCAAAAAGTTCATTAGAAAATTTAATAGCTAAAGTTGAGGATCAAATATACGTTTTCAAAAGCAGTTGCTTCAAAGTATTGACACAGCATCTTTATATAAATTCAAAATTGTATTTCCAGTAATACGACGAGATGACGATTAGCGTACCTCAGTATGACAAACAGAATCTTCAAAATATTTTAAGAAAGTATTTTAACCCGTCTAGAATAAAAGTTCCGGAATGGGTAATGGTCAAAATTCGAATATTATACCCTAATCACTTTTTAAGCTACAAATGGCGTTTTACACAAGGTCGAGGATATAACATCCAAAAACATCCAAGATACTGTGATAATAGAAACCCATGACAGAGCACATCGGAACCAAAAGGAAAATGTTAAAAAATGCTACTTCGCTGGTATGTCAAGTAAAATAAGGCGAATTTTGAAAATATACAATACATACAAGAAAGGAAGATATGAAAGAGATCCAAATAATCTGGAACTGAGGGAAACACCAACACTAACGTATCCAGGATATACTGTACACATCGATATTTTTTTATCTGATAAGAAATTAGTTTTTATGTCAGTGGACAAATTTTCTAAATATGCGAAAGTAATACTACTAAAAGGATTTAAGAAGAGCCATTAGGGAGCTTTTGTTTGCATATGGTAAGCTCCACTTCTATATTATTCATGATGAAGGACGACTACATCATCATGTAGAGGTAAGGTATAGCGCTTTCCTTCTACATAAGCAGAAATTAAAGGATGACTAGGAAACGACGAAGCCCCATGAAATTTAAAGAATTTTTGGAAGATCCGTGAATGAATATAATAACAACTTTCATTCAATAACTAGTAAAAAGGTGGTGGATCTAAATTTTAGGCATACGAGAAAACGAATTGTCCAACATCGAAAAACTCAAATGACAGCATTTTTATGGAATACCAAGTCGGTTTACCGTAAGAAAAAACGGAACCCCATTAAGGATTACGTGCCGCTTTAAGGAGATAAATCGTGATACAACGGTTGCCATTGCAAACGGTCGTATTATCCATAAGAGTCAAAATAGAAATTGATTGTTCTATGACCTGAATCTTCTATATGCATATTTTGCCTTTCTTTTTACTCCTTTCCTTTTATTGCAAATTGCTCTTTGGGGCCGCATTGGCGGAAATCAATATTCGCGACTATCTAATGCCAGGCTGATAGCCATTCAGAGCGGCATGGCAAGGAGGCAAAATGGAACATATAAGGTCATACATTCTATTGACCTTGAACAGTATCGGACCTTAACAGAAGATGTCGGATCCATTATGAATGCGCTTCTTCTCCTTTTAATATGGAGGGTCATTTATATAAAAGATCTTCTGCAATGCCTAAGTCTGGGCAGAACAAGAAGATCAAGAGACTTTATCAGCAGTACATGGAAATGGACTGCTGGATTTGCGGATTGTCCCGACTTTAAAACTCTGAACCAGAAGACAGGGAATCTTTTAGAGAACAGTAACAGAATACAGGAAATTTCAAACATAAAATATTTAAAGTAAAAAGTGAAGATTGGAATAACTTATTGGCAAATAGATTAGAGCAAAAGTTACTTTTAATAAAAAACGAATTACAGAACATTGAATATGCCATCCAATTGGCCAGAGTCAATATTGTAAATTCATTTACTTTTACAAAAACTGAAATCGGACTTATGAATAACATTCTTACTACTTATAACATATTATTGTTTAGTAAAATCGAGTTACTGTCTTTTGGTAATGTAAAATTTAAAATAAATATCCTTGTTATTCTGTACATTTTAACTATCCCAATTACTCAAAATGATGTCTGTAAAACTTATTTGGCTCAAGCCATTAAAAGTCGTTTGCTATCAAAGACAATTGCAAAATTATAACGAATTAGCTGTATGTAGCTGAAAAAAAGCTTATAGAGTTTAGATATGACTTTTATTCCACAAGCCTATTTAAGAACAAGATAGGATGGTTCACCTAGGTAAACAACGATCATACACCTACCATTGAAAAAATTTGAAGTGACCTTCTTCCTTTGAATCAATATGAATCAAGGTTAATAATAAAAAATAAACTTAAATGGAACGTACTTGATCAGATATTTCAACACAGCAATCCTAATGGCTGATCGAGAACTTTTTCAGATGAAATAAGCGGCAGTAAGCCCTTACCAGCCTCTCTAACCCAAAAGTAACCAAAACAAAAACAGAAGAAGCCTTATTCCTAGAAAGAATCCAAAAGATAAACATGGGCAACATACAACAGCTAGAAGTATTAGAAAAGGAAAACAATGCTTTTATTATATTAACATCAATCTCAATAATTATATGTGCCGTTTTCGCTCTGCTTTCTAGATGATAGTAAAAAGAGGTTGAATAAAAAGGCAAAAAACGAAAAAAGTTTATAAAATATTAAAATAGTTTTAAATTGGTTTTTATGACAATTTTGCATGGAAAATTTGTCACAATCACATTTATAAATTATTTTATTTTTTTTTTATGAATATGAAGGTAAATATACATTTTAATTGGGACATAAGGTCCTCTAGTTTTTAAAAACTTATTTTTTTAATATTTCCGAAGATAAAAAATCTGTTTGTATCTCACCGGGTTTTTAAAAACTGTTGCGTAATTACTTACAGTCAAACGCATTTATATGTCTTAATGAAAAATTCAGATGTAAACTAGGTAAATTTTGACTTACAGAACACATCTCTTTTTATTGCAAATCGAAAGTTTTGGAAGAATAATTTAGTTGCTTAAAATGGATTATCACTAAAGTTATTAGGTACTGTTAATAGTGCCTTGGACTAGGTTAGTGAAATTAAAGCATGTTAAATTTTAGGTTATATAATTAAAACTAATCGATATCGATTATTTAAGTCAAAGCACGTGGCTAATTTTATTTAATCTCATTTAATAAATATTAATAAGAATTTTGAAACAACTTGAATACATTTCACTATAATCAAAGCTTTGTGCGCAGATATATAACAATATATAGTTTATAGCTACTAATCTCTATAATTCCCGAAATCATAGCTTCTAACAAGATTATTTGTCATCGATAGAAGTAAGGAAAATTTTGTTTAAGTCTAGTCTAGCTTAGCATTTTAAAACAAAAACAAAACAAAAGTGACTTTTGGTGCAAGAAAAATGAAAAACTTAGTGGCAACTCTTATTTTTTGAGTTTTGTATCCCCAAAATTTTATATATTATATATAATAAAGGATATTATACCAAGCGCAATATATATTTAAAATAAATGTATCTATTGTCGACCAGAAAATTTTTGTTGTAAAAAAATTTTTTAAAAGTGTTAATATAATTTGCAGGAACTCTATATAAAACCAATACTTATCAAAAAATTTATAAAAAAATTTGTTACAAAACACATTTCAAATTTATATTATTTTTTATGAATATGGCGGTAAATATGCAAAATTTTAATTGGGACACTAAGTCCTCCCGTTCTTAAAAAACTTATTTTTTTGATATTTCCGATTTCGGAAGATAGAAAAAAACACTTGTATCTCACTAGGGTTTTTAAAAACTGCTCCGTGTAATAGAACAAATTTTTTACGTAAAATTTCGAATCTTGGTCCCTTCTAAAGCGAAAATATCGAAATATACCAAATTATATCTAAAAACTTTGATAGTATATAACTAGAAAAAAATGCGTTCCCTTTAAGTTTTCATTTACCTTTTAAAAATTGCATTTCATTTTTACTATTATTTGTAATTTTCCGCGATTTTTCCCGAAGCTTAATTATTTAGCTTAAATAGTAAGCAACATTGATGATATAGCTCTTATTTGCCTCTGTTTTTTCTTACAAAACTTTTGTAAGAACAAATACTAAATTGCCTAAAAATGATTCAAATATTTTCCGTCGAGCGGTACACTATGTTCACATTAGAAGCATTTTTGTTTGCTGGAAAATAATTTTAATTGCCCAAAATCATGTGTGGTGTTGTGTGCTCCTAATAAATATTTTGTAGTCAGACTACGGCAAACTAATATTTGACGATTTTGGGCAAATGTTTGTCAAGTGTGACCGTACCTTTAATAGAAGCAATCATATTTTACCATCTGTTAGTAGCATTTTAACAATTCAATAATATTTTAAATATTTTCTTTGTAATTACTTCGTAATAATGTTGAAGAAATTGAATACCAATGAAGACATTCCACCTGCAATAGTTTCAGGGCAAATAAATATATGTTTTTTTACAGCTTTTGTTTGCTGGAAAATAATTTTAATTTCCCAAAATCAGCTGTGGTGTTGTTTGCTTCTTATAAATATTTTGTGGTCAGATTACGGCAAAAAAATATTTGACGATTTCAGGCAAATGTTTGTCAAGTGTGACCGTACCTTAACATTTCTATTGCATATCTCTTTTTATAATTGCTCTCAAGTTGTAGTGTTGTTGTATTAAGAAAATTGCCAAGGCTATTTTTTGTTCCGTATTGCCCTTACGTGTTTTACAGTCTGACTTATGTGCAGCCAATCTTGTTCTTAACTTTAATTTAGATGTTTCAACATACATTTTTTAACATACATTAGACCCGTCTCCGCTGCAAGGTATTTTATATATTAAGTTTGATTTGTCTTACTTATTAATTTTTGGGATTGTGTTTGAAAAAAGACTATTTATCGTTTAGTCTGTTTTTAAAGCAATATTAAATTTTTCTCTGGCATAGATATATATTTGATTGTACAATTCTCTCCGAAAAACCAGGAACATGTGTCAGAGATTTAAATATTTTATTCGTTTATACATCAAGCACTTTCTCAAAATTTTTTTGCTGCATTTTGCTTTCTAATTATTAGTACGTCTAAATAAGGCAACCTTTTATAATTTTTTAACTTTTTCGTAATTGTATTTGCCTGTGGAAGTTGTAATTGCAGATATTGTCATGGAAGAATTGTTAGACACTATAATCAGAAACTTAAAATACAAACTAAAACTCTTGAGTAAATATTTATATGATACATTTTGTATACTAAAAAGAGATGCTGAAGACGATACTTTAGACGATCTTAACAACTACCACAAACAAATACAGTTTACGAAATAGTTAGAAAATTATGAAAAGTTGCCTTACTTAGACTGACTAATAATTAGCAAGGAAAATACACTATCCATTGACTGGTACCACAAACCAAATGCCTCAGGGCGAATTATCAATTTTTTTTCAAACCACCAAAAACATGTCAAAATGAATGCTGCAAGCAATTTTGTAGTAATATAAGTGATAAAAATTACCACCAACAAAACGTTCAAAAAATTTTACAAAAAAAATTATTCATTTAACATAGCAACTAGGATTATGGAAAATGATTGATACAAAAACATAATAAATATTTAAATCTTTGACACATTAAACATATATGATCATGGCCAAGGCGAATCAATTTACCAGGTGGCAGCGTAGGCGATTTCAGTATTTTTGCTGGTATACACGACTGTCAAATTCCACATATTAAAAGTAAGTGTACCTGGTAAATTGATTCGCTTTGATCATGGCGAAATAATACAGGTGAACCCACGGGCGAAAAAGCTAATCAGCTGGTTACTTTGTAGTTGTCAAGGCGAATTTAGTTTGTTTAGGAAATTTGTCAAAAATAAATTGATTTCTAAAAAACACAAAAATCTCAATATGCTGATTGTAAATAAAATAAAAACATGTTTAAATTCATAAGAAAATTATAACAATATGAAGCAATACTCACAGTTCCTGATGTGTATAATCGAGGTATTCTTAAAGAAACAGTAAAATTATTATTAATAACGTTATAATTTCGTGTTTGTTTTTTGATTAGGATCGTGTGGCCTCTGCCTCCGCCGTAGATATTCGTGATCGTGATCTAATCAAGTTACTCATTTCGGCTTACAGCTATTTTAGTGGTGCAGTTAAAGAATAAAAAAGTTGCAAGCGGGGTGTAACATCCAGTTAAAAAAAATGCAATGTGATAAATATTGCTATGCAGAAAGTCTTTTACAACGAAGCTGGTGTTTGTTATACCACAAAGGAAAAAATAATTACGTCCCATCGAAGGTCGGCTATTCAAGTGCTTAAAAACTGAAAACAAATATCAGATAAATTTACATGTGTTATTTGTTCTCTTTTTTATTGTAAGCTAATTGGCTTTAAAAATAAACGCAAAAACCTACATGTTAATTATTATCTATTATATTAATGAACGATACATTTTATCTGTAATTTTTTATCGTAATAAAAACAATCTCAAATTTTTTTTAATAGAAAGAATTTTTTTACTTTCACATTTTATTTCTAAAGAAGCCAAGCGAGTTTTTGAAATACTCAAAGAACAGTATATAAAAAACTACCTGACTTGTAGTTAAAAGAAAATACGTGGTTTTATTGAGGAATCCTGTAGAATAAATAGAATTTGAGTTTATTAGCAATGTGATAAAAATCGATCAATTTAAAAACATGCGTATCAGCTTTATATTAATAAAGATACAAAGGCAAGAACTGTTTCTATACCGTTTGCATCCAATCAACGAGAAGTAAGGCCACTATAAAAGATCAACTATTTTTGTAACACATTACTGTTTTTGCTTTTGTAATAATTAATGTACGACCACTCCAAAAATGATTACAGAGATAAAGCGATAAAGACGCAGATTTTAAAAAAGAACTTGAATATGAAAAATATTTAATAATAAACGTTTAAAATCCGTTATCATTCGAAACAAATAATTAAATGTTTCCAATATTTTCCCGGGCCTTTATGGATGGTGGTATATAACCATACAAATCATCAACTTTAAAGAAAAATCAAACTACACATTAGATTATTAGTTAAGAAAAACATCGAATTAATTAACTTACAGGAGTATTACTATGCAATTCCAATTAAAATCTTAAGATTGAAAGCAAAATTTTTTAAAATTCGAGTGGCAACAAACTTTTCGAGAGCGTAGATATTATTATTATGCTTGAAAAATACTTAACAGATAATACTTCTGATAAGATTTAAGTTAAATAAAAGGTGTCCATACCTTCCAGCAGTTTTCCATTTCGCATATGGTATAAAACGTACATTGCAAATTCTGTTGAATTAACACATTCTCCTTAAGTTAAAAACTTATCTTTAACTTAACTTTGATACATATATGCCTCTTGGTTTTCTGCTTCAAAATACTACACTACGCCCAAATATTCTCCAGGTAATATTTCTTTAGTAGCACAATATTGTCAATATGGTCACTCTTTACTTTTGTGTAAGTTATTTCTTGTTCACTTCGAACTTTAAAACTATTTTTAATATAAGTGTACAAAATCTGTTTTTATATTTTGTTCAATTTTGAAAATAATATTTTTTGACAACATACCTAGATTTTGTAGCAACATTATGCCTGCTGTTTTTAGTGTTGTTGGATTGTTGTAGCCGTGCGTTCACCTGAGACGGGTCAAATGTATGTAACAAAATATACGTTGGAACGACTAAATCGAAAATACGAACAAGATTGGCTTTCATAAATCAAAATATAAAAAACGTAAGGGCACTAAAAACCAAAAAACAGCTGGTGCAAACCACTGTGGAATCAGTGGCACTCTCCCAATTTCATTGATACAACAATACTACACAATGAGAGCATTTATAAAAAGAGTTGTACTACCATAGACATAAAGCTCTAAACACTTAAGGTCTCATTAGTCTTAATTTCTGTTGCTGTTCTGTGCCGTTCTGCTTTTCAAATTATTGTAATTAGTTTTTCTGTAACAACAAACAACAAACCTGTAACAACAAGCTATTTATAATAAACAAAGAAAACACAATACACAACACAACAAAAACAAGTACAATTACAATGATAAAAATGGTTTGTTTAAAACTTTGCACTCACACTACCAAACAACTTTCAAGTAACTTAACGTTGAATTCTATTTTATACTGATTCGAACGGAACAGAACAGAACGTCAAAATAATAACAAACCACAAATACATATTTTCCATTTAACAAAAATTGATCAGCTGATTCGTCACGGAACGGAAAGTAAAGACTAGTTCTGCCTTTAGACGACGATAGACTTCACAACTTCAAATGCTGCCTGAAGTTAGCTTCATAATTACTTTGAAGACAGCAACTTTTAGCAAGCCAGAGCGATGGTGGTGTATTTGCTCAAAGTAAATTTGGAAAAAAATTATTGAATGGCACTTTAGAAATTCCTCAAAGTACAAATTTACCAGGATCTTCAATGAATTTCCCTTATTATTTGTTGGATAAGGCATTTGCATTGAAACTTAATTTAATACGTCCATTTTATGGAAATAACTTGCCTCAAGATAAAGATATAACAGAGAAATCCAGGAAAATCATACCAACCTACATCATCGAACCGCTCATCCACTACAGCATTTTAACTCCGATATACTTTAAAAGATTTTTTAAAAACAATACTCTATAATATTGGTACATACATATATTCATATGTAATATTGTGCAAAATTGTACACACCTTTAAGAAAAAAAAATTTTTTTTGAATAATTCGTTTCTAAAATAAAACAATCACATTAAGTTTTTTCATTTCTTAAATAAAACATTTATTTCATTGGTTTTTTTGTAACCAAAAAATGTTTAACCAATTAACACAAAAAATGATGTGTGTAAATATGTACAGTGTTAACAATGTATTTCAAAATAAATTTGTACTTCACGTGAGATCAATATTAACTATAATTAAAATCTAATTTAATATTTTTTTATAATTAATGTGATATATTTGGTTTAGCTTAAAGGTCTTATGTATATTATTTTGTTTTTGTTTTCTTCAATATTTCGACAACAATTTGTAAGCCTTGTCAGGAAAATTATTATATTTATAATATATAAAATATAATAAAATAAAATAATTTAAGACTTTTAAGCTCAAATAAATAGATCATATTAATAATTAGAATAATAATTTAAGAAATCGTACTTTCAATTCGTATCGTATCGTACTTTCTATTTGGTTAACAATATTTTTGGATATTTATTTCGTTTATTTTTGCAGCTAAACTTAAAAAAATGGTCTTAGACGTTGCTGCAAAAGCCCCACAGGTCTCAAATGCATTATGCAGCAAAATCGAGGAACTTTTCGCTGTCCTTTTTCTGAAAGATATACGTATAAATAGATTCTTAATTACAGAAAATCATTTAAAAAAAAAAAAAAACATTAATTGTATATTTATTGTTCAATTCAGAAGCGCAATTGTATTGGCTAAGAAAATTTTAAGCAAAAGTAAGTTGCTTTGAAATTGTTTTTTTATACAATGCACACGATTCAACTACGCTTGTGAATTAAAAAATTTATCTTTTTTTCACGTGGACACTCAATAATACATTCACTTCTCGGAAAATTTGAGGACTCGGTTGAGTATATGTGAATAAACTCCTCACTGTACATGGACACATCATTGTTGATATTTCCAACAGTGCTAAAAAGTGTAATAAATAAACATTAATATATTTACCATAGCGTTTGCAATCAGGAAAATAAAGTTCTTTTACGACATATGAAATTTAATATTACAGTTAAATATTGCTTACGGTCTCGAATTCGTAAAATTGCCTAAAAATGATATAGCATAAAAGTACTTCCGCTTCTTTTTAGGAATGTTAGAACCACTGCCAGAGGCGACTTGCTCCATTATCTTACACCGATTGAAAGAGTCTCGAAGCACCTTCCACCGTTTCTTACAGTCCAATTCTATAGTAGTACAATCAAAATTTAAAAAGAAATTGATTTATCCTACCATATAACTCTACAACAGCTGCAACTTTCCTCCTGTTCGTTTTTTTTTTTTTTTATTATTTATTTATTTAGTAGTATTTAAAATACTTTTACAAAAACATAAAACAATAAATTATATCCCTATATATTTGAGCTAAGCTCGTTATTATTATTTCTAACAAGATTTACAATATTTCTTCTAAAAGCATTAGTATTATTTTCAGTCTTTAAATGGTTCGGCATTTTATTATATACATTCAGCCCCTTGTAAAACAATGATCTTTGCATTGCACTAATGTTTGCTCGCAGCAGTCTAAAATCCAATACATTCCTCAAATTATATGGCTGAGTTTCTCCAACATATATATTAGCTGTTCAGTTAAATATTCGGGTGCTTCTCCCATTTTCAATTTTCGAATAAAATTTAGTGTATTAAACATTAATCTTTGTCGCACATCAAGCCATCTTAGTGTATTCAGCATTAATGTAATTGGGACAAATCTGTTGCATTTCAGTATAGCGCGCATTGCTTTATTTTGTAATTTTTGCAGTCTTGATATTTGTTGTTCAGAACAGCATGTGTATAAAATAGTAGATCCATATTCAAAATGTGGTTTTATGATAGTGTTGTATATGTTTATTGATGTTATTATTGAGATTTTATTTCTTAACCGTTTGAAAAATCCTATTTTTTTACCAATTTTTTTACAAATGTATTCAACGTGTTCTTTTAATTTCAGTTCTCTATCAATAAGGAAACCTAGATATTTTATATTGTTAACTTTTTCTATTATCACGTTATTTATTGAAAATATTCTAGTAGTATTCATATTTATTTCCATTAACTTAGTTTTATTTTCATTTAGCTTAAGCTTGTTCATTTTTAACCATTTATTAATGTTCTCCATGTCTGAGTTTAAATTTTCATAACATTTTTCGCATGTTTTTTCTTCAGTGAAAATGAGAGTATCGTCGGCATATAATACAATTTCACATTTTTTAATTACATTTTCAATATCATTTATGTATATTAAAAATAACAATGCTCCTAATATTGATCCCTCTGGTACACCAAAATTATTTTCTTTTACACATGATTCAACGTTATTCACTTTTGTTATTTGTCTGCGTTTTGTTAAATATGTTCGAAACCATTTTAGTTCTTTATTTTGGACACCGTACTTAAAAAGTTTTTGTAACATAATATCTCTGTCTATTGTTTCAAATGCTCTTTTCAAATCTAAGAATATTGCCAGTACTTTAGAGTCACTCTTTATAAATTTCCATCTATTTATCACGTAGTTAATTGTTGTTTCACATGAGTATTTCTTTCTAAAGCCCGATTGGTACTTCGTTAGCAGATTGTGTTGTTCTAAATATTCTTCAAGTTGTGTTTTTACAACCTTTTCAATAACTTTTTCACACGTTTTAAGAGTATTGATCGGTCGGTATTCTTCACATTTATTAGTTTTTTTAATTTTTTCAACAGGAGCTATCATCGATTCTTTCCAGCTCTTTGGAAAAATGCCTGTTTCCAGCGATTTATTTATAATTTTAAGTAAGATTTTTCCAACTGTGTTCCAATTATCTAATATAATGGTATTTGATACTCCTTTGTAGTCGCGTTTTTTTTTCATATTTTTACATATATTTTTTAATTCTATTAAAGATATTGCACGAAATCTAAACTTGTAGTTTATAGCAGGTACTTTGTTTTCATATTGTACAGTGACAATAGAGTCACGTATTTCTTTAATGCTGTCAACGAAATAATTATTAAAGTTTTCAGCAATTTTTAAATTATCAGAATATTCAATGTTTCCAAATATCACGTTTTTTATTACATTTTTAGGTTTTTTTAGTACTAATTCTTTGATTCTGCTCCACATTTCCTTTTGGTTATTCGTATTTGTTATTTTGCTATTTACATATTTATTTTTAGCATTATCGATTTTAACTTTGTATATATTCCTTGCTGTTTTATAATTATTCCACGCACTATCAGAGTTTTCGAATACTGCTTTTTTATACTTTATAATTTTATCTTTTTTTAATACTCTTAATTCATTGTTAAACCATTTATTTTTATTTTGTTTGCTTACTCTTATTCTAGTTGTAAAATGTTGCACTGTATCATCAATACCAAAATCAAAATTACATACATATTCGTTTAGGTCATTCATTTCCACACATATCAACTTCGATCTCAACTTAGTTTTAAAAACTGTTTTTGTTATATTTAAAAATTACACATTCATTACTTTGGGTTCATATTCATAATTTTCACATTCAATAAATATATCAATTGATTCGTGATCAGCTATTTTATTATTTAAATTAACTTTTGCCGAAACGTTTTCCGTATTTGTAATTACATATTCTATTAAAGTTTTCGAGTTTTGTGCTAATCTAGTAAATTCATTTATTATTTGTTTTAGACCGTTATCATTAAGTATGCTTTCGATTCTAATTTTATAAAAGTCTTTATGCCAATCAATATTAAAATCTCCAGCTATTATAATTTCATAATTTCTTTCACAGATCTCATCTAGAAATTCCCTTAGGTACTCACAAAATTCTGCTTTACGGCTGTTTGGTGATCTGTATACTGCTATTACTATAACTGAAAATTTCCCATATTTTGCCAGATATGTACCTATCCAATAATCTGAATCTTTTATATATTCTTTTATTTTAATTATCTGCCAATGTTTTTTAAAATATATAATTACTCCTCCAGTTCTAGATGAATTTGATAGAAGATAGTAATGTTCATAATTGGCTAGTTCAATTTCACTTTCATTGATCTGGTCGGTTTGATGGGTTTCCGAAAGCATTATAAATTCTGGATTGACCATGTGTACCATTATCTCAAGCTGATTAAAATTATTTGTTAAACCCTGAATATTAGTATATATACCACGTATACTTCTTGATTGCTAGACGACTAATCCTAACCTCTTCTTCTTTAAACTAAGTTTATTTTAATATACTGGACAATTGTGATAATGTGTGCTGTGGTTTTCATCTAGATCTAAATTCAGCCTTTTATTTTCTTTAATGCAATTTAAACATTTATTTACTACTTCTTTGTTACAGTCTTTGCTTCTATGGTTGCCGTGACATTTATAGCATACTTCATCATTTTTACATTCCGAAGCTTTGTGGTTATTCCTAAACATCTTAGACATTGTATTACCATTGTACCGTCATAAACTCTGCATCTATCCCATCCAATATTAAGTTACTGTCCATCCATGACATTCTTATAGGATTCATTATCAATCTTTAGTGTTGCATTGAAAATTGTTTATTTTATTTGTTTCAAATATTTTTATTATTTCAATTTGACTATGTTTAAGTATTTGATTTTGTTTTTTTAGTTTATCTATTAAATCTTTTTCAGGTATTTTAAAGTGCATGTCTGTAATTACTATTTGCATCTCTATTTGTTTTGGAACTTTAACTTCATAATTTTCACTTATTTCATTCTGTATTGCTTCTTTAATTTTTTCCCTTTCTTCGGTATTTTCACTTTGAATTACTAAAGTACCAATTTTTCTATTTTCCACATTCGTTATTTTAAAGTTAATTGGATCAACTTTTTGATTTAGTTCCGCTTTAGTTTTTTCAATACTTTGTTTTTCTTTGGGCTTGATAATTAAGGGGACATTTTTCGACACATCTGGCATCACCTTGTTATTTGTAACGCATGGCTTTTACGCTGAAGGTGCATACCTAAATAAAAGCGCAACGTTTTGTTGTGAACAGTAATGTTATCCTATCACTTTAATTAAAAACCTATAAAATGAAATGCAAAACAGTGATAAAAATGCTATATAAGCCAGAAAAAAGCAAAAATGTCATTACTGTTTTGTAACGTTCTCTAAATACTACAACAAAATATGTAAACAACAGTAGCTTGCAGGCAACTGCATTATCTTACGCGCTGTCAAAATTGGATTTTCTAATTGCTAAGCGTTGACGCCGTGCTTTCGTAAAATATTAACCCTTAGTTCTAGTAGTTACTATTGAAAATAGCGCGCCGTTATTTCTTGTTCTTGTCGGTTTTAAGTCAATCTTTTTATACACAATCTTTTTATACACACCACACTTGCCTATAATTTTCTCATATCTTATTTTAACTTTTGCTTGTATTCTAGTTGTGTTTATGATAAAAAATTAATGAAAAAGGCGACAACAAAAATGGCGAACCTTTCACCACTTATTACTTATTAACCACTTAATTATACTAAGATCTGATGCAGTAAACTTTTATTTATAAAGGTGGAAAAATAACCCTTAAGGCCCATTTAGCCGACCGTGTAAACCGGCTGTGTAAACTGATCGTTTCTGTTATATGCGACTGCATAAAATTGCTCACTTCACCGGAGATGTCACGTAGCCGTAACGTTTGAAACTGTAGAAAATAGAAAATTATGTACGAGCTCACGTGACAGATGTAGACAGTGACCCCTTTTTTGCTTCTGATATTTGAGCAGTTTTTGTTGTTAAATTTGCAAACATATATGGAATTTATTTTCTTTAATCGAATTGTTTTTTATTTATCAAATGTAGCAAGATAGTTTTCCAGCCGTATGTACTTATTTCGCAGAACATCTGTAAGATGTATGTATGTTAATATTAAAGTATTTGTGTGCGCAAGTACACATTTGTATTCAAATTTGATATAGCTACATGTACATATCTGTGGCCACAAGGAATAACAGCTGAAGTCGAGTTGAGAAAAAATTGAGTGATTGCTAATATTATACTTCTGACACTCGAATCTGTAACGCAAGTCAAATTTCAGGTTTGTAGTTTAAAAACTAAGTATTTTTTACCTTAAAATCTAAACAGCTAAGGTCGATATTCCCTGATTTAACGCAACAATATTAAAATTAAAAATGCTGTTGAAAAAAGAGTTTAGCTGTTATTCCTTGTGGCCACAGATATATGCAAAAACAGAAAACATTTTTTTTAAATAATAGCAATAAATTAATTTAATAAAAAATACGCACAAAAATTAAGAAAGTATTGTACAGCATTGTACATATGTACGTATGCATACATACGTTTGCATAGAGCTACAATTATGATTTTACTAATTTTGAAAGATACTACATATCTAAACGTATAAAACAATATCTCGGTACAGTCATCATTTATGTGAACGAATTGATATCCCATCAATGTTTCGAACAGCTGATATGCATTTTATTTGATAATTAAAAAAAAGGAAATGAACGATGAAAAATTAATATTATTAGCTCAGGCAAATGAATGCCTGTATAATAAATATTGTTCTGGGTACAAAAACCCAGATAAAAAGAGCAATGTATGGAAGTAAATTTCTGCCGAAATGGAATATCCAGGTAAGTTATAAATATAATGCTAATAATATTTACTTATGTACCAAATATTTGTTTTGTAGAAGGAATTTGCCAAAAAATATGGTCGGTCCTACGCGACGGGTATGTAATGGAGAAGCGGCAGGAAAATTTACCATCTGGCGGTGGAGCAAAGTATCCATCGCAATGGCCGCTAATGGAAAGTATGAAGTTTATAGCGGCTCATGTTTTACCAAGACCGTAAGTTATAATGTGATTTGTATAATTTGGAAGTTTTTACACTTAACTTTCCAGAACGCGATGTTCATTCAACATTTATAAGGAAACTGTAGATATCGGCTCCCAGTCGTCATCACAATCGCCACAATTCCGCCACCGACGCCAATATCCATGTCTCCACCACTAGAAATGTTATCAGACTCAATGTTTGAAACAATATCACCAGCTTAAACAACACCGTCAATAGGAAAACGGAAGAGACCGGCAGAAGAAAATAATATCACGCATTTTTCTCAAGCAAAACTTTGTGAAAGTAAAATGAGAAAACCGGAAAACGCAGTGACTGCTTTTGGAAAAATGATTGTTGCAACCATTCGAACATTGAGCAAAAAAAAAAAAAAAATAACAGTTAAGGAAATTATTTTACAGCCGGATGACTGAAAAGTGCAATATTTCCCTTTTTTTTATCAACAATATCCAATGTTTTTGTGGGAGTGTGCTTTTTAAATTTTTTGTTTGCTTTTGAAGCACTACGTTCAGACTATATAACTCTGACGGCTTTGTGTGTAACCAAAACAATTTGCTAATTTTCTTCACCGGAAACGCCAGCAAACTCAAGAGTTGAATATTCTGAACGCATAAGAAATTGTTAATTTTTAGACATACATACTAATATGTTACTATAACTTCTTTTTTAAATTCAACGACTTTAAAAGCAAACACAAAATATAAAAGCGTTTGATATACATACATACGTACATACATATCTGCGAAATAGATTGATGATAGATAGATAGATAGATTGTTACATACGCATCTATATATATCGCAGGTTTACCAAACGTTTTCAGATCCTTGTGTACTATTAGTAGAATCTACATCATGTTGTATGTTTCACTGAGAATTAAATTATAGTTTGTATTATTTTATAAGACGTTTTTTATTTTAGTTTAAAAACCATTAATTTGTTTATTTACAGTAAATTAATAAAAATTAATTGTTTTTCTTTTTATGAGAACTTGTTATTTATGATAAATTAATTTAAAAAATCAAAGCTGTTTCTTTGTGTTCTCTTTTCAGCAGTCTATATGTCGACATTTCAAAGAATGATTAGAGTAGCTCCTATAAAATGTCGGCATATAGACTGCTGTAAAGCAAACACAAAAAAACAGCTTTGCGTTTTGAATATAAAAAAAGGTTTGATAGCAAATAATAAACATAAATTAATAAAAGTAAACACTCATGCATGTGTATGTAAGTATATGTATAATATACATATAAAAAACTGAAATGTTTTAGTTTATAACCGATATTGTGATGGAATAGCACATTCATTACAAAAATGATCTGCCAATCTATTCCTTAAATGGATTGGTGTTTGGGTAGATCTTCGCGGATGAGTACAAATTGATCGCATAGACCTTTCACCGCTCATACGAAGTTGATTTCTCCTTCTTGCAAGGTGCCGTCTTCTGCCTCCTGATCCACAAAATTTGCTGGACAATATCATTTTTCATTATCATTTTTTTGCGTCATTTAACATGATAAAATTATGAAGTACTGTGGAAGCCAGTACAATAGTTTCAATATTGTCCGGCGACATTTCAATCGTTGTTAAAAGAATTCTCCAACGTGCGCACAGTATTCCAAAGCGATTTTCAATTACACGTCGGGCTCGTGAAAGCCTGTAGTTAAAAACCCTTTTGGTGGTATCCAGATTTAATCCTAGATAGGGACGCATTAAATTGCACCGCAATGGAAAAGCCGCGTCCCCTACAAAATAATATGGAAATAAATCTTCACAGGCCGAATTTAATGACTTATTTGGTGGGACTGCTACTTTACCAAAAATAACCGATAAAAGATATAATAAATTATTTTTGTTAATATTACATTAACGTACTGATTGATGTGAAAGTATACTTTGAATCACATACTCCCATTGGTACTACACTGAAGTATTTTTTATAATTGTAAACCATGGATCCTCAATTTGCCGGACACTTTATAGCTACATGCTTGCCATATACAGAACCGACACAGTTGGGTATATTCCGCAAAATATTGAAATCTTTTTCAATGTCCTCATATTGGGATGTTGTTGGCTCAGATAGGTAAATTGGCGACAATCAACGCCACAGCACATCACATGTTTCTAAGACTATAGCTCGGATTGTTGATTTTCCAAGCTTGTGGCTCCAAGCTATAGACTGCAAAGAGAATCCTGTCCCAAATACCTAAATTCGATAATATATGCATGTACATATGTATCCATATGTGTTGTCACGTTTCAAATCAGCGAACCGATTCTGATCACATTTGTTTACCCCCTTTTATCACAGCATCGCTGACAACTTGTAGCTTGTGCACGGCTAAGGCTCGTCGGGCTTGGGCGGTGGTACGTTGCAGTGACAAAAAGTTTATTTGATCGACAGGTACTATCATGTTGTGCCAGCGTTAAAAAAAAATAGCGATATTCCCGGTGAGAATAGATGTTCTACCCTTATCCCACCCCTAACCATGGCAGTAACGTTTAAATATTTCTTTATACTGCCCCTTTATAGACTTCACCACTCGATACCTACCTTCGTAACCCTATTGGTTAACTAAAACATTAACGTGTTTGTTTCTTTTAAATTCATTTATAATAAAAAGCTTATATTTATTTCACAGATTATCTTATGCCTCGTGGCTTATACTTTTTAGGTTCGAACCGTTTTTACATTATTATACACAATGACAATTATATAATAAAACTATTGCTATATAATAAAACTATTGCTATATTGAAATATAATATTCTTTTAGTATACAGACTTCAGTTTGAATATAACATTAACTTAGGTACTTTATTTGTATTTTATCTAATTGTTTTAAACACTAAATTTAAAAACACGGGTCTTTTAGGTTTTGAAATACGCGTTAAGTTTTTACTTTACATTTCGAAATTTGTTTATTCTTTTCAATAATTTAATATAAAACGTGATATATTTTGCTTTATGAATTTGATTATACTGACAGTTAAAGTGTAAAAACAAAACCATGTAAGTTTGAAATACCTTTTAACTTCAACATTTTTTTTTTTATTAAAAATTTTTTTTTTGTAATGCTCTAAATCGAGCGAAGTTTTACTTTAAAGGGGTTGCTGCAGCTACCTTGTTGGATCCGCAATAGTCTCCCTGGCTTAGATCCTCTCCAGGCCAAAAAGCTTATTGCATCCTCAATAGACTCACGTTGGCGGTGTATGCCCAAAACATACTTGGTCAAATGCAAATGTTAGTTTCTTTTTCTAATGCAAAAAAAACTTAAAAAAACTTTAAAAAACGATTACACGGAAACTTGGATTTTGAATTAAGGAGCTCGCAACGCGTATTCGAAAGCCAACGTCACTACTAGATCTTATTTCTACCGGTGTATATATGCTAGGATAAACTAAAGTGCTACTGATATTTTAAGCTTACCGACCTCAGAGTTTCTATTATTGTTGTGGCTGTGTTGTTTGGTGAAATATCTGTTGTAGTGGTATCCTCTCTATAGTTGTAGTTGTTGCTGTATCTATGGTTGCTGTTTTTGCTGCTATTGTTTTAGTTGTTGTAGTTTTTGTTTTAACTCTCTTTGTTATAATATGTAGTTTTGATATTTCTATTGTAGTTGTTGTTTGCTCTTTGGTTGGAGTAGTTTTTGGTTTCCCTATAGGCAATATTAGTATTGTTTCGCTACGTTGACGTTTTGAGGCAGGTTAATGTAATTTTTGGTGTTTTAATATTTTGTTGTTGTTGCCTTTCTATTGGTGTTGTGTTTGTTATAGCTCTAGTTATTGTAACTTTTGGTGTGTCTATGGCCGTTGTAAGCCTTGGCAGAAAGTCTTCAGTTAGTTGATTGTAGTTTAACTTCAAATCACTTTTAGGTTTCGTTTTCCTCGTCATGCCGTTCTTTTTAGACTATTGGACTTCTATTTGGCAATATCTTGAGAAGTTGTTTTACGTGCCACACTCTTGCCATTGGCTACTTTATCGCCAGCCACACCATTTACCGTAACTCCGCCATTAACTGGAACGTTTTATAACTGGAGAAGATGACGACGAACGTTTGTAGGCGGCTGCCTGGAATTTTCTTTACTTTCAGTCGCTAACACTGCAGCGGTTTTAATATCGTAATTTTGATAGGGATTAATTGAACACGGTGCCAGAAGCTTTTGTGGTTATTTAGGTTTTTTTTCAACCTTGCTTCTGTCTACTCACTTCCCTGTGTAACTTACTTGATTTTCCTGGATTTCTTTCTTTCGCCTCAACTTCTCTGTCCGACGTCCAAATTAAAAAGGCGGAAGTAGTCCATTTTGCTCTACGCATGCGTAGCAAACACCAACTTCATTGTACATGGTTGTCTCAAAAGGTATTTTCCCAGGCGAATATGGTACTGATTTTATGAATTTATGGATGTGGCATCCTTGTGTACTGTTTTGTCCCCGAGTTGTATTTATCTTTCGCCTGTGTTTACACAGACATGAATTTACTTAGACAGTGTAGACGACACGGTACACATTCCCTTGCGTGGTCTCGAGTTTTTATCATATTAGCAAATTAAATTTGCTAATATGATAAGTTTCACTTAGCGCCGGTTATTAATCATTTCATGCTTTTAAATCCTTGGCATGATATACGCCTTGGAATTTCCCTTGCAAATTCTCGACCTCATACAGGTTATTACCTACTGGCTTAATGATTCGGCATTTGACAAACTTCTTGCAGAGCTTTGCTGATATTTGCTTTGAGAAATCTGACAACTGAAAATTGCGCCTAAAAACTTCCTGTCCGCTTTTAAACCTTGTTGTGCGACATCTGACATTGTACCGTCCAGCATTCGCAACGTAGCTTTGGTGTAGAGACTGTTTAACCTTGTCACGCACTAGTTCTAAGAATTCGCTTCTGGTCTCAATCCGGTTATCTGGATCCTCCAACAAGTCTAGCTTTCTTGCTAGCTTGTATGCTGAAGCATGGGTTATCATATTGGTACCGAATAAAACGAAGTATGGTGTCACTCCAATAGCTGAGTGAACCGCAGATCTTAGGGCGCATTCAATTTCACACAAATGTAAGTCCCAATGCGTTTGATCCGCCTCTAAATACGATCTAATAGCTGCTAAAACGGATTGATTCACTCTTTCTGACGCGTTCGCTTGAGGTGCGTAATTTGCTGTTCGAAGGTGTTCAATTCTAAATGACTTAATTAGTTCGGCAAATTCTTTGCTAACAAACTGTTGCCCATTATCTGAGATCAGCGTTTCTGGACATCCAAATTTGTAGAATACTTCTTGAATTAAAAAGTTTGCGACATTCTTGGAACTTGCCTTAGTCATTGCTTTTAGTAAAACGTATTTTGAGAAATAATCTAGAACTATAAAGATGAAACAGTTGCCTCTCTTTGAGCGTACATAGGGCCCTAAAAAGTCCACATATATGCGTTGAAATGGCCTCCCAGCCTCAGGTTCTCGTCCCATAGGTGGCTTTAAAACGCAGTTAGCTGGTTTACATTCCTTACAAATACTGCACTGATTTATGAACTCTCGCACTTGTACATTTAGATGCGGCCAGTAAAAGTGTTGCCTAATTCGATGTATCGTTTTTCCGATGCCTCCGTGTGCTGTACTAGGGGGTTCGTGTGCTTGCGCAGTCACCTTTTTGGTCAGCCCGGTTGGTATCCATAACTTCCAGGCGTGGTCTTCCTTATCTAAGCTTCCATCGACCGGCATAGTTCGCTTATATACAAAGTTGTCAATAACTTTTATAACAGGTAGGCTCTTTTCATGTTCTTTTACGTGGTCTATCAGTTCCTTATAGTCAGCACTTCCAAACTATGGTGATGCCAAATCTACCAAAATATTATCAGTGAGTTGTATTTCGTCATTTATATATCTTGACAAAGTGTCGGGTACGACATTTTGCGTTCCTTTGCGGTGTCGTATCTCAAACGAAAAAGTTTGCAGCTGTAAACTCCATCTAGCCAGGCGTCCACTTAAGTCTCTCTGTGACATCAGCCACTTTAAAGAGGAATGATCTGTGATAACTATAAAGTTCATCAGTTCAACGTACGGGCGGAATCGTTTGACTGCAGCCACTACCGCAAGACATTCTGTTTCAGTTACTGAGTACTTTTTCTGTGGAGGTGTGAACTTTTTTGAGAAAAATGCTATAGGATGTTCTCCACCGTCAGCGTCTTCCTGGAATAGCACAGCTCCCATCCTAACGTCTGATGCATCACATTGTATGAAAAATGGTTTGCTGAAATCTGGGTCCGTCAACACGGGACTTGCAATTAAACACTCCTTTAATTTATCGAAGGCGATTTGTGCTTCCTTATGAAATTCAAATTTCTTGCCCTTTTTTAAAGTATCGCTAATTGGTGACGTAATTGTGGCGTAATCTGAAATAAATCTACGATACCAGCCAGTGGTTCCTAAGAAACTGCGAACTTGCTTGGCTGTCTTGGGGTAATGTAGATTGACAATGGCCTTTACCTTTTCTGGATCAGGTTTAAGTAATCCTTCACCAACGATGTATCCTAGATATTTTAAATCTCGACAACCAAACTTTGACTTGCTTACATTTATTGTTAGTCCGGCCTTCTCTAAACAATTGGCTACTTCTGCTAGTAGTAGCAGATGATCGTCTAAATTTGGAGATACCACCAGCAAATCATCCAAATAGATAAACACTTTCTCTCTTAGTCGTACTGGAATAACTTTGTCCATTAAACGGCACAACCTCTGGGCAGCATTACACAGCCCAAACGGCATTACCGTAAAATGGTACAAAGGCCTTCCAGGTACTGTGAAAGCTGTTTTCTCTCGGCTCTGATCTACCAGGGGTATCCGCAAAAACGCATCCTTCAAGTCAATGCTCGAGATAAAATGTGTGTCCCCGAGACGGCTCAATAGACCCTCAATGTGTGGTAGCGGATACGCGTCCTTCACCGTTACGCTATTGAGTCTTCTGGCGTCTTTTTTAAAGTATCGCTAATTGGTGACATAATTGTGGCGTAATCTGAAATAAATCTACGATACCAGCCAGTGGTTCCTAAGAAACTGCGAACTTGCTTGGCTGTCTTGGGGTAATGTAGATTGACAATGGCCTGTACCTTTTCTGGATCAGGTTTAAGTAATCCTTCACCAACGATGTATCCTAGGTATTTTAAGTCTCGACAACAGACAGATTCTCACTTTGTCTCCTTTTAGAACGACTGTTACCCTATTATTCCAAGGGCTTACGCTTGGTTCAATTACTCCTAAAGCAAGCATGCGGTCTAATTCTCCGTACATTAACTTTTGAACCGCTGGGGATACCGGATAATTATTCTCCTTGATCGGTACAGCATCACCTGTTTCTATCACATGCGTTTCCATCGAGGTCTTACCTAATCCTTTCCTAGTAAAACAAGGAAATGCCTCGATAACAGCTTGTAATTTTTCTTGTTCATTTGGAAGTAAAATGTGCTTTCTAGGAAACAATTCTTCTTTGTTGGCAACTGCAACTGTTTCCAGGCTGTCTAGCTCGAACTTTACCAAATTAAAAGCTCTAATAAAGTCTAGGCCTAAATATAGGGGTAATTTTAGGGTCAGGACTAAGAAAAAATCGACAGGTCGGGTCATATTCTTGTAGAATATATTAGCTCTTATACGGCCTATAATAGCGTTCAAACGTCCATCCGCTGTTCTAACTTCAGATTTAAATGGAAAAATAGGTAGTTTAGCTTTTTCAATGAAATCTAGGCAACTATTTCCTAGTATGGTGACCGAAGCGCCACTGCCCAACAATCCTTGTACTGATTGTCCATTGATTACAATCGATGTATATATCCTATTGTCGTTCTCTTCGTAAATACGTGCAGCTGAAATTTCAACTCTTACTCTTTTTCTCCGTGCATATCTGTTTCGAGTTTTTAAAATCCTCTGAGATGGTCCAAAAATTTTCTCCCTTGCCTCCGCATATTTCATGATTCGGACATGTAACGGTTTTCTAATTTGAAATAAGTTAGTGTCATCGCTCTCCTGATGTTTTTGTAGTATCTTCGGCTGAAGTTTGTACTGTTTTGAATCTGATCGTTCTCCTTCTATTGTGGCTTGGGATAGGTTGCCTTGGAACGTGTCTCCATCCCAACGCGAGACAAGTTCCCCTTTTGGTTTCCCTGGCACACTGGACATCTTGGAGTTACAGTATTCTCAAGTCCACACTTGTAGCAAAACAAATTCTTTTTTTCCTCTGCACAGTCCATAAACGTGTGGCCTTCTACTTTACAGTTCCAACATATTAATTTTCTTGGAGTTTTAACTAACGCTTCTACTTCTGGAGTTTCTTCTGGTGTCATCCGTTCATATTCTAATTCATGGACTGTCCTGGCATTGTATCTGCTGTTAAGATTTCGATGATTGTTTAATAGATTTTCAGCTCGACGGCATTCTTTGGCAAATTGTGCTAATCCGCTGACCTGCATTGAAAATAACAACTATGCCATACTAGGCTTAAGGTTTCCCTTCATGATATTAACAAGATCTCTTTCACTTAATGGACTACGAAGCTGATTACGTAAACGTATTACTGAGTTATAGAAATCATCAAATGTTTCCTGCCCTTGCTGCCTTCTATCGAGAATCTTCCGTTGAATATCAAAATCGCTATCGTATCTATTGAATTGTGTCACCAGAGCCGACTTGAAATCACTCCAGTGCGTAATATTATTGAATCTCCTGTAATCCCAAAACCAATCTAAAGCTGGTCCTCTTAATAGATGGTGAAATGATCTCAAAATATCCCTCCATTCACATCCATGATCAGCTTGAAGGGTTTCCACACGAAATACGAAATTTTCTATGATAGTTGTGTTCGTGGTTCCATCGAAGACTATTCTCCATTTATCTATACGTAGGTTCGAACTTATTCCCATATGCTGCCTCTGGATTGCTGTAAACGGAGGTATCTGTCCTTCGGACGGATTTAAAAATTCATTTCTAAAATTGTTCGTTGGATTAAAAGTTGTATTGGGCCACTGCTGAATTTGCACTTGCCTTTGAGAAGGGTGCGAAATTGATGGAGGTGGTTGACTCAAATCAGGTAAATAATCGGAACTTCGAGGTTGGGAGTGGCTATGTAAGGGTGGTCTCGGAATAGCCTGTGCATTTTGTTGAATTATTCTAGGTATTAAATCTAACAACCTGTCCTCAAAATTCCTTAAATCAGCTTGAGTGATATTTCTTTCTGTTCTTAAAGGTTCTTGAAAATTGGTTTGATTTTGCGGTGGTCTTAATGGTGTGTTGTGTTGAGCGAATGCCTCTCTTACGCCTCTTGCGCTCATACTGTTGAATGGTGGAGTTACTATTGAACTATTGGCTGAAAAACTTTCTCCACTTGCCTCTGGGTCTTCCTGACGGTGTACTTCCACTACCGTGGCGTTAGGGTCTGTCACCTCTGGAATAGCTTCCATCGTGTTTGCAGCCGATGCACTGGTTGTCGGGGCTGTATTAGGGTCTATTACAATTACAGGGACCTCGTTTTTACTAGCCGATCTTGTACGTATCCTTGCTAACTATGTTGCCAAAAATTACTTTATCAAAACACAATTTCGAAATTTGATTTCTAAATATTCGCCAAAGTCAAATGAAATACTAAATTCTTTCCCTATTAAATATTTTTTTTTTTTTATTATTACCCTTTTTCTTTCTTGATGCCTACGCGAACAAATACTATTTTCGTGAACCGATTCTCCAGCAACGATGTTTAAAACAAGCTGTAAATTTTTTTTATTAAGTTAATCCTAAAAATTTGGGTTAAAAGTATTTGTAAGACAAAATAATTAAAATTAAATTTCAAACTTTCTTTAGTTTTGTAAAAAAAATTATATTTTGTATCATTATAGTGGGGACCCTTTTTATTTTATTATTATTAGTTAAGAATTAATACCTTATATTGATATCCCAAAATAATTACCAATCCGAAATTATCAATACAAGATTGTAATGTAGACTGAATCAAAAGTCCAGCTTTGTCGTAAAACTAATGATTATTTTTTTTCTTTTTTTTTTATAAATCTGTATTCAGGAATAGGTTTACTGTATTACGCCTATGTATTATGTTAAAATAAAATATTCATATAAAATATCGATAAGTAGTAAAGTTTTTCTCTTATTTTTGAGATATATGTATATTATAAACCGACTTAATGTTAGGTTTTAACTTGTTAAAACCGTTAGGTGTGTGTATAAAATTTTACAAAATTAAAACTTTGGCTAATGAAGGTATCGAGTGGATGAAGAGATACTAGAAAAAATCGCTAAGCGAGCTATGGTTTAAACTAAAGGTTACCTTTCTTTCTTATTTGTGCCACGTTGTCGGCTTGTAGGTAGCAACAAACTTCTCTATTAAAGCAATACAAGTTTGGTCATACCATACTAGACTTAAGAACTACGTTTAGGTGTACGTCGCAATTAGAGTATCCTTGATTTGGATCAATAAGACTTACGAAACCCAAAACAGCTATCTTAGTGGCAAACACAGTGTTATCACTGATAACGAACGGGACTCATTAAAATAGCTTAACTTTACAAGAAAGAATTAATTAAACCTTGAGTTTACACCAAAATGTGGAAAACTTGACTAGCTCTACGGCGAATCAAGGCCGTGCCCCACGTTGGGCGCCATTTATTATTAATATTTATCTGTCACGTTTCAAATCAGCGAACCGATTCTGATCACATTTGTTTACCCCCTTTTATCACAGCATCGCTGACAACTTGTAGCTTGTGCACGGCTAAGGCTCGTCGGGCTTGGGCGGTGGTACGTTGCAGTGACAAAAAGTTTATTTGATCGACAGGTACTATCATGTTGTGCCAGCGATAAAAGAAAATAGCGATATTCCCGGTTAGGATAGATGTTATACCCTTATCCCACCCCTAACCATGGCAGTAACGTTTAAATATTTCTTTATACTGCCCCTTTATAGACTTCACCACTCGATACCTACCTTCGTAACCCTATTGGTTAACTAAAACATTAACGTGTTTGTTTCTTTTAAATTCATTTATAATAAAAAGCTTATATTTATTTCACAGATTATCTTATGCCTCGTGGCTTATACTTTTTAGGTTCGAACCGTTTTTACATTATTATACACAAAGGCTTATGTGATTTATGACAATTATATAATAAAACTATTGCTATATTGAAATATAATATTCTTTTAGTATACAGACTTCAGTTTGAATATAACATTAACTTAGGTACTTTATTTGTATTTTATCTAATTGTTTTAAACACTAAATTTAAAAACACGGGTCTTTTAGGTTTTGAAATACGCGTTAAGTTTTTACTTTACATTCGAAATTTGTTTATTCTTTTCAATAATTTAATATAAAACGTGATATATTTTGCTTTATGAATTTGATTATACTGACAGTTAAAGTTTAAAAACAAAACCATGTAAGTTTGAAATACCTTTTAACTTCAAAAAATTTTTTTTTATTACAATTTCTTTTTTGTAATGCTCTAAATCGAGCGAAGTTTTACTTCAAAGGGGTTGCTGCAGCTACTTTGTTGGATCCGCATTAGTCTCCCTGGCTTAGATCCACTCCAGGCCAAAAAGCTTATTGCATCCTCAATAGACTCACGTTGGCGGTGTATGCCCAAAACATATTTGGTCAAATGCAAATGTTAGTTTCCAGTTGCAGTTTGACTACGATCGCTGAAAGACGTATTCTCTAAGCAAATTTGTTAGTTTATTTAAAAACAATAAAATAAAATAAAAACATAACAACAAAATCCTAGTGTTCTTTCAATTTTGTTAAAAACAAACGGATTAACGATTGTAAAGGGATTAGTGATCTCTTTAACAACGTACATCTGATGTACGCACAATTGTACAATACATTGTTGACTAGCAACAATAAGTGTACATTGTTAAAAACAATCAAAATAGAATGTCAACTAATGAACTAAGCAACAACCAACAAAAAACACCCAACTTTTCCATCAACCCAACAAACAATGTGAATTTAAGTGATTCCAGTAGTGAAGACGATTGCAACTGGCAGCATGTTCCTACTAACCCACGGAAACGTTTAATTGTACAGTCAGCTAAAACAATAACATCTAAACGCCAGCACTTGGTTGATGAACCTTCAACATCAAACCGGTATGCTTCCCTTGCCAATGAAGATAAAACTGCAAAAGACAACAATCAATCTCAACCTTCTGCTCCAAAACCACCACCAATCTTCATTCCAAATGTTGATAATATTGTGAAAATGGTAAATAGTTTTAGTAAAGTTATTGCTAGTGATGAATTTCACTATAAATCTCTTAAAGACGGACAAATTCGGTTAAGCATTAAAACGATAGAATCATTTCGAACATTAGTTAAACATCTTGAAAGCCATAATATTATATTTCACACGTATCAGATTAAACAGGAGCACGCTTTTAGTGTAGTTATTAAGGGTCTTCACCACTCCACTCCGATTGAGGATATTAAAGCTAAACTTATGTACTTAGGACACTGTGTAAAAAATGTAAGAAATATGAGCCGTACTACAAAGCAACCCCTTCCAATGTTTTACGTAGACTTGGATCCTAACCCAAGCAACAAAAATATTTACAACATGCGGTCGTATGATAATGCAATTATCGAAATTGAAGCGCCAAGAAAATTTGATGATATTGTCCAATGTTTTAGGTGCCAACAATTTGGACACACTAAATCTTATTGTCGTAAACCATATAGATGTGTGAAATGTGGGCTGGGACATTCTACTGCGGAATGTACTAAATCATATGAAACACCACCTCAATGCGTACAATGTTTAAATAATCATACAGCTAGCTATAAAGGCTGTGAAGTATATCAGAAACTCATTATTAATAGAAGAACAAATATAAAAAATATCAGGAATGTTAATGAACAACCAAATTTTAATTATTCCTTTAACAACAATAATGTTCAACCAAATCAACACAAAAATTCATTTACATACGCCCAAGCTGTTAGAGGAACTGAACCTGGCGAAAATTCTCTTTTACAGAAAATTGAAGCAATGCTTTCTAAACAAATTGAATTAACCAACACTTTAATGAATATGATGTCAATGTTAATGTCCAAACTATGCAACTAAATTTAATAATTGCAGAATGGAATGCCAACGGCATATCTAATCATTTAAATGAACTAGAAATATTTCTCAAAAACAACTATGTTGATATTCTGTTAGTATCCGAAACACATCTTACCAGCAAATCATTTATTCGTATAAGGGGCTATGACATAATTACAGCTAATCAACCCGATGACAGGGCGCATGCAGGTGCTGCTCTGGTAATTAAATCATCTTTGAAAAACGTAATAGAAGAACCTATAACTGAGTCTTATTTACAAGCAGCTGGAGTCAAAATTTGTTGTAACAATTGTAGTATAACAATATATTCTGTTTATTTCCCTCCTAGATTCAAAGTTGTTTCAGAGCACTATGAACGTTTCTTTAGAAAACTTGGCAATAAATTTATAGTCGGTGGCGATTTTAACGCTAAGCATCCTTGGTGGGGTTCCCGTTTGTCTAATCCAAAAGGTAAAGAATTGTTTAAGTGCATTTCAAATAACCATTACAGCGTACTGTCATCAGGAAGACCTACTTATTGGCCAAGTGATCCGGCAAAAATACCTGATTTGTTAGACTTTTTCGTTTACAAAGGAATCTCTAGAAATCTAATGGGCATAAAAAATAGCGACGAACTTAGTTCTGATCATAGTCCAATTATTATTAGTATCGAAACCATCCCGATAAAAAAAGAAAAGAATACACAATTAGTTTCTTTTAAAACCAATATAAACAGCTATCAAAATTGGATAGAAAATAACATAAATTTAAATATTTCAATTAAATCAAGCTTTGAATTAGAAGATGCATTGAAAAATTTAACTAAAATAATTCATGAAGCCGCTTTTTTATCTACACCAAAAGAAACCAATTACAGTACAAGTTTTCAGTTAACTGCCGAAATAGGAGACCTTATCAATAAGAAAAGAAGGCTTCGTAAAGTTTGGCAACGAACGAGGCACCCCACGGATATATCCAACTTTAATCGAGCAGCTAACTATTTAAAGAAACGTCTTAATGAATTAAAAAATGACTCAGTTGGCAGATTTTTAATTAATATTACTCCAGCAAATAACAATGAGCATAACTTGTGGAAAGCGACAAAATACCTTAAAAGAGCCCAAAAAAGAAATATTCCAATCAAAGACTTAAATAATTCATGGTGCAGATCGGATAAAGCTAAAGTATATGCTTTCAAGGACTTTCTTGAAGACACTTTTACACCCTTTTCTTTCTGTGACTCATCAGACGCAACCGAAATAGATAATTTCCTTGACGTTCCTTGTCAAATGAGTTTACCAATAAAATGTTTTTCAGTCTCTGAGGTTAAAAGAGAAGTAATAAATCTCAATACGAAGAAGTCTCCCGGATTCGATAATTTAAATGCCAAATCAATTAAATTTTTACCCCAAAAAGGTTTTGTACTCTTAACAACATTATTTAACTCTGTGCTTAGATTAACGCACTATCCTACTCAATGGAAACATGCAAAGATAATACTGGTTCCAAAACCAAATAAACCGGAAAACTGTATCAGTTGTTATAGACCTGTGGGGATTTATTAGTCCTCACAACGAATTGAGTTTGGACCTCGTGTGATTAAAACACTTTTATTTGTCTTAAAATAATATTGTACTTTATTTAATAAAAAGATCTGATGTGTTTTTTGTCACGAGCACGTGTCGTTCTAACTACGCTTGTTAAAAAAGACTCAAATGTTCTTCTTTTTTTGTAATGAAAATAATGAGTTAAAATCTTCTCTGTTCAGAGTTACCGAGTTGTTCTTATTATCTTTTGATGCGAGGGTGTATGTGAGGGAATGTACGCCACATTACTCCCCCTTCCGGTTGAGACAGAATCGTACTTTGCGACCATATCGAGAAGTAATCATTTTTGCCTGGCCCCTAGGGTCGAGAAGGATATTAGCGCGCTCCTTTGAGATTGCAGGTTCTTTGGCTGGCGGTTCAGCAACTGTTTGCACATCGATTGTTGGCTCGTTGACTGCTGGCTTGTTTGCAGACTCTTCATCATTCAAAATATACGCTGATTTCAGGCGATCCACACTAATAATCATCTTTTTTCCTTTTACGTCGACAGTAAAATATTTGTCGTAGCGTTTTACAACGGGATATGGGCCGTCGTAAGGGGTTTGTAGTGGTTTGCATACCATAGAGTTGCGTATGAATACTTGTGGCGAAGTAAACAATTCTTTTTCGATAAACGATTTTTGTTTGTCATGTGAGGACGTACTAGTGGGACGTAACTCGTTCATGAATTTTTTTAGTTTGTTGACGAACTCGTTTTGTCACGTTTCTTTTTCCTTACTGACCGTTAAAAATTCACCAGGGAGTCGTAAGCTAGATCCGTAGACTAGTTGAGAAGGCGTTGCGTTAATGTCTTCTTTATACGTGACTCGAAATCCTAAGAGAATTAATGGTAGTATTTCAACCCAGTTTTCCGATCCGTAACACTTGATAGCGGATTTTAAAGAACGGTGGAATCTCTCAATAAGTCCATTTGCGGCTGGATGATAAGCTGTAGCTCTTAAATGTTTGATGCCGAGGATTCTCGTTAATTCTTTAAAAAAGTGGCACTCGAATTGGCGTCCTTGGTCGGTAGTAACTCTAAGTGGTATTCCAAATCTTGCGATCCACGTTGAATAAAATGAAAAAGCTACATTTTCAGCAGTGATGTCTTCTATGGGACTTACTTCGGTCCAGCGGGTGAATCTATCGATCATCGTTAAACAATAGCGGAATCCTCTAGACATTGGTAGGGGACCAACAATGTCGATATTGACGTGATCGAAACGATCAGCGGTGGTAAAATATTCACAATGTGGTGCTTTGTTGTGGCGATGAATCTTGCTTTTTTGACAAGCTACACAAGCCTTAGTCCAAAGACGACAATCCTTTCTCATGCTTGGCCAGACGAATTTTTCTGCTACGAGCCTGGTAGTTTTCTTTGCGTTAGCGTGACATAAATTATGAATGGATTCGAATGCTGTTCTGCGAAATTCTTTGGTTAAAAAAGGTCTGATTGCACCAGTTGAAATGTCGCAATATATGGAAGTGTTCGTGTTAGGTAGCATGTATGTCTTGAGTTGAAGACTTGAAGCGTCGTTCGACAATGATTTTATTTCTTCATCATCGTTTTGAGCGGATGACAATTTTTCAAAATCAATCGTGTGGCTTACGTGAATGCTTTCTATACGTGACAAGGTGTCGGCGACTACGTTATCTCTGCCAGATATGTGTCTTATGTCTGTAGTGAATTGGCTTAAAAAGTCTAAATGACGAATTTGCCTGGGACTTGCCTTGTCCAACTTTTGTTTAAATGCGAATTGTAATGGTTTGTGATCTGTATATATACAAAACTCCCGTCCATCTAGTAGGTGGCGAAAATGTTTAACGGATTTGTAGGCACTTAAAAGTTCCCGGTCATAAGTGCTATATTTACGCTGCGCTTCAGTTAAACGCTCCGAATAGAAACCAAGTGGCTGGAAACTATCTTTGTCCTCCTGTTGTAGGACGGCGCCTATAGCAGTGTTTGAGGCGTCCACCATTAGTGCGAGTTTCGCGTTAGATTTAGGAAAAGCAAGGTATGTGGCTTCACGTAGCTGCTTCTTGCATTGCTCAAAAGCGAGCTTTGCATCTTCAGTCCATTCAATGACTGATGTGTCATTTTTTTTATTACCGCGAGTAAATTCGAATAACGTTGCCTGGTGTGCAACGGCTTTAGGCAAAAATCTTCTAAAAAAATTAATCATGCCCATAAATCGTTTTAATTCACAAACTCTTTCTGGCAGTTTGTAATTATTTATAACTTCGACTCTTTCCAATGGTGGGCGTATGCCGTTTTCGCTGACTATAAAGCCAAGAAATTTTACTTCGGACTTACCAAAATTAGACTTTGATGGGTTTATGATGATTCCATTGTCCTGTAGTTTTTTAAATACCATCCGTACGTGCTGTGTATGCTGCTCGAAACTTTTTGAAGCAATTAAAATATCGTCTAAATAGGCGTAAGCAAAATCAAAATCACGGAGTATGTGGTCCATCAAGCGTTGGAAGGTTTGTCCTGCGTTTCTTAAGCCGAATGTCATGTGCGTAAACTCATACATGCCGAAAGGTGTCGTTATGGCTGTTTTAGGGACGTCTGATGAAGCTACGGGGATTTGATGATATGCCCTGCGCAAATCAATTGTTGAGAAAATTTTGCTGCCTTCCAGCCAATGGGTGAAATCGTGGATGTGTGGGATCGGGTAACGGTCCGGCTCTGTGATGGCGTTCAGCCTTCGATAGTCGCCGCAAGGTCTCCACTCGCCGTTCTTCTTCTTCACCATGTGGAGCGGGCTTGCCCATGGGCTGGAGGAGGGGCGGCAGATACCGGCATCGAGTAGCGATTGGATTTCTGACTTGGCGGCTTTCAACATACTTGGAGCGAGGCGTCGTGGTTTCGCGAAAACGGGCTGTCCGCTTGTGACTATATGGTGTTGGATATTTTGTGTGGCTACAGGTAGTTTTCGTTGAGGCTGTGTGATTTGCGGGAACGATTTTAGTAGTTGGTGGAATTTGTCGTTATTGTCAATCGTTGACAGACCTAAAATGGGCGATTCTATTGTTGCGATATTGCATTTGGTTGCAATATTTGTGCTACCATCGAATAATTTACGTTGCTTTATACTAATTATTAAATTATGATGAGTTAAGAAATCTGCACCCAAAATGGCCCGGGATACTTCAGCGATGATGAAGTTCCATTTTAAATTACGTCGCAAGCCGATATTTAATGTCAAATTCTTTTCGCCGTATGTCTTGATTGGCGATTTGTTAGCGGCAAATAAGAATATGTTGCTGTCTGGATATTTTTGTTGTTGACGATCGGGGGGTATTACGCTTACTTCTGCACCCGTATCTACAAGAAACTTTAAATTATTATTTTTATCAAAGATTATTAGACGGTGATGTAAAACCGGTTGTCCGCCATGTACCGCCGATAATGACAGACTGTCTAGTTTAAATGTTCGCTGCATGGCTCCCTACATTTTTTTGCTTTGGGGCCGTATTTACTGTGGTACCAGCATTTTGTGTTTGTGTGAGAATCTGTACTAGAATTATTTCGGTTTCGGTTGTTGGATGGCGATCTGTTGCGACTACGTGAACGCTGCAGTTGTGCCTTCAAATTGCTTATCTCTTTTGCCAACTGTTGTATTTGCTGCTGCAGAGCGTCGTTTGGTGTTGTATTTTTTGGGGTTGAAATTTCGTTAAGGGACACATTGTCGTTAACTTCGGCAATTTTGTCGGCCATAATCGCAATGTTGTCTACCGACTCGGTGCTGATGGAGATAATGCTGCGCATGTGATTTGGTAAACGTGTCATCCACATAGATTTAAGAAGCGTCGTCGATTTGGTTGCCGGCCAAATTTTTCATCTCGCGCAGTAGCTGCGATGGACGTAAGTCTCCTAGCTCGATGTCTTGCAACAGTTTTTTTAGACGTTTTTGTTTCGATACGGAGAACTCTTCCAGCATACGTTTTTTTAGAGTTAAATATTGATTTTCCTCTGGCACATTCAATATCACGTCGCTGACCTGGGATAAAATTGCACCATCGATTGCTGCTACTACTGTATGATACTTGGTCTGCTCTGTAGAGACACCTGCAGTAACGAATTGGGATTCGATTTGAGCAAACCAGAGTTCAGGTCGTGCGTGCCAGAATGGAGGAATTTTTACGGAAATGCGAGCGAGCTCCTCCCGTCCAGGTGCCACAAGCGTGCCCGTCGTTCCAGTACCTTGCGTTTGATTGTTTGGCATGTTGTTTTTGGTTTCATCCATTTCTTGTTTGTCGGGGTCACCAAATGTGGGGATTTATTAGTCCTCACAACGAATTGAGTTTGGACCTCGTGTGATTAAAATACTTTTATTTGTCTTAAAATAATATTGTACTTTATTTAATAAAAAGATCTGATGTGTTTTTTGTCACGAGCACGTGTCGTTCTAACTACGCTTGTTAAAAAAGACTCGAATGTTCTTCTTTTTTTGTAATGAAAATAATGAGTTAAAATCTTCTCTGTTCAGAGTTACCGAGTTGTTCTTATTATCTTTTGATGCGAGGGTGTATGTGAGGGAATGTACGCCACAGACCCATTAGTCTACTCCCAATTCTATCTAAATTGTTTGAGCGCCTATTTTAGAAAAGACTGTGTCCCATTCTGGAATCAATGAATGTAATTCCTGAACACCAATTCGGGTTTCGCCATGAACACGGTACTCCTGAACAATCTCATAGGGTTGTCAAAACTATTAGGGGAGCCTTGGAAAATAAGCATTTTTGTTCTTCGGTATTTTTGGATGTCAAACAAGCATTTGATAGAGTATGGCATACAGGGCTATTATTTAAACTAAAAAAATTATTTCCAGCTCCATACTATATATTGTTTAAATCTTATTTGCTTGAATGTAGTTTTTATGTTAACATTAACGAAGACAATTCTGAAATCGGATCTATTAAGTTAGGTGTGCCACAGGGTAGCGTATTGGGTCCTGTTTTATATACCATATTTACTTCAGATATGCCTACTAATACTGACGTGATTATTGCCACATATGCAGACGACACAGCAATATTAGCATCCAAAGAAACTGCTTCTGAAGCATCCATGGTTGTACAAAGATAGCTTAACCAAATGCAGGAGTGGTTAAATAAATGGAATATAAAGGTTAATCCAGAGAAACCAACACATGTAACTTACACCCTCAAAGAAGGCAATTGTCCACCAGTAACGTTGAATGGAGAAATTATTCCTTCAGCTGAATGTGTTAAATATTTGGGTTTAAATATAGATAGACGATTGACATGGAAAAAACACATAAAATTAAAAAGAGATCAACTCGATATTAAAACTTAAAAAATGTATTGGTTATTGGGCCCAAAATCGCAGCTAAGTTTGTGGAACAAATTTTTTTTATATAAAACTGTTGAAACCCATTTGGACCTATGGGATACAGTTATGGGGCACTGCTGCGTATTCAAGCATAGATATTTTACAAAAATATCAATCTAAAACTTGAAGACTTATCACAGACGCTCTGTGGTTTGTTAGAAATGATATCATACACAATGATCTTGATGTACCTAAAACTAAAGACGAAATCAAAAAATACAGCACTAATTACCTCAATAGATTAAGCAATCACCCAAATGTACTGGCAATAACTTTACTAGACGATACGAATGAAACGAGAAGATTAAAAAGACTGCATATTTTAGATCTCCCATTTACATAAGAGCGTCATATCAAACAAGTTTTTCTTATAAATGTATTATTTACACCTTTCTACGATTCTTTTAAAAATGTTAAAACATTAACTTATACTTAATGTAGTAAACATATATTTTTGCTACGTTCAATGGCACTTAGTGACTCTGTCATTAGTTAAATTTCAAAAAATTTGCTTAATATTTTTTATTGTAAATAGATTGCAAATAAATAAAGATTTTAAAAAAAAAAAAAAAACTTCTCTGTCCGACGGCCAAATTAAAAAGGCGGAAGTAGTCCATTTTGCTCTACGCATGCGTAGCAAACACCAACTTCATTGTACATGGTTGTCTCAAAAGGTATTTTCCCACGCGAATATGGTACTGATTTTATGAATTTATGGATGTGGCATCCTTGTGTACTGTTTTGTCCCCGAGTTGTATTTATCTTTCGCCTGTGTTTACACAGACATGAATTTACTTAGACAGTGTAGACGACACGGTACAGTGTATACAAAATTAATTTTTTGTCTTACAGCAATGTAATGCAAGTCTCTCTTCTCGGCCTATTCGTTGTCTCGGCTTACTTACTTCATCACGAACCATGGACGTGTGTACAAAAAACTGTTCTTCGTCACACTTTTTAATAGTTCTGAAAACTTTTTAGTTGTAACCCGCGACAATATAGTCTCTGTTTATGGGTCGAACACCCCACCTTCTTACCCGGCGTGTACGTTTATTTTTATTGCTTAAAAAAAGTTTTCACAAGCGTAAGAAATTTAAATTCACAAACAAATCATCGATCTCCATTATATTGTATTTTTTAATATAAGAGCACATTGACATACATTAACACTGTTTTTTTATCTGTTAAATATTTTTATTTCATTTGTATTTCTTTGCTTATGTCAAAAACACATGACACGACTTTAAGCATTCTATAAACGCTCAAACCATGGCGAAATAATTTACCAGGTGGTGGCAGTGGCGAATTTCATTCATTTTCGCCGTTGCAGAAAATTTCAAACTTCATATAAAAAAAATTTTCGCTGATGAAGTTTGACATTTTCTGCAACGGCGAAAATGAATAAATTCGCCACTGCCACCACCTGGTAAATTATTTCGCCGTGGCTCAAACATTTACATTTACGTTGCATTTACATTTACGTTACATCTACGATTTCAGCGGTTGGTTAAATGGGCCTTCAGCAAAATTTACAACTTAAAGAAAGCGGTTTTTGGAATAGAAAAACTTTATGGAAGAAAAGAATTTCTTATGGTACATTTAGTAATACATATATGCTCTTAAGATTAGACATAGCCGAATATAGCACTCCTACTTGTTTTATTTTTGTTCACAAAAATTATGCGTCTTGACTAGTATGATGGTTAAGTTGATGGCGAAGTTGCGAATGTAAAGAAATGTTTCAACATCTTCCATGTATTTCTACCAAATTATTTTTTTGCACTAACGACAATAATGTTTAACATTCGATAAATAATATATTAAATAAAAAAAGTATTTACATATTTACGTTTTGTGGAAAAAAATATCAGCTGATTTATGGGCAGACGAATGCAACATAAAAAGTGTAATTTTTTTTCTAATTTTTTTGGCACAAGGTCAGTTTTTAAAATAAAAATATTGTTTATTACCTTTTTAATATTTCGCCACAACTTTTTAGTAGCATCTTTCGGAAACAAGAAACAAAAATTTATATTTACTTTGAAAATTAATTATTACGGTCAAATAAACATTAATATTAAATAGACTTTTGCAATATAGTTCAGTTTAGTAATCGCACTTTTTAGTTCTAAGTTGGAAAACCAACTAGTTCAAGTTTATTTCAAAATCTCTCGCACTTCAAATGTTCAGTTGACGCCTTGTTCGTTTCAACTTTTAGTACAAACGCTTTATTTAGTTCAAAGCTCTTTTAGTTCAAATGTTCTTTTAAAAATATTAAGTCAAAACACCGTAGCATTACCTAACTAATGTTTATTAAAATGCGTGGCAGCACTTATTTCATATCCGAAATAGTTAACACAGAGTCTGCAACTATCGTTAAGATGAGAGAAAATGTCGGCTGAGCATTTCTCCATATTAATCTTAATATCGTACAAGGTGAACATGTATTTCTCTTAATCTTTTAAAAATTTATAATTCACTGACAGCCGCGTAGAAAACACCTGCTTGCAACTAATTGAAAATGTTCTTATATTACATGTGCATGAGTATTTTTGTTTAAAACTAATTATTTTCTTTTTACAAATTTGTTTTATATAAAATTGTTTTCTTGAGGCAGATATTTTAAGTAATTTGTGCATCACATTTGTAATGGCGGCATTTTGTTTACAAATACATAGTTGTTTTTTTGATATTTGACAGGTCATCTCATGAGATTGTTCCTATGAGATATTTAATAACAACGCTCTTATAAGAATTCTTATAAGAACGCAATAACACTAGTTTGAAGTCTACACGTAACAGACTCTCTTAGCGATGGAATTTGACGTTTTCGGCTCAAATGGTATCTCTAATGTAGACCCTATGTAACACGGAAACACAGAAATGTATTCTAGTTTATCTAGTCTGGTAGTTCAAATACAAAATATAGTTCAAATCGGCGAGAAGAAAACAAACTTTTTGGCAACCTTTTTCATTGTTTTGGCAAACTTTTTTCAGAGTTGCATGGAGCGTACTTTTTCCATATACGTGTGAGCGCGTTTTTTTTCTGAGGGTGGATGGGTACAACGTGCTCTATAAAAACAAATTATGAGCAAAATTGTACATTATTTAACATTATAATAACAATAAAAAATTAAATTAGATGCGTCTAAAGTGGCAAAATCAAATTTAACGGTTGTCACTTAATTGATTTTAATAAAATATAAGCTATATGGTACACAAATTATTATTTAGTTAAAATCTCCTGATACACTTTTTTGTTAATAACTCCAAAACTATTTCGCGCGCATATATCCCACTACCCGGAATCGATAGAGGACAAAAATACTAACAAAACGTAATATAATTTATTTTCTGAAAAACTTTCTGAAAAAAGTTATTAACCAGCAAACTTTCGAAAATTAGAAAAAATCGTCAAAATATATTAAACTAGTATTTTGCTCATTACTCCAAAACGATTTCGCGCGCACGTACCCCACTACCCGGAGTTAATAGAGGACAAAAATACAAATAAAACGTGGTAAAAAGTATTTTCTAAAAAACTTTCTAAAGAAAGTTATTAAACAGCAAACTTTCGAAAATTAGAAAAAATCATCGGTATGTATTAAAATAGTATTTTGTTCATTACTCCAAAACGGTTTCACGCGCACATATCCTACTACCCAGAATCAATAGAGGACAAAAATGCGAACAAAACGTGATAAAATTTATTTTCTGAAAAACGTTATTAACCAGCAAACTTTCGAAAATTAGAAAAAATCGTCAAAATATATTAAACTAGTATTTTGTTCATTACTCCAAAACGGTTTCGCGCGCACATACCCCACTACCCGGAGTTAATAGGGGACAAAAATACGAATAAAACGTGGTAAAAATTATTTTCTAATAAACTTTCTGAAAAAAGTCATTAAACAGCAAACTTTAGAAAATTAGAAAAAATCGTTGTATATATTAAAATAGTATTTTGTTCATTACTCCAAAACGGTTTCGCGCGCACATATCCCACTACCCAGAATCAATAGAGGACAAAAATACGAACAAAACGTGATATAATTTATTTTCTGAAAAACTTTCTGAAAAAAGTTATTAAACAGCAAACTTTCGAAAATTACGAAAAACCGTAAGAATATATTATTCGTAACAGTTTAAGTTATGAATGCAAGTAATTAAGAAAATTATTTCTCCCCCTCTATCGATTGCTGTTAATCGCTTTGCCTTAGGATTTTTAGATTAGAATTGATAAAGACAGAAACCATTTTACGTAGAGAGCAAATACCTAAGGTGTAGCTCGCTTATTACAAAAATGTCGAAAATGACAACCGGAAAATTTGGTTCTACCGCCTTGTGGCTTTTCAATTTAGATTTTCAATAAAAAATCCATTAAAAAATGATGAAGTTCTATGAAATTAAAAACGCAATTTTTTGTCAAAGGTTGTTTACATTTGTTTAGGCATGCGTTTATGTATTTTTTATAATTTTTCAAAGTTTGCTACCCTACAACTTTTTCTAGAAAGTTTTTTAGAAAACAGCCAAGACCACGTTTGATTTATATTTTTGTCCTCTATCGATTGCAGGTAGCGCGATATGTGCACGCGAATTCGTTTGTGTAGTAATGAACAAAATACTAATTTAATATATTTTAACGTGTTTTTTACAATTTTCCAGTTTGCTACCCTACAACTTGTTCCAAAAAGTTTTTTAGAAAACAACCAAGACCACGTTTGATTCGTTTTTTGTCCTCTATCGATTGCAATCAGCGCGATATGTGCGCGCGAATTCTTTCTGGAGTACTGAACAAAATACTAATTTAATATATTTTAACGTGTTTTTTATAATTTTCTAAATTTTGCTACCCTATAACTTTTCCCAGAAAGTTTTTTAGAAAACAACCAAAACCACATTTGATTCGTATTTTTGTCCTCTATCGATTGCATTCAGCGCGATATGTGCGCGCGAATTCGATCTGGAGTAATGAACAAAATACTTATTTAATATATTTTAACGTGTTTCTTATAATTTTCCAAAGTTCGCTACCCTACAACTTGTTCCAGAAAGTTTTTTAGAAAGCAGCCAATACCACTTTTGATTCGTATTTTTGTCCTCTATCGAGTGCATTCAGCGCGATATGTGCGCGCACATTCGTTTTGGAGTAATGAAAAAAATACTTATTTAATATATTTTAACGTGTTTTTTATAATTTTCCAAATTTGCTACCCTTCAACTTTTTCCAGAAAGTTTTTTAGAAAACAACCAAGAGCACATTTGATTTGTAATTTTTCCGTCTATCGAGTGTGGGTAGTGCGATATGTGCGCGCGAAAAGGTTTTCGAGAAATTAATGAAAAACTAATTTTATATTTTTTACAATTTTTTTCTAATTTTTTAAAATTTGTTTCCCTATAACTTTTTCCAGAAAGTTTTGTAGAAAAAAATTGGGACCGCCTTTGATTCGTATTTTTAGTAACTGCATTTAATTACGCTTATTTTTTGTCAAATTTTGTTTACATATTTGTTATGAACAACAGAAATACTCCGTGTTTTGCAACTCTGTTAAAAAAGGTTGCCGTTTCTGAGAGTTTGATTTCTTGTCTTGCGTTTGTTTTGGCGAACTTTTTCAGAGTTGCATGGAGCGTACGTTTTCCGTATACGTGTGAGCACGTTTTTTTTTGAAAGTGTATGGGTACAAATTATGAGCAAAAATGAACATTATTTAACAATAATTTTTACAGTAATTTGTTATTATTTTTAAACATAAAAAATTTAACTAGATGCGTCTTAGGTGAAAAAATCAAAATTAACGGTTGTCACTTAATTGATTTTAGTAAATATAAGCTATATGGAAGACAAATTATTCCTTAGTTAAAATCTCCTGATACACTGTTTTGCTAATAACTTCAAAACTGTTTCTCGCGCACATATCCCACTACCCGGAATTAATAGAGGACATAACTAGGAATCAAACGTGATATAACTTATTTTCTAAAAAACTTTCTGAAACAAGTTATTAAACAGCAAACTTTTGTAAATTATAAAAAATCGTCAAAATAGCTTTAACCACTTTTTCACTCATTGCTCCAAAACCGTTGCGCGCGCACATATCCCACTACCCAGAATCAATTGAAGACAAAAGTACAAATAAAACCTTGTATAACTTATTGTCTAAAAAACTTTCTGAAATAAGTTATACAGCAGCAAAATTTTGGAAATTAGAAAAAATCGTCCAACTGGCTTTAACCACTTTTTACTCATTGCTCCAAAACCGTTTCGCGCGCACATATCCCACTACCAAGAATCGATAGGAGACAAAAATACAAATAAAACGTTGTATAACTTATTTTCTAAAAGACTTTCTGAAATAAGTTATATAGCAGCAAACTTTTGAAAATTAGAAAAAATCGTCAAAATATATTAAACTAGTATTTTGCTCATTACTCCAAAACGGTTTCGCGCGCACGTACCCCACTACCCGGAGTTAATAGAGGACAAAAATACAAATAAAACGTGGTAAAAAGTATTTTATAAAAAACTTTCTAAAGAAAGTTATTAAACAGCAAACTTTCGAAAATTAGAAAAAATCATCGGTATGTATTAAAATAGTATTTTGTTCATTACTCCAAAACGGTTTCACGCGCACATATCCTACTACCCAGAATCAATAGAGGACAAAAATGCGAACAAAACGTGATAAAATTTATTTTCTGAAAAACGTTATTAACCAGCAAACTTTCGAAAATTAGAAAAAATCGTCAAAATATATTAAACTAGTATTTTGTTCATTACTCCAAAACGGTTTCGCGCGCACATACCCCACTACCCGGAGTTAATAGGGGACAAAAATACGAATAAAACGTGGTAAAAATTATTTTCTAAAAAACTTTCTGAAAAAAGTCATTAAACAGCAAACTTTAGAAAATTAGAAAAAATCGTTGTATATATTAAAATAGTATTTTGTTCATTACTCCAAAACGGTTTCGCGCGCACATATCCCACTACCCAGAATCAATAGAGGATAAAAATACAAACAAAACGTGATATAATTTATTTTCTGAAAAACTTTCTGAAAAAAGTTATTAAACAGCAAACTTTCGAAAATTACGAAAAACCGTAAGAATATATTATTCGTAACAGTTTAAGTTATGAATGCAAGTAATTAAGAAAATTATTTCTCCCCCTCTATCGATTGCTGTTAATCGCTTTGCCTTAGGATTTTTAGATTAGAATTGATAAAGACAGAAACCATTTTACTTAGAGAGCAAATACCTAAGGTGTAGCTCGCTTATTACAAAAATGTCGAAAATGACAACCGGAAAATTTGGTTCTACCGCCTTGTGGCTTTTCAATTTAGATTTTCAATAAAAAATCCATTAAAAAATGATGAAGTTCTATGAAATTAAAAACGCAATTTTTTGTCAAAGGTTGTTTACATTTGTTTAGGCATGCGTTTATGTATTTTTTATAATTTTTCAAAGTTTGCTACCCTACAACTTTTTCTAGAAAGTTTTTTAGAAAACAGCCAAGACCACGTTTGATTTATATTTTTGTCCTCTATCGATTGCAGGTAGCGCGATATGTGCACGCGAATTCGTTTGTGTAGTAATGAACAAAATACTAATTTAATATATTTTAACGTGTTTTTTACAATTTTCCAGTTTGCTACCCTACAACTTGTTCCAGAAAGTTTTTTAGAAAGCAGCCAATACCACTTTTGATTCGTATTTTTGTCCTCTATCGAGTGCATTCAGCGCGATATGTGCGCGCACATTCGTTTTGGAGTAATGAAAAAAAACTTATTTAATATATTTTAACGTGTTTTTTATAATTTTTATAATTTATAATTTGCTACCCTTCAACTTTTTCCAGAAAGTTTTTTAGAAAACAACCAAGAGCACATTTGATTTGTAATTTTTCCGTCTATCGAGTGTGGGTAGTGCGATATGTGCGCGCGAAAAGGTTTTCGAGAAATTAATGAAAAACTAATTTTATATTTTTTACAATTTATTTCTAATTTTTTAAAATTTGTTTCCCTATAACTTTTTCCAGAAAGTTTTGTAGAAAAAAATTGGGACCGCCTTTGATTCGTATTTTTAGTCTTTATCGATTGGCGACAGGCGTTTTGATGCGCGGCTCTTATTTTGGATTTTATAACTAAAAAACCATTGCACTTAATGACTGAATGTCTTAGGTATAGTTCATTTATTTCTAAATTGTCGAAAGTGACAACCGAAAATTCAGATTTTACAAGCTTCAAGCTTGCTAATTCAATTTTTTATTTTACAATTCATAAAAATTTGACGAATTGTAACTGCATTTAATTACGCTTATTTTTTGTCAAATTTTGTTTACATATTTGTTATGAACAACAGAAATACTCCGTGTTTTGCAACTCTGTTAAAAAAGTTTGCGTTTCTCAGAGTTTGATTTCTTGTCTTGCGTTTGTTTTGGCGAACTTTTTCAGAGTTGCATGGAGCGTACTTTTTACGGAAAAAGTACGCTCCATGCGTGTGAGCACGTTTTTTTTGAGAGTGTATGGGTACAAATTATGAGCAAAAATGAACATTATTTAACAATAATTTTTACAGTAATTTATTATTTTTAAAAATAAAAAATTTAACTAGATGCGTCTTAGGTGAAAAAATCAAAATTAACGGTTGTCACTTAATTGATTTTAGTAAATATAAGCTATATGGAAGACAAATTATTCCTTAGTTAAAATCTCCTGATACACTGTTTTGCTAATAACTTCAAAACTGTTTCTCGCGCACATATCCCACTACCCGGAATTAATAGAGGACATAACTAGGAATCAAACGTGATATAACTTATTTTCTAAAAAACTTTCTGAAACAAGTTATTAAACAGCAAACTTTTGTAAATTATAAAAAATCGTCAAAATAGCTTTAACCACTTTTTCACTCATTGCTCCAAAACCGTTGCGCGCGCACATATCCCACTACCCAGAATCAATTGAAGACAAAAGTACAAATAAAACCTTGTATAACTTATTGTCTAAAAAACGTTCTGAAATAAGTTATACAGCAGCAAAATTTTGGAAATTAGAAAAAATCGTCCAATTGGCTTTAACCACTTTTTACTCATTGCTCCAAAACCGTTTCGCGCACACATATCCCACTACCAAGAATCGATAGGGGACAAAAATACAAATAAAACGTTGTATAACTTATTTTCTAAAAGACTTTCTGAAATAAGTTATATAGCAGCAAACTTTTGAAAATTAGAAAAAATCGTCCAAACAGCTTTAACCACTTTTTACTCATTGCTCTAAAACCGCTTCGCGCGCACATATCCCACTACCCAGAATCGATTGAAGACAAAAGTACAAATAAAACCTTGTATAACTTATTGTCTAAAAAACTTTCTGAAATAAGTTATACAGCAGCAAACTTTTGAAAATTAGAAAAAATCGTCCAACTAGCTTTAACCACTTTTTACTCATTGCTCCTAAACCGTTTCGCGCGTACATATCCCACTACCCAGAATCGATAGGAGACAAAAATACAAGTAAAACGTGGTATAACTTATTTTCTAAAAAACTTTTAGAAAAATTTTATTGAACAGCTAACTTTCGAAAATTACGAAAAATCGTTAGAAAAGTTAATTCGTAAAGGTATATTTTATGAATGCAAGTAATTGAGAAAATGATTTTACTATTTTTAAAGCACTTCCCCATATCGATTGATGTTAATCGCTGTGCTTTACGGTTTTTAGATTAGAATTGATAAGACAAAAACAATTTTACGTAGAGAGTAAATACCTTAGGTGTAGCTCGCTTATTGCAAAAATGTCGAAAATGACAACCGGAAAGTTTGGTTCTACAGCGTTGTGGCTTTTTAATTCAGATTTTTAATAAAAAATCCGTTAAAAATTGACGAAATTTTATGAAATTAAAAAATGCAATCTTGTGGTCAAAGGTTGTTTACATTTGTTCAAGCATGCGCTTATGTTTTTTCTTTATTTTTCTGTATACGTGTGCTCTTTAAAAACAAATTATGAGAAAATGTGTACATTATTTAATGTGATTTTCCACAGTAATTTCTTAATGTTTTTAGATTAAACAATTGAATTGAAATCATCTAAGATGTTAAAATCAAATATAACGGTTGTCACTTTAATCATTTAGTAATATATAAGCTATATGATAGACAAATTCTTACTTAAGTTAAACCTCCTTATACACTTTTTTGCTAATAACTCTTAAAATATAACATATGTATAACCCACTACCCGGAATCGACAGAGGATAAAAGTAGGAATATAACTTATTTTCTCTATCGATTGCAGTCATCGCGATATGTGCGCGCAAATTCGTTTTGGAGTGATGAACAAAATACTAATTTAATATATTTTAACGGTTTTTTTTTATAATTTTCCAAAGTTTGCTACCCTATAACTTTTTCCAGAAAGTTTTTTAGAAAACAGCCCAGACCACGTTTGATTCGTATATTTGTCCTTTATCGATTGTAGGTAGCGAGTTAAGGTTTTTATCAAACCGTAAAGAAAAAAAAAACAACCGTTTTTGTTTGATAGCAGAATAAGATTGATTTTATTTAAGTTTTCTTTTAAGCATTAAACTTATTGCTTAAATACAGAAGTGCTTACTATTAGTATGTATTTCGTTCCCTTTAAATAATTTCACAATCAAACAGTTCGTTAAACCAATACTTACTTAATTTTTTTTAATAATTTCACAATGAAACAGTTCATTAAACTAATACAAAAGTGCTTACTACTTATTTTATTTCTTTTAAATAATTTCACAATTAAATAGTTTATTAAACTGTTCAATAAATAGTTATGCAGCTTTTGGGTTTTTTAGTGGATTTGTTGTTGTTTTTGTAGTTGCAATTGTTGGGATTGTATTATAGGGTTTTCCGTAACTCCTCCCTCCCTGAAATGAAGTGACGGCCATAGGGATCTTGTATGTCCTATTGTCGGAACTTCATTGGTTTCTTGTTTAATCGAGTATGTTACTGTTGTTTTTCTTTTATTTGTTATAATTATGAGGACCACAACAAGAACTGTAACTGACACAAAGACCGAATATGTGACTTTTTCATGTATTTCGGCATTTGTCTTTATGTTTTGAACTATTTTCTTATCCTGAAACCTATATTCATTCAATTTGAGGAGTGTTAACTCGTCTGTGTTGGAGAGCATTGTAATATTGTTATTTAATTTGGGCGGCATCTCGATAAAGCTTCCGTTATCCCAATATAAGTTTTCTTCATTATTGTACCATATATTGTTTATTGCAACTTTACAATTGGTAAATTGAACTAGTGTTGTACCGTTAATTATATGCCGTTGGGTTAGATTATTGTATGAAGAAGTGATCTGTTGCACTGGAGGATTAATGATAATGATGTAGTTGGCTTCTAGACGAATAATATCAGTTCTCTGGCCAATGTCTCGTAGGTGGCAGTAAACTTTCTTATTCCTGTTTATTATATCCTTAATACAATTTTTATTCATATCATATTCTGTTTTGTAAATTTTCTTACAGTAAAATACATTTTCCGTGTGCTTACATTTCTCTTTATAAAATATTAAATTATTATTATTAACTAATGCGTATTCTTCGCTTATGATTTCTAAGGTTTTATTAAATGGTATTGGAATAATATGATATAGTATAAATTTATTATCGGATATATTTTGAATCTTGATATTAAATATAATGTTTGTGTTATTGTAATACGCATTTAGCTCAAGTAATTCAAATATGTGTTCAGAGGAGATTATATTTATCGTGTTATTTTGTGTATTTTGAATTTGAGATAATTCTCAAGGATCTAATATTAGTTTAGGAATAATATTCAATTTGGATAATAGAATTGCTTCTGCGATATTGTTAAGGTGGTTTGTGAGTATATCAATGTTATAATTTATCTGGTTAAGTTGTTGAATTCGTGTTATTGTATTAATTGCAGGGTTAAGTGAATTACGGGTTTGATCTTGTATATTTTTTATGGATTCTGTAATAAGGTACTGTTCTCTATTTATATGATTAGTTATGTTTTCAAACCTTTTTATCAAATTCGTATTAAGGATTAATTGTTGGTTTAGTGTTGTATTTATTCGTCCATTTTCCGTTAGTAGATGTTCGATGTCCTTATTTAACTTCTCTGCGTCTTCGTGATCCATATTTCCGGTTATAAATTTTATTGTTGAGCCTAATGCGTTTACCAGTCCTCTTTTCTGTCTATCTCTGGGTGTAAGTAAGTTCAGTTTTGTGGTGAGCGTTTTCAGTTTCAGTTTTGTTGTTTCTAAAGCTATTTTGGCAAACTTTGTAGATTTAAAATGGTTTATGGTTTTCCCTATTTCTTGTATATTGTCAGCGTAAGAGTCAAGATTTATTATATGTATAAGGTGTTTGTAGTCGGTTATTGTTCTTGCAACTCCTAGTTTCAATGGTATAACTCCTTGTGTTGGTGTGATATTTACAATTTTGACATCGGCTTGTGCCAGTATAAATCTAAAAGAAAGGTGAGTTTTAAGTCTTATGTTTCTTTTTTATTTTTGATTTATGAAGTTTTTGGTTATCTAATGTTAAAAGGGTGACTCTATTATTTTGTTTTACAATTTTCTTTGAAAACCTAGGGGTCATCTTATTTCTTCTGCATTCTTTTCTATATATGCTATCGTTTTCCAAGAGAATTTCGGGTTCCTCTCTATTTTGGTTCAATCTTTCAATGCGTTTTTCTGTGCCATGGATTAATTTTTTCCTAATTGGTTCGTGTAATTTGTTTTGAAATTCTTTTAGTTGTTGCAAGTAGTCGTATTGTGTATTATAATTCAAATCTTTTTCAAATGTGGGTGTTCTCCCATAGAACAATTCAAATGGTGTCAGCCGTGTCGCGGTATGTATGGAATTATTATATGTTGTGATTACTTCGAAAAGTATTTCATCATGATCTAACGGTGGTTCTGACTCTTTATATTTTTGCATAACAATTCTATAAATTTCTGTCATTGTCGAATGTAGTCTCTCAACTGGGGAGTTACCTGTACTTTGTTAGCATGATGTGTAATGTATATTAATTTTGTCAATTTTACAAAAATCTTTAAATATAGATACACTGAACTCTGCGCCCTGATCGCAAACAATTTTCTTGGGGGGTCCGTGAAGGCTAATATAATGTTTTATATTTTTTAGGATTGATATACTATTTCTGGATTCTAAAGGATATGCTGAACCAAACTTTGAAAATTTGTCAATAAGGGTGAGAATATTACGTTTGTTTATACAGTAAATATCAATGTGGACAATGTCTAATGGTTTTTTCGGTGTTTCAGGAATTTCGAATATTGGTTTAGGAGGTCTTCTATCATACTTAAGGGTTTGGCACACGTTGCAATGATTAATACATTTAGTTATTTTTTCTTTCATATAGGGGAAAAAATATGCCCGTTTCAATTTTTCGAATGTTTCCTGTATACCTCTATGGTTATTGTTAATGTGGTAATCGTTTACAAGTTTATCCTGGTCACCGGTGTTCCTAATGTCTTCTAATAAGATTTTACAGCGAACAAGTTTAAAGAGTTTATTATTTGCAAAGGATTTAGAATATGTACCCTGAACAATTTTAAATTTTTCGTCGTCTGTCATTATCGCAGAAAGTTTATTAGGGGCAAGGTGTCTCTTAAATATGTCAGTCATTATGGTCTCGTTGTATTCTGGTCTACGTATTGTCTTTCTCAGTTTGTTTTTAAACACAGTCTCAAGTGTAAGAGGCGAACCTTCTCTTTTTGCTTGTAAAATAATTTGTAGATTAAATGTGTTTATTGCTTTTTCCGAAATTGGGATACCGTCGTCGTTATTTTCGTCGGTAGAGTGGATAGTTGTTCCAGCTGTTCCTTGAATTGATGTATTGTCAGTTGTATTAATATTAATTTCCTCGTTATTTAAAATACTATGATCGTGAATTCTGATACGGCTTAGGGCGTCTGCGTCAGTATTGAGTTTACCTTTTTTGTAAATGATTTTTCATAATCAAATTCTTCGAGTTTAAGCCTCCATCTCACCAATTTGGAATTTGGATTTTTGAGGCTCATGATCCACGTTAGCGGTCTATGGTCAGTTACGATTTTGAATTTATGTCCGAAAAGATAGGGTCTAAAGTATTTGGTAGCCCAAACAATAGCTAAAAGTTCTTTCTCTATTGTCAAGTAGTTTATCTCGCTGTCCGTTAATGTCCTACTTGCGTAACATATTGGCTTATCGCTTCCAATTGGTCCTTGGGAAAGGATTGCTCCGAGAGCAAAGTCACTCGCGTCAGTTGTTAATATGAATGGTTTCGAAAAGTCTGGATATTGAAGTAAAGGGTCGTTGAATTATAGATTTTTGCATATTTCAAATGTTTTTAAGTATTGGTCGTTTAAAATTATTTTCCTTCCTTTTTTTAAACATTCATTCATGGGTTTTGTTAATTTAAAAAAATCTTGTATAAATTTACGGTAGTAGCCCAACAACCCCAGAAATGATTTTATCTCTTTCTGAGTCCTTGGGATAGGAAAATTTTTTATCGCATGAATCTTTTCAGCGTTTGATTCGTTTTTTCCCCTATTGGTTGCAGGTAGCGCGATATGTGCGCGCGAATTCGTTTTTGAGTAATGAACAAAATACTAATTCAATATATTTTAACGTGTTTTTTGAATTTACCAAAGTTTGCCACACTATAACTTTTTCCAGAAAGTTTTTTAGAAAATAGCCAAGACCACGTTTGATTCGTATTTTTGTCCTCTATCGATTACAGGTAGCGTGAAGTGTGAGCGCAAATTCGTTTTGGAGTAATGAACAAAATACTAATTTAATATATTTTAAAGTGTTTTTTATAATTTTCCAAAGTTTGCTACCCTACAACTTTTTCCAGAAACTTTTTTAAGAAAACAGTCAAGACCACGTTTGATTCGTTTTTTCCCCTATCGATTACAGGTAGCGCGATATGTGCGCGCGAATTCGTTTCTGAGTAATGAACAAAATACAAATTTAATATCTTTTAACGTGTTTTTTAGAATTTTCCAAAGTTTGCTGCTCTATAACTTTTTCCAGAAAGTTTTTTAGAAAACAACCAAGACCACATTTGATTCGTATTTTTTTCGTCTATTTACTGTGAGTAGTGCGATATGTGCGCGCGAAATGGTTTTCGAGAAATGAATGAAAAACTAATTTTATATATTTTACAATTCTTTCTTCTAAATTTTCTAACTTTGTTTCCCTATAACTTTTTTCAGAAAGTTTTAAAAAAAAAATTGAGACCGCGGTTGATTCGTATTTTTAGTCTCTATTGATTGGCATTAGTCGTTTTGATGCGCGGCTCTTAGTTTGAATTTTATATCTAAAAAACCATTGCACTTAATGACTAAATGTCTTAGGTATAGCTAATTTATTTCTCAAATGGCGAAAGTGACAACCGAAAAATCATATTCTACAAGCTTTAAGCATGCTAATTCAATTTTTTATTTTATAATTCATTAAAATTTGACGAATTGTAACCGCATTTAATTAAGCTTATATTTTGTCAAATTTTGTTTACATATTTGATATGAACAACAAACATACTCCGTTTTTTGTAACTCTGTTAAAAAAGTTTGAGATTTCTCCGAGTTTGTTTTCTTCTGTTGCGTATAGTTCAAAAATGAACTAGGTATTCTAAATATTATAAACTAGTTCACTTAGTTCAATGATGAAATCGGTTAAATTAACTAGTTCCTTTATAAACACAAGTCCAATATTAAATAAAATGTCTAACTGCCATCCCTAAATTAGCGCGTAAAGCGCAAGATATCTGTTAAAATTTCTCATGTACATACAAAATGTATGAAGCATCCCTAAATAGCACGGCGTCAATGCTTAGCAATTGGAAAATCCAATTTTGACAGCGCGTAAGGTAATGCAGTTGCCTGCAAGCTACTGTTGTTTACATACTTTTTTGTGTTATTGAGAGAACGTTACAAAACAGTAATGATATTTTAGCTTTTTTACGGTTTGTCTAGCGTTTTTATCACTGTTTTGCATTCCATTTTATAGGGTTTTATTAAAAATGATAAGTTAACATTACTCTTTACAACAAAGCCTTGCGCTTTCATTTAGGTATGTTATTTCAGCGTAAAAGCCATGCGTTATTTAGGCGCTAATTTAGGTATGGCTGTAAATTTGATATATATTAAAACGTTATAAAACAAACATAAGATATCGTAAGAAGAATGATAGAAAAAAAGATTCCGACATGCGCATGATTTCTCGCTAAATGACGTATATTCCATTCACGCCACAATCATTTTTAGAGCTGTGTTTTTATCTTGTATGATTAATATTTTTTTATTTACCTAATAGTATAATTGGATCGGTGTTCTTGTTAATAACAGAATAAATTTTTAAATTTCGATTTTCGTAAGCAATACAAAAAAAAAACGTTTTGGTAGATTTTTTAAATAATTTTGATGGGAAAAGATTTTCTTGCGCGGCAAGGCTGCTTTTAAATTTTTCCAATAGTCTTACTTTGTGCGAGCGTTAAACAATTAAAAGTAAATGTTTTTAAAGGGTTTTCTTATCTAAGTAAACGAAATGTTCTAAAAAAATTGTTTGTAAAAGGTATTTAAAATATATTAAGCAGTTTTTGCTGGTAATGTTTTATAATTTAAATTTATATGTAAACTTCCATAATGATTTATAAAAAAATGACTTAATTAACTTTATTTGGTTTTAATATTTCACAAGTTAATTTGTGTGGCCTTATAAAGTGTATCAATTACTTCTCTAGTTAAACTGTAAGCCTTAACAATATAGAAAATTATATAAAATTCCGATGGTTTTTTTTTTGTCAGAAAAAAACCCTTTAGAAACTACCTATATTAAACTGCAATGTAGATCGTTTTCATCATTGTAATCTTATTGCGGAAGTTACAAGCGCACCCTCAATAAAACGATTTCGCATTTTCTTAATTCCTGGAAAGATAAATTTAAGCAACTTTTTTTTTTGCCTACAAACCTTAAAAATATAAAAAATAATGGTAATATTTCAATGTTTTCCTTGTTTTTTCTTATTACATGTAAACAGATTTTTAAAGGGTTTTTCCCTCTTTAAAAAAAATCCTGCAATAAAATGCAATGTAGGAAATCTATTTCTGAATATACCCACAATAAAACATTTTTGGTTTTTCTCTTCTTTAAGAAATAAATTTAAGCACCCTCAGAAATTTGTTTAACTAATTGTGAAATAATGCGTTTTTTTAAGGTAAATAGTCAGTTTTCATGGTTTGATATAAAAATATTTTTTAAGTAACATCAGTCGTATTGTGTCTTTCAAAGTGAATTGTGATAAATAATAATAAATAAAACAAACCGTTAATCTCAAAAAGTGAAAAAATCGAAAACTTAATATATATTGTATTCACAAATAAATAATTTTGCTCTAACCTTTTTTAAGTCTAACGTGAGACTCTGCAACCCCAACTCAAAATTAATATTGATTGGTCGAACAAATATACATATGTTATATATCGATAAAAATCAAGATTTTTTAATTAAATATAGTTTTATTTTATAAAAAAAAAATTAATCTTTATTATAAAAACCGTGTATAAAGTGTTTAAAGTAAGAAAAAGTGCACAAAATGAGATGTTAAATAATGTGTCGCAAATGACATTAGATATTCGTGGCAAAAATACGCCATTACCATTTCAAAAAGGTACACATACATTTAATTTAAACTTAAAAAAAGGTATCTATTGTAAAACCTTTATTTTACAGGTATTATTCAATCAAATAACGCATTGAAGATGCTCCACGATGAACTATAACTCGTTATAATACAGAATACATCTTAACATATCGCCTAAATCAGGATGTACTTGAGAATTTTTTTGCGATAAAGGAGGTCTTTATGCCAATCCCGATCGGCAAAAATTTAAATATAGACTTCGGTCATATATTTTGGGGAACAACGAAGGCATCTTGGGCAGTAATGCAAATGTAGAGATAGACAATACTCCCGATCTGGAGGACGTACATTATTTATTAACCGGTAAATTTAAACTAACAATTTAAAATCATATAGTTTTTAAAGTTTCGCTTGATTTATTTAGGTAAAATACTTAAAAGTATTAATCCCAACATTGAGCAAGACGATTTGCCTAAAGACAATTATGAGGAGGAGGTGGAAAACCTGAATTGTTATGGTTTGGAGAATTTGGCGGGTTATAGTTGCAACAAATTAAAAAACGAAGATTCCAGTCTCGTCGCTAAGCCTGAAGAGGATTCGACATACTCATGGGTTAGGCATTTAAATGAAGATGGGTTAAATATTCCATCAAACTCTTTAATGGAAACGCTAAAATCTTGTAACCCAATTTTTGTAAAGCAAAATGGGATAAGTTAGTTGCTACAAAGGGATATTTAGAAAAGCACTTGGTGAAATAAAGAATATAAAAGCAAGTGAAGAAGTAAAAAGAATTTTTTTAGATGTAGAATATATTTTATAATACGATCTCTTAATGCAGATATGTTCCAAAATATGAATAAGCGTAAAAGAAAAGTAAATAAAACAACACCGTAATATAAATAAAAAAAATATTATTTTTTCATTTTATTTTTTTTAACAAAAATAATTAGCCCCACTGTTATGTTTACATATTTTTTGCGAGTCGTGACGTCACTTCACCTAGCTGCGCAGAAGAATACAATTTTATGTGCGTGATGTCGTAATCTGTTTTTCTATCATTGTTGATATCGTACATAATATAGAGAAGAGATGGGGTACTAAAAAATAAAAAAACCTAAATATTTTTTCGAACATTATTGCTTTTGTTAATAAAATGTGCGTTTTTAACTTGACTTGTGAAAAATAATTTTTTCCATAATTATAAACTTCTTATAAATTTTGGTAAAATTAGCCTCGAACTGCCTTGTTTGCCTTTATGAAAATTATCAGAAAAGTATTCTGAGCCGAAGTTGTTTTTGGTTTTTGAATTATATTATTTTCTTTCACACACAACCTAAGCTTGAAATATAGTGAACTTTTTAATGTTTAGACTTGTAAAACAAATAAAAAAAATGATGTTGTTTTTCCTTTTCATTAGTGAAATTGTTTTAAATAATGTTTAAAAACAAATTTGCCCACGTTGAAGCGAAAGGTTCAACATTTTTGTAAAAATTTATCGTTAATGTGGCACAAGGCGCAGGAAAAAATTAACGGACTTTGCAAGCAGGATCATTGCACAAACAAAATTGTTTCGTCGTACCGAATTTCAAATAAATGTGTCCATTCGTTCTCGAGATATTAAGTATTTTATCCTTTTTTTGATATTACGGCAACCCTAAAAATTAAAACAAACTTCCTTACTGTACTATAGTTAACTATTTAAGATCATCATACAAACACAAAACGTAAGAAATGCATAAAGATTTTTTGCTGTTTGTGTATGTGTACGTAAGCAAAATAACCTTTACAAAGATTCCCCACCAGCAGCTTGCAAAGCTTTTTTAGATAGAGGTTCTAAAGATAGTTACATTTTTAGATTCAAACTCAGTTTAAACATAAAAATACTATAATGTGTAACTAAAATCTTCTAACAAAAACTGTTTCGTATCTACCAAAAGTAAATTGGATAACAAGAAAACTTTGTTTTTTTTAAAGCAACTTTTTAAAAACAAATTGTCGAAATGTCGAAATTAATCTGTTATTAGTCATAACTTCGACTTATTATTGGATAATTAAATTGGATAATCTTCGTGAAGATAACAAATTAAATTTGTTTCACTTAAATCAAAGAGAGCAAAATAAAAATGGCTTCCTTAGTCTCTCACACGCATTAAAAAAGGTGATTGCTTTAAATTAAATTGAGTACTGCCAAGTTTAAATTCACCGCAATGTACTCAGATTTTATAAATTATATGGCAACATCTACATAAGTACATATTCAACTATGAATATCAGTTTTTCTTCTTTAGATTTACATGGGAGAGAGTAGAAATATAACCTTAGGGTTGCGGTGCCGGATTTCGCATATCAAAGAAAAAACAAATAAAATAAGGTGCGGCGACGGATGCGGATTTTATTGTCATATGATATTATTTTTCTACTAATTTTTTGTTTCTTTTTATTGTAAAATATTTAAGAAATTTTATAAAATAACAATAATTTTCTTACTGAAATCAATATAAATTTTATTTATTTTGGAATGACTTTTCACGTTTATCTTGTCTTCTTTTTTCCTAGTCATTCACAAAAAATATTAACACATGAATTTTTGTACTAAGAACAATAAAACCGTGGCAACATGCTGAAAGAGAAAAAAGTGAAAGTTGAGAGTTTTAGAGAAAACGCATTAAAATTTAAATAGATTCTAAAGGCCGGGGCACAAAGAATCCGTCATACGTTAAACTTTGAAAATTTTAACAAAAGTCATGAGGATGAGGCTGGCACAATGAATACTTTGCTGACGGATGTTTAACCAAAGCTTGCTCTCTATTTCTATTCACTTTTAAATTTAATTTGTATTTTATTCACTTTTTAAATTAATTAAATTTGTATTTTATTGTTTGGCACCAAAATTGTTTTATTAAAATCACAAAACACAATTGAAACACAGCAAGAGCTAAAAGAAAACAGAGAAGAAGAAGCAGTTGATATTTGGCAAAGTATTCAAAAGTTAAAAGTTGACCAACTTTCGTACTTTACGTTGACGGACACGTATTGATTGTGACAACGTTCATAAGAAAACATGTATTTTAACTTACTTGTCAGTTGGATTTGTCAAAGTTTAACGTATGACGGATTCTATGTACCCCAGCCTTAATTCGTTGAGCGTTTTATATTGTCAAAATTTCATATATATATATATATATATATAAAAATAACCACATCCGCAACCGTGAGGTTGTTTTATTCTCAGAGAATTTTTAAGATAACAAACTAATTTAACAAATCGGCAATGAAAAGATTTGTAAAATTTAATAAATTAATAAAATTATTTAATATTTAAAGTAACAAATTAAACAAAAATCTATATTTTATGAAAAAAACCTTTTGTAAAAAAATACTAAATATACGTTACAACTACTACATTTGGGCTTTCCTGCATACTGTACATATAGAAGAAAATATGCTGAACGAATATCACATATATACCACAATTGAGGCATTATATGTCGCTTTCATCCACAATTGGTCCCATCTAGGAACAACTCTTAGTTTTCGAGATATAAGTCCATATGTAGTATTAGTAAAAGTTGAAAATTTCCTTTTTTTAATACTTGGTTCGAGAAAATATGCTTAACGAATAACACATATATACCAAATTAGGGTAAAAAATACGTGGCTTTCGTTTACAATTGGTCCCTCTTAGTTTCCCTCATAGTTTTCGAGACATAAGCCCATATGTAGCATGAGTGAAAGTTTAAAAATTTTTTTTTTAACACTTGCTGAACGGATAACACATACACTATGCAGAATAAGTCAACTTAACAAATTTTCAACAGATGCGTTGATAAATTTCTTTTTGTGTATAATTTTTTAGTTTATTTATTCATCATTATAAAAACAAAAACTATTCTTCCAAAAACAAAGATATATAGTTTTAAATTTAAAATTTTGGTGACTTCATGTTTTTTGTACAGCAAAAGTCTACCTTAAAAAGATTTAAAGAGATAAGTACGACAATGGCGTAAATGTAAACAAAAATTAAACCTAATATCTAGTGGGATATCCCTTAAGACGAAGAGCTTCATTTAGCCTATTTGGCATTGAATCAACAAGTTTTTTGGTGTATTCGAAAGATATTTTTAGCCATTCGGCCATGAGCAGAGTTTTGAGCTGATTTTTGGAAATTTAGTGATTACGAACCCTTTTTTCTTAATGATTCCACACGTGCTCAATTAGTGTCAAATCTGGACTTTGTGGGGCTTTGTTAAGCATGTGTGAGGTATTGTACGCAAGCCACATCTTGGCATCAGCTACAGTGTGTTTAGGATCGTTCTACTGATGAAAATAGAGATCATTTGAAATTCGCAGTTTCTTAGCACTTTGAGGTAAATTATTCTTCAGTATATTTAAATAAACAGTCTTTTTCATAATTTCATCTGTAAACACCAGGTTCCCCACACCTGCAGCTGACATACAGCCCCATACCATGACGCTACGACCTACGACCATGTTTTATAGTTTTTCTTATGTTCTTCGGATTGAGCTCTTCATTTGTTGTTCTCCACACTAATGCGCGGCCATCCGATCCAAAAATATTATGTTCTACTCATCTGAAAGGAAAACGTTCTGCCAAAATCAATTGGTTTGCTTTTGTATAAGTTTGCGAAGTCTATCCGCTTTTTTCTATTTGTTTTGCTAATGTACGGTTTCTTTCGTACTGTGCGTGTGTTATACCCAGCTCTTTTGATCGATCTGCGTACTGTATCTACAGAAATACTTTATACAGTCTTACCTAACTCGGTGACCTGTTCTGGGTTTGTTTTCATTTTTATTTTCTTGTATAAAGCGGTTTATAATTTTTTGGATGGTGGACTTGCTTCGATTCATTATAATAGCTATTTTGTGGTTAATAACAATGATAGTGCGTTCTTAAGTTGTTAATTCACGACACATTGTATTACTTTTAGTTTAATTACTAAAGCTCTGTTTTTTCCACTTGTTGTTTAAATTATTCTTGACTTCACGTATTTTAAAAGTTCCGTTATAAATCCAAAAACAAAAGTTCTAAAATAAACGTTGCCGTATTTTTTCTAAATCGCATACAAAGGGTACCAATACTTTTTTTGTGCATATATATGGACTTACCAAAGTTTTTTAAGTATAGTTCTTATATTTTAAATCAATTAACATTTAACTTTTTCGGCTTTGGTTCATTTTTAATTTATTTTTTATTAAGAAAAATTATTTTTCAAATGTACGCGGACGTTTTCCAAAGAAAACAAGAAAAATTAGACGCTGGCAGAATGTAATGTTGCATTTTCAGGACCGCCAAATCCATCTTCAGCTTTGAGTTAAGTGCGAATTTCGTCCAACCAAATTAATATTGATTAGTTGGTTAAATGGATGATATTTACAGTATACGCAAATCAAGGTGTTGGATGCAAAGAATGCTGAAGATAGATTTGGCGGTCCTGAAAATGCAGCATTACATTCTGCCAGCGTCTAATTTTTCTTGTTTTCATTGGAAAACGTCCGCGTACATTTGAAAAATTATTTTTCTTAATAAAAGTTAAATTAAAAATGAACCAAAGCCGAAAAAGTTAAATTTTAATTGATTTATGATGATCTCCGGTTCAACTCCTGGCTGGGACTAAAATTAAAAATAGTTCTTATATTTTCTTATCTTTCAAAAAAAAACTTTTTTTGGGATAGTATATGTATTAGAAAATTAATAAAATAATAAATAAGAGTAAATAAATAAATATATTTACTTTGTGCAATTTATAAACTTGCTGATATTAACAGGGGTGCCTTCACTTATGCTGCTCTCTGTCTATATCACATTAGAGGCGACATATGTGGCTCTCATCTACAATTGGTACCATTCAGGAACATTTCTAAGTTTTCGAGATATAAGCCCATATGAGTGAAAAATAAAAATTTTCTTTTTTTTAATACTTGGTTCAAGAAAATATGCTCAACTAAAAGCATATATTTACCAAATTAGAGATAATATGTGTGGATTTTATCCACAATTGGTCCCATCCAGAAACAATTATTAGTTTTCGAGATATAAGCCTATTTACATATATAGTATGGAGGAAAGCCCAAATGTAGTTGTAACGTATTTTTAGTCTTTTTTTACAAAAGATTATTTTTTTTTAAATATGAATTTTAATGGCAGGAGTACAAAACCACAGCGCCAGGGTATCCCACAAGTTTTTAGTTATATGTAACTTCTCTCCAGGAACTGCACATCGACCTATACCTTCGTATAGGAAGTAAGGAATCCTGAACAGGATATTTGTATAGACAACTATTTTAATTTGTTAGAACGGTGGACACTATTAAGTGCCAGTTGAAAAAACACGTGCGCGGTGCGTCTTTAATTATAACATTACTTTTTTAAAGAAGAAAAATCTGCTCGCACACAGATGTTCCTCCTTCGAGATAATGCTTTAACTTTTGAATAATTTATTAAACTTATTTAATTTTTTTTAAAAAATTTGCATGGCTAGTCGTTTAATTCTTGGTGGTTATTCCAAAGAATCAAATATGAACATAGTTAAGATATTTGGAAAGCAACCAGAAGGATTAAAGTTCGTTCATATAAATGCCCAAAGTATCAATAATAAGATAGATGAGCTTGAATTAATATTTGAAGATTCAAATGTAGACGTCATATATGTTTCTGAAACTTGGTTGTCTAAAGCTATTTTTGAACATCTTATACGCTTACAAAACCTTTAGAGTGGACCGAATCGGAAAGGCTGGTGGGGTTGCTATTTTCGTGAAAAATAACATATCCTGTAAACTATGCCATAAATCATCCAATGGGGATAAAGTTGAATTCTTATTCATTGAAATGTGCTAGACGGTTGTGTCTATCGACCTTATAGATTATATTTTTTGTTGACTTTTTACATGTGTTCGAGATGACTACCGTTGCTTATGATGACATCATAACATCTGGAGACTTCTACTTAAACATTCGTAATGAATCGTATTTTAATGATGATATGTATTCGATAGGACTTATGCCTGTGAACGCAACTATTCCAACCTACTTTCAAACACTTCTAATACAATATTGGATCTCTTTTTCGTGTGTAACAAATTAAGGGTAAAGTTTTACAATAAAGTTTCTACACCCTGTTCTTCCGTATGATTTTGTCACTCAGTCGGTTGTGAGCTCTTTTAGCTATAGAGATATTAGAAGTATTAACTACAATATCCGTTATGACAATGTTACTACTGTCAATAGTGGTAATATATATCTTATGCCTTCTGTTGATGAGCAATTGTCTTTCCTGGAGGAAAATATTTAATACCTTTTTGATAATGCTGTTCTCTAAAAACTCGTCAACTGCACAAGAAGACTAAGCCGTAGTTTTCAATTGCCATTGCTCAATTAATTTATGAACGGGATCTTGCCTTTACCAGGTGGAAACGATATAGAACCTCTGAGCGACAGCACAACTATCGTGTTGGTAGAAGTCTTGTCGACAACAAAATAAAATAGTCAAAAAAGGAGTATTATGCCAAGCGATTCGTTTCTGCATTAGACTCGAAAAAAAAACTGGAAAATAATACGCGAAATCGGAATTGGTGAAGTGGATAGCTTAACTAACCACTCTCATATTGACGCTAATGAACTAAATCATTATTTCCCAAAAATGCCAATGACTCCAGCTAAATTGAATTTCTACAGTTTCATTAAAACAACAAACCTCAGTCTCAGAGGGAATCATTTGGGATTTCCTGTGTCAGTCAATCAGATTTGTTTTTTGCATTCGCAACCATTAAATCTGATGCTACTGGTTGTGATGGTATGCATCGTAGATTCGTTGCCATCATACTGCCGATGTTGTTGCTATTCATTTCTCACCTTTTTAACACTATCATTATATCAAGCACCTTTCCCACTAAATGGAAGCATGCAAAAATAATACCAATTCCTAAAAGCAACACTGAGTTTCTTCCGAGTTCCATTTTGTGTTTTCTCCCCAAAGTTCTGGAAAAGCTTCTTTATTTGCAAATTAGAAGTTTATCGAGGAGAAGAATCTTACGTTTGTTAGACAATCCGGCTTTCGACCGAACCATAGTTTTATTACAGCTCTAGTTGATGTTAATGAAAATATTCGTCGCCAACTTGATAATGGTCAAATCACGTTTTTTGTGCTTCTCGATCACTCAAAGGCATTTGATACAGTGAATCATGCCACACTGGTATGTAAACTTAAAAACTTTTTTAAATTCTCTTCAACCTCTGCTAGACTTATGTCATCATATTTAAGCGGTCGTACAAAAGCGGTATTTGTTGATGGTACATGGTCTCATCCCCTAAATCTGCATGGGGGTGTGCCACAAGGCTCAATTCTAAGACCACTGCTGTTCTCCATGTATGCTAATGATTTGCCCAAACAAATATGCAGATGATGCGCAGTTATATTTGAGTAGCTCGAAGCACATGGTTAAAGAAAGTATTGGGAAAATAAACTATGATCTTCAAAAAATTTATCTTTGGACAACAGCAAATGGGCTTTTTCTTAACCCACATAAATGTAAATGCTTAGTTATACACAAAAAAGAATTTATATATATATATAGACTAAGAAGATTTGATCGCATATCTTACCTTACCAACGAACTCCTCGGTGTTTCATTCGAAAACTTTCTCAAAGTGCGCGTAGCGTACTTCTTCTTCTTCATAAAATAAATCATATTAAAACTCCACCTTATCTGTTTGCCAAACCGCAAAGGGATAGACAAATCATAACACCTAAACACAGATATTTTGTCTCTGATTGCCTTACCATATAGTCAGCAAATATATAGCAACGCAAACAATTTCAAAAAATTCTTATATAACTTTTTTGCTCGTACTTGTATGTTTTTGATTTTAATAACTATTTAGCAACTTTGTGCCTTGTATTTAATTTTTAATTTATTAGTTATAATGATTATTATGTTATTTTACTTAGTTTAAATATTAATTGTGTCTAAGTATTGTGTAATTTCACATTAACGACTTGCATTTCTATGCTTTAAATATAAGATATAAAACTGTTTTATAGAAAATTTCAAATAAGTGAATAAATTTTAAATATCAAAAAAATTTCAAAACTTTTAATTGTTTGTTAACTAGAAAATCATCTCTCAAAATAAAAAAAGAAGAAGAGCTGATGTTCATTGTTATTTTGGTAATTTTATAAAAGTTGCCCTATAATTTATAAAAACTAACTACATATTGGTAAATAAAACTTGACAGTACTAAATTTAATTAAAATCTCTCATTTTTTATATCGACACCTTAGAATTAAGGTGATCCAATAGCCATTTAATAAAATTAATTAAGGTACCCGTACACTTGTATTATAATTGTGCAATAAGTGATATTGTACAAAATTATTGCCAATATCTGTATTATATTAGCACTTTGCACAATATATTATTTTGATTCAAATTGCGCAAAAAAATATTTTGTAATGTGTTGACACTAAACATTATTGAAATTATTTAATTCCAAATTACTTAATATTTCTAATTTAAAATAATTTTGTAATATGTAAAAATTAGTTTTGTGTGAAGAGTGTTTTTTACTTTTCAAAGATGTACAGTAAAGTTATAAAAGTCTTCTATTTTCTTTTTTGCTTCATTTATTTAAAATAACATATAAATTTCTTATTGCATTATGTACCTACATTCTAATAACAACACAAACATTTTTGTAAGAAGTAATAAAAATAAAAACAAAATCAATTCCATATATTGCTGTTCGAAACTTAAGCAACTTTCAGTACTTCGTATAGTAACCTTTATTTCTTATTACTTCCGCACATCGTTTTGGCAGAGATTCTATGAGGTTCGTAATTGTTACTGCTAGTATCGATCCCTATTCGGATTTCAGGCAGTTCATCAGCTCATGCTGATTTCTAAAACCACCGTACCATTTCCGCCTCCATGTTTTATTGTGGGCTTACAATAATTCGGATGTATTCGCTTTTCTCTTGGTTTCCGAACGTGACAAACTCCATTTGAATGTAACAAGTTATATTTAGACTCATCGGTAAATGAAACTGTTTTCCACAATGCCACAGTCTAATTAACGTAAGCTTTTGCAAATTCCAACCTTCAGTTAAAGAAAAGTAATTTAAATTAATGCATTTGTTGCAATTTAATTAGAAAACTCCTTTTTTAATGTTTCCTCGTCAGTATAGGTTTCTGAGACGGCATAAAGCTTTTTAAATTATTCTCCAATAATCTCTTTCTTACCGAGCTTGAACTAATACTTATATTTTTTTAATCAAACAGACGATTGTTCTATACGTTCGGGTGAAGTTTTCCAAGGGCGCCCGCAAGTATTAACTTGAGATTGGCCGTTATTAAAAAGTTCAATAACTTTACTTGATCCGCAAATGGTACACAAAGAAAGACTAAAAATTATATTTTCTTTTTCAAAAAAAAAAAAAAAATTAAATAAACGGCACTGAATTAACTGTTTTAAAATTTTTATTTCTTTTTGATTTTGTTATGCAAAAAAAAAAAAAAACTGCAACAAAGAGTTGCTTAGGTTTCGAACAGTAATACATAGAGTTAATTTCGTTTTTATTTTCTATTGCTTCTTACAAGTATTGAAATAAAAAAATTTTTTTTTGTTATTAGAATGTAGGTACATAATGCAATAAGAAATCTATATGTTATTTTTAATAAATGAAGCAAAAAAGAAAATAGAAGACTTTCAAAACTTTGTAAAAAAGGTTGTTTAGGTTTCGAACAATACTATATGTATATGAAAATTCCAAAAAACAAAATGGCGCCATTTTTGCTTTTAAATATTGGTAAACTTATTGTGTAGTGTGGATCATAACGACTGTACTGCAATAAAGTACTTAATACCATTGTGTAGTGTATCGGTACCTTTAGGTATGGAACATATGCTTGAGTATACTATTTCTGGCTAAAATGCTTAGGTTTAATTACTATTGCTTTGCCCCTAACAGTAATGTTTAGAGTATTAGGCAATATTGTAAAAAAAAAAAAAATTGAAAATAAACAAAAATATTATTTTGCTGTATTTATTAAATTAATAAATAAAAATAAACGGATATTGTTTCAGACAACGCATTTTCTCTTCCAAACATTAACATTTCGTTTTAATCATAATTTAGAAATGAATAATAATTAAATTTCATTATTTATTTATTTAATTTGATATGGAGCACAAAACAATAATTTTTATCTACGTATTTCTAAAAATTAGGTGCAAGAAATTAATGGTTATAAAAAGACTGATTACTTATATATTGAGAAATACTAATCTTAGCATTTTTCTCGTTACTAACTTTAAAAATTACGGCCACACTTTGGTTTGTAATTTTTTTCCTGCAGCTATAGTTATGTGAATAAAAAATGAGTTATTACTCATTTTGCTTCTCAATATAAATAGAGAAATTCTCTCTTCATATTGAGTCGAAACTTTAATTTGTAATCTTCTCGCCCGCAATTCTTAAACTTTGTAATATGTTAAATTTAACACTTTCTATTTTAAAAGAGTAGAAGTTCGTTACTTGTAAAAGTTATCTATTCGATACTTTAAAAGATACTGACCTCTTTACACTACTTATACATACATTCGACATTACCAGGGAACTTGATTTTAATCCTTTTTAAGGTACGCTAAATAGTTTCCTTTTAAATGTATCACTAAAGATCAGAGTTCAGAAAAGTACATTCACTGTACAAAATTCTTGTACATAAATGGAAAACACAACTAAAACCAACCGGTACATATTTTTCTTTTCATACCAATTATGTATGTCTCTAAAATTTGAAATTTTCCGTACGCATCCACGAATGTACTTTATTAAAATATTTTTTTGCGTACGCGTACGTGAATGTACGACTGTAGCCATTCTTCGTGTACGTGTACCTCTCAAAACGTACACGAAGGATATAGAAGTTTGAGTTTACTTTATTTTCAGTACGTGTACGGACAAAAAGTACATGAAGAAATTAAAATAAATTCGTGTACGTTAAAAACGTACATGAAGAAATGAAAATAAATTCGTGTACGGAAAAACGTACGTGCAAAATGAAAATAACTGCGTGTATGGACGGCAAAAAAGTACATGTACGATAGACAACAAATTATCTATTAGCAATCGGAAAAACGTATTAAAAGCAAATGAAAATTATTTTCTTATTAAGCTTAAAAAATTTATTTATATTTATATAATATTACATATAGGAATTTCTTTGTTTCGGTCAAAATTAAACTCTGTATACTCACTGTTTTCTATTTTAAGGTTCAAGCAGTCGAGAAGTTAAAGTTTAATTTTTTTATTAATATATAAAAAATAAACTTAGATCTTAAAGTGGTCAAGATTGTAGGAAGTGCACTAAATGCACGATCTAGAGATGCATGTGTTGCAGGTACAGCAGTACCACTTCGGCAAGGTGGGTTAATTTTGAATTGTGTTGACAATCTTGTTTCCAGTATTCCAGTGCGTTAATATCAAATGGTTGCATTGGTTTTTGACATAAAGCAAGTAGTTCTGTTTTAATGATAATTTTGATTTTGTGTTGTTAAATGTGATGTATTTAGGAGTAGTTTGACGTATTGTGCTAGTTTAGAGCGTGCAGCACTTGACGTAATTATCTAACGAAGGTAGAACATTCGTCATTTTCGTCTTGCGATTAATCTTTCAATAGTTGATTAATAATATCAAACATTTGTATTAAGTGATCCTGAAAATATGATAATATTTATTATTGTTAATATTATATATACGAAAAAAAAACTACATAAAAAAATGAAAATAAATTCGTGTACGGAAAAACGTACATGAAGAAATGAAAATAAATTCGTGTACGGAAAAAACGTACATGAAAAAAATAAATAACTGCGTGTACGAACGACAAAAAAGTACATGTACGATAGACAACAAAGTATCCATTAGCGATCGGAAAGATCTATTAAATTCAAATCAAAACAATTGTTTTATTTAGTTTAATAAATTTATTTATATTTATTTACATTTATATAATAATTTATTTATTTTATAAATAAAATATGTCCATAAAGGAATTTCTCTGTTGGACAAAATTAAACTCTGTGGTGATGTCTGAAAAGAAGAGGTTCCCTGCCATAGTTACTGACGTCTAAGGGGCGCGTTGATCAAAAACGATTTTCTTAATTACTTCTTTTTTTTTGTTAAAAAAATTTTTTTTTTTTATTAAAAACGAATTCCTTTTTATTATCCTTGATCGCATCAATTTTGTTGTAGTTCGCGCCATTTAAAATTTGTTGAATAAAAATTAAATTAAATGTATTTTTTCTTTAATTTTGAAATTGTTGTATTTAAAATACCTTAAATTTAAATAAACTAAAGAAAAGTTAATAAACTTCACCTTTTTACTTTGATTGAAAAAATAAACTTCAGGTGTTTCTCTTTTTATTGCGAAGTGCTAGTGATTGTGGTTCCAGTTTTTTGTTTTGGTGAAGACAGCCGTTTAAAAGCTATCGACGTCAACCCCCACATATTTATTGGTCCTTCAACCCGGATTTTCGGACATTTTTTTGTGGAGCCCCAAGTTATTTCGAATAATAGGCGACAATTCTTTCATTTTATTTTTTACATATTTCTTGTGTCATTTTGTTTATAAAATATACAAGAAAAATTACTTTTAACAGTGCCTGTTTGTTCTGTTAAAAAATACCTTTTAAATAAAATAAAAGCTTTGAATTTATTTACTTATGTAAATTAGCAAAGCCACAATCGGATAATTTTCTTTGAGTCACCCTGTTTTTGATTCTCAACTCTTGCAGCTGAACACTTCCCTATATTAGTTAATTTGTTGTATTTTCCTCTTCGCACTATTTGTTACATTTAATTGATTAATTCACAAAACCTCTTGTATCTGTGTATACTATGTATAGTTCAATTAAAATACAATAGTGATTGTTTGTTGTTGGAAATTTTCTTATAAAATTTAAGTACATCAATTAACTTTTATTTTGCATGTTTTTGAAAAGTTGTATTGGTAATCGTGTTATCAACTACATGTGAATTTCATATCACATTGAAAAAAAAAATAATCAAAAGACATATGTATTGCTGATGTTTAAAATTTGTTAATAAAAAAAAAAAAAATAAAAGAATAAATGGATAGCATATACAAAGTATACTTTTCGCATAAAAAATTTAAAATTTTGCGTTTTTCAGTCCTATTGTCCATTTTACTTCCTGAAAACCTTCTTCTGAATATTTATTTTCTTCTTCTTATTTGCTTTTTGATGTACAAAATAAATTGATACAATAATACACTGCATGTTCACAAGCATATATACACTTTCTGATTCAAGATTTTGTGAACTAAGCAAAATTTGTTTTGTTAAATTTGGCATAGTTTTGTAATTAGCTTTTATTTTATATATATTTAAAAGCGAGTGCTTTAAAAAAAAAAAAAAATATAAAAGAGTGGTGGCTATACATATGTACATCCATACAAGTCTAAATAAAATAACAGAAAACAACCACCACAAAGCAAAACAAAGAAAAACAATAGTGAACATACATACATAAAAGAAATTTGTATAAATTTTAAAAAATAGTTTATTACTTTTTTATTAATAATTTAACTTATTATATTCTATCAGTGCTTAATATACTATATATTGTATTTGATATAATATTCTTTTTAAGAAAAAAGTAGTGCATACAATTTTTTGTGTGTTCTTGTACACATTAGGGCGCTACCGATTGTCATTTATATTTTTGTTATAAAAGATTAAAATTTTTTATTGATATTTTTCTCAATTTCGGCTTTTGAAGTTAAAATTAATTTAGCAAAGTGGTGTATTTTTGAAACTCACGGTGTTGTGCTGAAAAATAGCACGAATTGCACAATTTGGTTGTTTCACGAAAAATAATAATTTTAAATATTTTTTTTATTTTTTGTGCTACCTCTGTATATAATATTAATTTAATTATAATATATAATAATTATTATATACAACTTTTAATACTTTCAAGAAAAATTTAATTTGTTGTTGGTTGAAAGACAAATATTTTCCGAACCGATTTATGTAATTTTTTATTTTAAATTTTTGTGCGAGCTGTGATAAAAAATGACAAAATCCGCTAATTTGAGCACCTTTGAGAAGTATGCGGCACTTCTTCTTGAGTTTGAAAGTGATTTTAGTGAGACTCAAAAGGCAAACCAAACGTCTTTTACAATTGAACTAGAAAAGGAAGTGTTCAAAACCTTGTGGGAAAAAGTTTGGATGTCATATGAAACCTTTGCGGCTGCAAGTGATAATATTGACTCTCAGGAAGATTTTGAAGAAGCTAAGATTCTCTTTAAGGAATGTAAATTGGCTAACATTACTTGTGCTGCTTTAATGGATGAATTAGTCCAAACATTTATTTATAGACCTACTTCTGCTACGCTTTCTTTTATTCGTGTAGCTAACTCGAATGAGGATCCAGTTTTTGCAAGTCATCATGTTAGGCTGCCACCCTGTACCACCGAACCTTTTTATGGTAATTACCAGTCTTGGCCAGCTTTTGGGGACATATTTGTGGCAGTATATATAAACGGTACCTCATTAACTGCAGTTAAAAAGTTATTTTATCTAAGGCAAAACACTAGAGATGAGGCTTTAGATATCGTGAAAAAATTTCCCCTTACTAATGAAGGTTTTGAAACTGCATGGAAAAATTTAAAAGATAGGTACGAATATAAGAGGATTCTTGTTAATATTCAGTTAAAATTTTTTTTTAATTTGGTTGAGGTCAAATCAGAGTCAGCTGCTGAAATAAAACGGTTGTAGAGAGATATAAATTATTGTATTTCAGCGCTTTTTTTATATGATATTGATATAAGAAATTGGGATTCGATTTTTATTTTTCTGTGCTCTATAAAATTACCGAATTTGACTTTGTCGTTATGGGAGCAGTCTATTATTGACAAGACAGAAATTCCAAAATGGGAAGACATGGATGTCTTTCTTACACTCGTTTTCAGGCTTTAAAACTGTTTCTGGTATAAAGACGAACACAATTTATAACGCAAAACCCAGCTCTAGTGGACACACTCTCTTAACTAATATTTCCCATGTTCAAGTAATAGTTTACAAAATAAAACACATTATTTTTCTAAGAAAGTAAGAACTTATCACGAAAAAGTGGTAAAAAGATCATATCCTAGTTTCTCCAAGGATTATTAACTAGGAACATGCCCTAAATTTATAGGAATGAACCCTAGTGAAAAATTTTTAGTTGTTAAAAGCTGTAATTTGTGCATAAATTGTCCAGTGAGGGGCAAAACCTAAGCGAATGTAAAAGCACCTTTAGTTGTTCCGCGTGCAAAATGAAACATCATTCGTTGATACATGGGAGGTTGTCAATGACAGCCAAAATGATGGGCCTAGTACAAGTCAGAAAGCATTACAAAATGCAACGGTTCAAAACTGCGTTGCTCTCACCTCGCGAAAAGTTTTTCTGGGAACTGCTATTGTTAACATAGTTTCGCAACTTTTATTTCCGAAAGTTTGCGGAGGAAACTTAACTTACCAGTTAGCCGAATTAGAGCTCAAGTTGCTGGTTTGAATAATGCTTTGGCAGGTTCGGTACAGAAAATTTTTTCTTTTGAGCTGAGCTCTCGATTTACTAGTCACCTAAGACTAAATGTAGAAGGTTTGGTACTGCCTAAATTGACAGGAAATATGCCAACTGAGGTAGTAAACATCTCCCAGTCGCCTTCGTTAGTAGGTTTGAATATAGCTGATCCAAATTTTGCGAAAAGCGGTAGATTCAATTCGCTAATTGGTTCTGATATTTATTCTAAAATTATGAGATATGGAGTCAGGCGAAACATTCTTGACAATTTGATAGCTCAAGAAACTATATTTAGGTGGATTTTGGCTGGTGCTCTCACTGATTGTGAAAAGAGATCATTTACCACCTTTGTTTCGTATCACACGGAGGTTGGCCTAGATAAACAGCTGGAGAAATCTTGGGCTCTGGGAGAACCTCCAAAGGTCTCTAAGCTCACATCTGAGGAGGAATATTGTGAAGAGCATTACAGAAACACTCGAAACGTAATTTGGGTGGTCGTTACGTATTTTCTTGGCGTTTAAGCCGGATTTTCTCGGGAAAAGGCACAACGACACTTTTTTAGAAATGAGGTTTTTCTTCTAAAGAAACCTGCTCTCAAAGCAATCATAAGTTGTTGTTCTTACCGAATATAAAACTTTAAATCACATGGTTCCGGTTCAGCAAGCTGACTCAGATTTTTCGGAACCGTTTTATTTACCACATCATGCAGTTTTTAAGCCTGAAAGTTTATCTACAAAAGTCCGCATAGTTTTTAATGTCTCAAGTCGTTCGTCTGCAGGTTTAAGTCTTACGATATTTTGTTTACTGGACCTGTTTTACAAAATGATTAATGTTGTTACTGATTAGATGGGGATTTTTTAGTTACGTTTTTAACGGCGATATCGAGAAGAAGTATCGCCAAGTTTTGGTAAAACTAGAACATACAAAACAAAACGGATGATTTAAAGGCTTTTGAGCTACAAAGCGTCACTTTTGGGATAAATTGCGCACCATATTTAGCAATTAGGACGTTGCATCAACTGGCAAGTGCTGTTGAGAACAAATGGCCGCTAGTTTCTAAAATCTTGCGTCGTATGATGTACGTAGATGATTCTTTGGCGGGTACACATGATATTTCTTTAGCGATTTTAGCTCGTGATCAATTATTATTAGCTCTATCATCAGCAGGAATTTCGATGAAAAAATGAACCGCAAACGACGAAATGAAAAATTTTGCGAAGCGAGAAGTTTTGTCTATTGTCGCGAAGCTTTTTGATCCAGCTGCATGGCTAGAGCCGATAATCGTAGTTGCAAAAATGTTGATGCAATAAATTTGGAGCGAGAAAAGGATTGGGATGAAAACTTGTTTGAAGATCTAGAGCCGATAATCGTAGTTGCAAAAATGTTGATGCAATAAATTTGGAGCGAGAAAAGGATTGGGATGAAAACTTGTGTGAAGATAGTAACCAAAAATTGTAGATCATTATAGCGGCATTGATAAAATAAAAATTTGCCGATGGATAGGGTTTACACCTTCCAGTAGTGCAGAGCTTTATGGTTTTTCTGACGCCTCAGAAAAGGCGTACGACGCTTGTGCATATGTACGGTTTTTGGATCAAATAGGCACTATTCAGTCCCATTTGTTGTTCGCGAAGTCTAGGGTAGCTTCGCTTAAACCGCGTTTAGAGCTGTGTGACGCTAATCTTTTGGCGGACTTGATAAATACAGTAAAAAACAGTAAAATTTAACGAAAACCGAAACTTTATGCTTGGAGCGATTCTAATATTGTGCTAGCTTGACTTCAGAAACCGTCGGGTACATGGACAACCTTTGTGGCAAACAGAGTATCAAAAATTGTTGAAAAAATTTACCAAACTAGCTGGAGACACGTTTGTTCGAAGGACAACCCTGCAGACTTGATAAAAAGGGGTGTACGACCATAGAACTTGGCTGAAAAGCAGCTTTGGTGGAATGGACATTTTTGGCTATGTTGTTCTTCAGATCGATAATGCTTCTATCAGCGATTTTGGAACTAAGGAAGAAGATCGTAAACATAAAGTATTTTTTGTATACTTCAAATCGTTTTATGATTTATTGGAACATTTTTTTTCTAATTTGCGAGCTGTGCGTGTTTTGGCATTTGTAGTAAGAGGTTGGAAAGTAATTCTAAAACAGCAAAATGATTCCTTGGGTCCATAAATTTCTTCAGCAGAGATTCAATCAGTTAAAGAGAAACTGATAATCGTATCTCAAAAAGCTTTTTTTTTTGCTACAGAGTATTATAAATTGTCCAATGGTCAGCCAATAGTAGAAGGAAAATTGTTGAACTTGTCTCCCTTTCTTAACAAAAAGGGAATTTGCTATAGTGTTGCACCCAAGTTGCCAGTTTTCCAAATTGTTTGTTGAGTTTATGCATTGAATTACTTTGCATGGTGGAAATAAGTTAATGCTAAGAGTTCTACGTACTGAATTTTTTATTCCACATGCTAAAAATCTAATCAAGATGGTAATAGGTCGTTATAAAACTTCTATTTTGCAGAAAAAGGCAACACAGAGTCAAGTTATAGCAGCCCCCCACTTCTATAACTGTGATTTTTCGGCCTTTACAGGGCCTTTTGACATTCGAAATTACACGGGTCGAGCTTGCTTGCTTGCTTTCAGAGGGTTACGTTTGCCTATTTGTATGCTTTGCCACAACAGCAATACATTTGGAGGCGGTTAATAGTTTGTCTACGCCAGCTTTTCTGGCAGCCTTTGAAAGATTTATTTCTCGTTGAGGTTATACAAAAAAAATCTGCTCTGATAACGGCACAAATTATATAGGTGCTTCAAATGTCATAAAATCAGAATTTCGTGAATTTCTTTGTAACACTGGTGGTATAGAGAATGGGAAATACGGACCCCACGCCTTGAATGGCAATTTAACCCTGCTAGTACGCCTCACATTGGGGCTTATAGGAAGCAGCATAATTTTAAAAGAATTGCTGGAAATCTTAAAAATACCTTTTAGGAATTTTCGTCGTTGCTAGCGCGTATAGAATCTTGTTTAGATTCCTGGCCTTTGTGCTCTTCAATAGAAAATGTTGAAAATTTAGATGTCTTAACACCGGGTCGTTTTCTTATTGGCGGCCCACCTTTAGCTCCACCTGAAGTTGACATTATAGAATCACCACTGTCAATTACTAATTGATGGTAGCGCGTTAAGGCACTAAATCAGCGTTTGTGTGCCAGGTGAAAGGAGGATTATTTAAAAGATCTTCAAAAACGGCATAAATGTAAATTGTTGCAGAAAGATTTAAAAGTTGGTGATATTGTTGTTATTCGTGAGGATAACTTGCCAACAAATGAATGGCGCAATGGAAGAGTGGAGAGGTTACATTTAGGTAAAGGTAGCCACGTTAGAGTTGTAGAATTAAGAAGAGAGCGTGGAAAAATTACTAGACCAGTTGTGTAGTTAATAGTACTTCCAACTTATTAGTCTTTGTTGTTTTAATTTTTTTTTTTACAGTATCATGGTTTCGCCAAAAAAGTATGCTGAAACTCGCGCTTCTAACAAAATGATTTGTCAAGTATGTTTGAATAATCACCCACTACGTTTTTGTAAAAAGTTTCTGCAAGTAGATGTTGAAGAACGGATGCAGCTTGTATCTATTTACAAATGTTGTGCTTGTTGCTTGAGCCATGACCATACTTGGTGTACTTGTGAGAGTACGGGCAAATGTAATTGCTACGGGGATATGCTTCATACGCTTCTGCATAAGTCGAGCATAAGAACGAGGGTTCGTATAGCTCAAAAAAAGCAACAAATGTAAAGCGCCTTAAAAGGGGACCTAGTTCGTTGACCCACCCAATAAGTGGAGGACCAAGTTCGTTCCAAGACTAAGCCAGGGGACCTCGTTCGTCCGATGGTCCAAAGGGCGAAAGACCTAGTTCGTCTCGAGACCTGGTTCCTGTTACCCAAGAAAGCATAAAGCAACTGTACGGAAAAAAAGAGTTGGACAAAGATCTCGAGATGTCGTTTTGTTGCCAAGATACCAACTAACGGAGAGTGTTTTGCTAAAACCAACCGCTGTTGTGAAATTGTAATGGGCAGTCGGTATATTTTCAAACGGGCACTGATTGATCCTGGCTCAGTGGTGTCCGATGAAGTAGTGAGGCGACTTCACTGCAAAACAGTTTGCTGATTTTAAGAGGAAAACATGGCAGCAGAGAAACAGTAGAAACGTATGCCATTGCTAGAAGACGATTTACAATCTTAACGCCGTCAAAATTACTTCAAGGAAGAATTGCGGACGAGTTTCCCGGTTTCAATTGACGGACTCTCAATTTTTCGTATCGGCTCCAGTTCAGATTAAGCTCGGGTGCGATTTTTATACTAAAATTATTAGAAATGGTGTGTCCGTATAAGTATAAGCGGATTTCTTTGTTTTTAAAATGTTTATTAAATCATAATACTTGGACTAATTATTTTTCATCCTTTTTAATAGCCTCTATTTACTTTTTACGATTTCGTTGGTTTTGTGTTACTAGATGCAAAAATGGATTAATGGACTTTGGTACCAGACTGATGCTTTAATTTGATTTTTTTAATTTTTTTTGTTATTAATAAATCTTGGGTTACATCCTTAAGTTTTCTTTGTTTTTCCCTTCTTTTTCTTACTAGATAAGATTTTGGTTTGGATTCAGATTGCAGTACTGCAAGGCGGCCGGGATGTTGATGTCAGAAAAGAAGAGGTTCCCAATTCTGACATAAGATGATAGATGCGCTAAGGGGCGCTTTGATCATAGACGATTTTCTTAATATCATCTTTTCGTTAAAAATATTTTTTTTTTATTAAAAAAACGAGTTCCTCTTTATTATCGTTAATCGCATCAATTTCGTTGTAGTTCGCGCCATTTAAAATTTGTTGAGTAAAGGCACGGTCAGATTAGTCAAATATTTGACCAAAATGACGTAACCACTAAATTAAGGAAAATATTTTCTCTTCTTTTCAAATACTTAATAAGCAATACAAGATCCTACTTAATATAAAAGGTAAGATATTATAGTTATAATAATTTAAATCGTCATCCGTAGCAAACCGTGCCAGGAAAGATTAAAAAAAATTTGTAAAAATAGTGGTTACGCTTTTTTGGTCAAATATTTGACTAATCTGACCCCACCTTAAAAATTAAATTAAATTGTATTTGTTCTTTAATTTTGAAATTGTTGTATTTAAAATACCTGGAATTTAAACAAACTAAAGGAAATTTAATTTTTAACTTCACCTTTTTACTTTGATTGAAAAAATTAACTTCTGGTGTTTCTTTTTTTATTGCGAAGTGCTAGTGTTTGTGGTTCCAGTTCTTTGTTTTGGTGAAGACAGCCATTTGGAAGCTATCGACATCATTTTTACTCTGTTTACTCACTGTTTTCAATTTAAGCTTTGAGCATTCGAGCAAATTAAAGTTTAATTTCGTTGCTAATATATTAAAAAAAGACTATTTTAAGGCTTAGATACTAAATTGGTCAAGACTGTAGCAAGTTCACTAAATTCACGTTCTACAGATACTTGTGCTGCAGATATAGCAAGTACCACCTCGGCAAGCTGGCCTAATATTCCAATACGTTAATATCAAAGGGTTGCATTGCTTTTTCACATAAAGCAAGTAGTTCTTTTTTTATTATACTTTTATGAGTCATTCATATGACCCTCGCTTTAATTTTTAAAGAACGCCACTAATTACAAATGATCAAACTGCAATGCAATGGTAGGCTTATATGTAGAACGTGCATTTGGTGCACAGAGAAATTCCTACATGTATATATTGTATTTATAAAACAAATAAATTATTATATAAATGTAAATAAATATTGTTTTTATTTGCATTTAATAGGTTTTTCCGCTCACTAATGGATAATTTGTTTTCTATCGTATATGTACACGCAGTGATTTTAATTTTTTCATATACGTTTTTTCCATACAGGAATCAATTTTCATTTCTTCATGTACGTTTTTAAATTCGTGTATTATTTTTATTTTTTCATTTGCTTTTTTTCTGTACATATACTGAAAATAAAGTACACTCAAACTTCTCTGTCTTTCATGTACGTTTTTAGCCGTACACGTACACAAAGAACAGCTACAATCGTACATTCACGTAGGTGTACGCAAATAAACATTTTAATAAAACACATTCGTGAATGTGAATATTTAAAAATTAAGAGACACACATAATTGTTATGAAAAGAAAAATATGTACGGGTTGATTTTGAACAGAACATTGTGTGTACAATATGTGTACTTTCTGAACTCTGGTTTTTTAACAGTACACTGCGGTAATGTATTGTTTTTTTCAATACTATCTAAAAACTTATTGATATTAAAAGTGTATAAAAATAAATTATTTTTATTTTTGTATCTTAAATTTAGTTGTGCCTTTATCGGTAATCCTTGTTCCGTATTTTGATGGAAGACTTCCGCCTTATTTGCAATACGCTTCGGTTGGAGTTGCGATAGCAAAGGAGATAATGCGCTCTATCACTAAATCATTTGAAGATAAAGCGATGCGGTGCGTGCCAGAATCTGTAAATATATTTTCTAACTTTAGCCGAATGGATATATTAATACACTCGGGTGGAATGCAAATATCATATCATTCAATGCTTTCGTTAACTGGACCAATTAAAGGAATGGCTAGACTACCAGGACTTAACTTAACACCAACACAGATATATTTTCTTGTTTCTGCCCAAGAGTTGTGCGCCGAATCTAAGTATACTGGTATTGACACGGACTCGCCGCAATTTGAACATATGTAAGTTAAAAAATACATTGTTTTAACATGTAGCAAATTTATTATATTGTTGCGAAGATGCTTTATGTAGGTCATAAAAAGAAATAAAAATAGTTGTTACCGACAAAATAAAACGAAATGACCTATTGTGTCTGTTTACAAAGCCAGATTTTTTTACAAAAACTTCTTAATCACAAAACAAAAACAACTAACATAAAGCAATAAAAATAAACGCAACACAAAACTACACAAACCCCTACATTGCATAACGACTAATAAAAATACACCATGTATAATAAATTCAAAATAATAATGGAAAGTTCTAAAATCAAATAACAATCATCATGTATCTAAAATGATCAATGCGTAGAAAAAAAATTTTCTGCTAACAGATGGAGAAAGTACTAGAACCTTAAAATTGGGTATACAAAAGCAACGGCCATACAGGCTGATTCTTCCTTAAAGCCAGGATTCACTATCATATACAATTGTGCGATTTAATTACATAAAAATCTGATAGAATTCTGCCCTACTTTAAAAATTGTATCAAAATGGCGTCACTGGTACCAAACTTTTATACAAAAAAGATGTAAATAACAGATGCTTTTAATATTTTGTTTTTTTCTTTTCCTTATCTTCAAAAAAATCAACTCTGATCGCATAGAAAAAATAATTTTATGAATTATTTCAAAACATTAAAAAATCGTACAGATCTATCAAAAAGTCTGTCACACACAAACACTTTTAATCCACACTATTATACCTTTTTTAGCACACATGCAATTTTTGACAGATCGTACGACTAAGTATGATAGTCAATCCTGGCCTTTAGTGTAAACGTCAACCAGTGAAGATCTTGTAGTAAACAGTGATAAAGTTGCCATCGCGTATTTTTGTGTACTAATCGCGAATAAGTAAATAATCGTATAATTTAAGTGTAATTTAACTTAAGTAGTAATTAAATTGTGTGTATTAAATTTGCAATAAAAGAACTCAATAAAATAAACGTTTATAAATTAAAACAAACGTAACAACTAGTGTCAGAAGTGGGATTGCAAATAATAAATAAATCACAACAAAATTTGACAAGCTTAAAGTTGAGCAGCTAAAAACGGAGCCGAGTAAGTTGGATCTGCCGACAGCGGGCAATAAAGCGGAATTGCAAAAGAGATTAAGGATGACTTAGTGGTGCACTAAACTATTTGTTGCTTTTAATTATCCAGGTGGAACACCAGGATAATGTTGTTAAGCTCTATTGTTTTGTTGAATTGTCTAGGTGGTACACCAAGACAATGTAAATTCGAAAAGAGTGTGCACACAACGACTGACAATATGCAAATGAAAAACTTTATTAGGAATTTTTTGGTATTTAAATAAAATAATATTAACAAAAAAAAGTAAGAAAAAATGCAATATAAACTAAATTAAAATTATAAACTTAATTGTAAACATGCCGAAAAACGTTCATAACTTTCTGTACTTTATTCTTTTCCCACCATTAGCCAAAAAGAAACATTATTTCATTAATTATTTTAAAATTATTTTCCCACTGTAAGGCAGTGTAGTACATACATAACTGTTTGGCTGGTAATTTAAATAGGCAAATTATTTTCCCACTATTAGTCAGTGTAGAGGTGATATTAAATTTCACAAATACCTGGTCACTTGAACAGGTATGTGAATTTTTATTCTAGCCTTGAATTATGCTGACGCAGTAAATCTCACGCTTTGCTTGACAAATGTGGGAAATAACAAAAAATTAAATTTATTTTAGCTTGAATAATTCTGACGCAGTAAATCTTTGATTGACAAATGTGGGAAATAACAAAAAAAATTAAATGTAAGGTTTAATTCCATAAAGATTTGTTTTTATTTTGGTATGAAAATAAAAAGTATCACAAAGAATTAAAATATTGCGAAACCAAGGGGATCGGCAGCATAAATGGGAGGAGCAAATGACCGATTCTCGGCGAGTAGTGCTGAAGTGGCCTAAGGTGTTGGTTCCAAGGAGATATTTCATGTAGACCTCGGTGACGGCTGGGGTGCTGCGGATAACGGGTTGAGTCTCCTTTTTAGTATTTGTTTTACTATTAGGCTAATTATCAGTAGGACAATTAGAGCCTGACCCACATAGCTGATGGTTAAACTGTGAACCTTATGATGTATTGTTGTTGTTGGTAATTCTTGTAATTGCGCTCTTACTTCCGCCTGCAATCGGGTTATGTTGTCAGTAGTTGAAAGGTATGGCAGGGGTTGTGTTAGCTTCTTCACATTTTGCACTAGATGCGAGAATGATATCCCACTGCTTGTATAGGATGGATGTAAAATTTATGTGATAGTTTTGTGGCTGTATATGGTGATCCCCTCGTTTTTCGTTGTGCATCCTGCTGAGAGCGTAAGCACGCCAGTTCCTTCCACTAGTTGAAAACTACTTTCTCCTTTACATACTGTGCTTAGTTTAAGTGGCTGTTGAGTTGCGAGCAGCCATTGGTTCTTTTTGTAAAGTTTGTACCATACAGTTTTGCTGCCGATTAACTCTATGTTGCCAGTTGAGTCAGATTTATTGTTCAATAAATGAATTTCACAGCGACATATTGGAGAACCTTTATTATATGTAGCTTGAATGTTTGGAAATAGAAAGGTATCATGCTCAAGTGTATTGCAGTCCAGCAGTTTAGTATTGTCCATAGGGAAATATTCGTCCCGATGAGCGTTGAGAGCCATCATTTTATAAGTTGGTGTGATAGCAACTAAAGAATTATTTATAAGTTGCGGAACCGGCATAATATAAAATAAATCGTATTTATTCTAATGTGATAATGGGATGGTTAAGGTGCAGATAATGTGTTGGTTTGAAATTGCTGCGTGAGCTGTCACTATACCATATTAGTGAATGATATCTGTGACTGATAAAGTTAGATCAGCTTGAAGGTTTGCTTTTATATTATCAACTTCAGCAGAAAATTGTTGTGAAGTTAGTAGAATTGCGCTTATTCGACCATGATAAGTGTTAGCTACCAAATTGATCATGGAGCCATGCATTTTTTGCAAATTATCAGTAACAATCAGTAATTGGACGCTTAGAGAGAGGATGATTTGCTATCAATGATTATTGTCATTATTTGTCAAGTTCACGAGTTGGCTTATTTTGAAATTGATTTTTTCGAAGGTGGTCTGCGTACGGTTTTCAGATTGCTTCATAAGGTTGAGAGTAGAATCTAGAAACGATGTTTGATTTCGCAGAAGACTATGCAGCTAGTCTTCACTGGATTTCATATTATTAATTGTATTGGTCATTTTTCCTGCATATCTTGAATCAAGGACTCCAAACAAGGAAGTCGCTACGTTCCTAACGTATTGCTCCTCACGTTTTTCTTCTTGTGAGTCCTTCTAGACCAGACACCATTTTGTTTTTGACATTTTGGAAATGGGTTAGTAGACCTTCGCAATGATTATTGAAGAATGGGCTATTGCAGGCCTTTTCAAGGCAGTATTCCTTTAATTAAAGGCATCAATTCATTATGGAAAGGTTCCAGTTCGAAATAAATAAAAAGTTTCCATTCTGCTACAATTGGTTTCACTTGACCAATATTTTCAAAATGTAAGCCAGGATTGCTACTGATCTGCGTAAAAGCTACTTGTTGGCATACAACAAATGGGAAGAATAGTGCTAGGAGCATCAACAGGCTTGTTGGGAATAAAGCACAACGTTTTCGCGATGGTACACCTTTATTTGCGTCGTTTGGAGAACTGCTTCTCGTTGGTATTGAGTCCTAATCCATTACTTTGTTGTCTTCGGTCACTATTGTTGACTCTAGGGGAAGAGGTGCCAGTAGGTGAATTGCTCGCTTAATGATGCCGTTAGGTGTTTTACCATCTGCTGTTCTGACAACTCCGTCTGGATTGGGATGTATATCGATTATCTTTCCGAGACGCCATGTGATGACCGGTGAGTTTTCCTTTATTATGACAAAATGCAAATTTGGACACTTAGCTTGCCAATTATTCCGTTGCTGAAGCTCGTTGAGATATTCCTGAGACCATTGTTTCCATAACTGATGTTTTATTTGCGATACTAATTCCCATCGTTTGGCAAATGTTTTTGATGTCTATTGTGCAGTTGCGTCAACTTCTGCCGTGAGGGGTTTACCGATCAAAAAATGACCAGGCGTGAGTGCAGCCTCGTAATTTGGACTGCTCCGCAATAGTGCAATTGGTCTTGAATTGAGAATTGCTTCGACTTCTTTTATCACTGTTTCCATTTCTTCATAAGTCAGAGATGCATTTGCTATTTCCTTTACCAATAACCGTTTGGCGGATTTGACTGCAGCTTCCTTCAGTCCACCAAAATGCGGGGCTCGAGACGGAATAAAGTGGAAACTCGTGCTTCTACTGCCACACTCTCGCTGGATTTTGTTTTGAGCAGTAGTAGCGAATAACGCAGTTGACAACTCTGCTAGTTGATTCCGAGCTCCCACAAAATTGGTTGCGTTGTCACAATAAAGATGCTGACAGTGACCTCTTCGAATTATAAATCTCTTAAGAGCCGCAATGAAGGCATTGGTTGTAAGGTCCGTTACAAGTTCTAAATGAACTATTTTTGTCGCAAAGCAACAGAAAACCGCAATGTATGCATTTTGGGGTCGTTTTCCTCTAGATTTGAAATTAACATATATTGGGCGGCAGTATTCAACTCCTGTATTAATAAACGGTCGTGCTGGCGTTACTCTTCCTTCTGGTAAATTTCCCATGATCGGCTGAAGAAGTTTTGGTTTCGATCTTGCACATTGGACATATATATGAACAGTTTCTCGAGTTTGCCTTTGATGGTCCAAGACCGTTGTCGTACGGGAGCAAGGAGTGCGCTAGGACCACAATATTTATTTTTCTTGTGCATTGACCCAAATATCAGTCTGCTTATTGTGTCATACTGTAGCATAGAATGTTTGGCATCAAAAGACAACGGGGATGCTTCTTATCGAACCCCACCCTTACAAGATTATATTCATCTAAAAATGGTGATAAGCTTTTAATCTGGATCGATGCTTTAAGTTTTCTTTGCCGTTGTGGCTGCTGAATGTCTTCTCTGAATGTAAACTGTTGGGTAATTCAAACAATGATGACGAGGGCGTCGTGAAATTCAAAAGGAGTCAGATTTTGCTGGGTTTGCCGTTTTGCCTTTATAGTTTTGGCGTTTTTGATAAACCTGAGGACATATCCCATGATTTGCTGAAATGTATTCAACGAATTTCTGGGGTTGATGCTGTGTAAAAAGTTTTTATTATTGATGGCAACCAGTGAATTATAAGCGTTTTGTTTCTGTTCACTGATTGTTACATCAGAGCTTAAGCAAGAGGAAGGAGGCCAATGTTTCTCGTCTCAATGAAGAAAGAATGGCCCATATATCCAGTTGGGTGAATGCTGTAACTGATGTGGAGCCAGGCCTCTAGATAGTACGTCTGCTGGGTTATTTTTAGAACTCACATGCCGCCATTGCTCGGGTACCGTGCTGTCTTGAATTAAAGTGATTCAGTTTGTAACAGATGTATGAAACGAGGAAGATCTTGCATTTATCCATGCTAAGACTATTTTTGAATCGGTCCAGTAGAATGTGGGCGTCGTATTTATGTCCAGATCCAGCTTGACCTATGCGGCTAAGTTTGCCTCCAACTGAGCAGCGCATTATTCTAACCTCGGGAGCGTTTGCTGTTTGAGAGGGGCTATACGTGATTTTGCACATAGCAAGTATACGACGACCGTTGTATTTGGTAGAAGTGGACGCATCTGTAAACACATGAAGTTGTGTCTTGCCAGAAACAACTCCTTTAGAGACATGTCGATGCACTTGAAAGCTTTCAAGTTCATTTAGATTACTACGAAAATTTCGCCAGTGTGAGTCGAATTCTGACGGCACCGCCTCGTCCCATGAAAGATTCAAAGTCCATAATTCCTGGACAACCATTTTTGCTCTGACGACTACTGGGGACAGTAGCCCGAGTGGGTCAAAAATGCGCACTAAGTCTGACTTAACTGTTCTTTTGGTCACCGCCTTGATTAGTTGTATGTTTACCTTGATTTTAAGCAGATCATCTTTCGGTAGCCACACTAATCCTAAAATTTTTGCATGATCCGCTTCGTCTGAAGAGTAGTCAAGATTGATTTCTTGATCATCACTGGGGATGTTTCGAAGCAGTTGGATATGATTGGCGCAACATTTTCTTAAATGGAATCCATACTTAGCCATTACATGTTGTAGTTGGCGTTGAGTTTCTAAGGTTGTGTTTAAACTCTCGGCTCCACCTAATCCATCATCGACGTTAAAATTCAGGTCGTAAAATGCAATGATGAGGGATAAAGTATTTATGCCCCTTTACTTCGTCTATTTGGATTTTAGACATGTGCCCCATCGTTTCACAATCTGTCATAAATCGCACATATTGCTCCTTCAGTGAAGCGCCTTTTGACAATCGACGTTCTAGTGAGAGAAATCGGTTGAAGGCAATACAATGTGAAGCTCCCAATAACGATGTTTCAGCAGAGAATGGAAGTCGTACTACGAATCGTCCTTTTTTGTTACGAGTAGTATGTTGATTAAAATGTGTCTTACACTGTGCATCATAAGGGGATAATTGTTGCTGTCTGCTTTCGATATCCTCGAGTTTCCAAAATTTTTTAATATCTATATTCATTTTATCCTCTTCAGTTAGAATACCGCATATTGCTGATTATGAGTTTTCAGTAGATACTATCCAGCTAAACGTTGGGTTTTGTAATATTGGGAGATCGTTAGCCAGTTTGATTTGTCCTATAGCAAGTAACGGGTGGTAATATTCCGTCCCTTACAAAATGTCTATTTTGTCCGGACGGATAAAGGTTGTGTCAGCCAATACTATATTGTTGGGAATCGACGACTTATCTATTGTGAGAAGTTGAGCGGATTGTGGAAAAATTATTTGTAGTAATACAAATGCCTCTAGCCGGGTTGAGAAATTGTTGAATCGGGAGTGAATCATAATGGTGACTAGGTGTTGTACCAATGCCGTTGATTGAAATTGAGGTAGCCCTTGCTGGAAGTTCTAGCCGTCTGACTAATCTCTCCTTAATGAGGTTGACTTGTGAACCCGAGTCGAGAATTGCCTTGCATTCACCTTGACTTTTACCAATGCTGTTCCTAGTAGAACATAGGATCTTGTTTTTACGAAACTTACAGCCATGCTTTCAGCTTCTTCTGTTGGTGTATTGACTAGAGTGGCTTACATTTGTTGTTGGGGGGTTATTAGGTATAACTAATTATTTGGTTGACTCAGTTTCCTATTTAGGCTTGCTACGTTTGTTTGAAATTAAATTTACTTGTGGTATTGGTTCCAGATGAACGAGGGTGTGATGACTTTTTCCACATTTCTGGTAGCGGGCTGAAGTGGTGCATTGTATGGTTAAATGGTTACTATTAAAGCAGTTATTATATAATTTATGCTTCTGTACTAGGTTAAGTCTGTTTTTTGGGCTTAGTTGGATAAACTCCTTGCTTCGATATAATGGATTAGAGTCTTGCTTGCACCCTATGCATCGTCGGTTATCGTGTCGGGGTTGTGCTGTAAGCGTGCATGTTTTGCTTGTAGGAACTGTTTTCTCTTTGTATTCCATTGCCTCAGGAGTGTGGAAATAATTCTCGAGGAAGGTAAGAAACTGGCTTATTGTTTGCAGGTCCTTTGGGTTGAAAATCGATGGTTAATATTGAGAATGCACGGTTTTGTCCACCTTTTTAACTAGTATATGAATTAAAAGAGGATCCCACGACAAAATTTGGAGTCCCATATTGGAGAGGGCTGCCAAACATTCCTTCGTTGTATCGTGCAATCGCTTAATAGCACCTAATGTAAATGCACCAGATGGTTGGTTAAGTAGCCTTTGAACCGCTGTGGCCACCATTATTCTTTGGTTTTTATAGCGATCCTGCAGCAGTAGCCAAGCAGCTTTATAATTTTTTGCAGTAAAAGCGAGATAATTAATTAGGTTCGCTGCTTCACCGATAACGTTGGTCTTTAGATACCACATTTTATGGCCGTCAGACATCTGTTGTTCATGAACAATCCTTTTAAAGAGGGCGGAGAATGATGACCACTTCATGTACTCACTATCGAACTTGATTATGGTGATAGTGGGTAATGGTAGAGTAGGTGGTCTAGCCATGGTTTCTCTGGTTGATTGAGGGTGTTGATTATTGGCTGTGGTGAGTTGGATGATTGCTGACTGGGAAGCTTGTTCAAGGTGAACATGTTGTGCTGAATCATAATCAGCGATGTCCGGGTCGGGATATTTATTCAACACCTCATCATTAAATTTTTCTAGTTTCTGCCAAAATCGGATCATTGTGGCTCTTTCTACCTCGTAATAGGAGCTATCTTGACCAGCTTGCACATTAAGACCTTCTAACTGTCGACTTAGAGCTGCCATTTTTCCGAGAGACCGAGTAATTAAACCGTAGTGACCACCTGCAGCACCAGATGTATTCGGTTCACATGCTGCAACTACTTGCGGTTTATCCTTTTTCACAGTATTAGATTCTGCGCCTTGATTTTCAAGCTCATGTTCCATTATATTTATGTACTTAAGCGCCAACGCCTGAATTCGAGTATAGTTGTCGGATGTGAAGTACTCATCAGATGTATCTAGGTCCTTTAAGCCCGAGCAACTCATTATCTGCATTTTTAGACGGAACAGTCGCTCCTGATAATAGGTTGCTATTTTCCGACTGGCTAAATCCTTGGTGAAATTCCGAAAAACGGTGGCAATATATTCCCCAGTTTCCTTCAGCTGGCAGAGAAGTTTTTCTGATCCCTTTTCCTTGGTGGTTTCGTTAACGCTTATGGGGTTTGTTTACTTCAAAGATTTCAGGTTATGTTCTAAAACCGAAGTGTTGTCATGGTCGCCAAAATTGTTAAGGGCAGGCTCGTTTGCCTTCTTCAACTGTTAGATTAAGGATAACTTAGTGGTGCACTAAGTTATATGTTGCTTTTAATTATCCAGGTGGTACTCCAGGATAATGATGTTAACCTCTATTAGTTTGTTGAGTTGTCTAGGTGGTACACCAAGACAATGTTACTTCAAAAAGAGTGTGCGGTATTTAAATAAAATAATATTAACAAAAAAAGTAAGAAAAAATGAAATATAAACTAAATTGAAATAATAAACCTTATCGTAAACACGCCAAAAAACGTTCATAACTTTCTGTACTTAATTCTGTTCCCACCATTAGCAAAAAAGAAATATTGTATTTCATTAAATATTTTAAAATATTTTCCCGCTGTAAGGCAGTGTAGTACAGTGATTGTATTACATAACTGTCTGGCTGGTAATTTAAATAGGCAAATTATTTTCCCACTACTAGTCAGTGTAGAGGTGATATTAAATTTCACAAATACCTGGTCACTTGAACAGGTATGTCAATTTTTAATGTATCCTTGAAATATGCTGACACAGTAAATCTCACGCTTTGCTTGACAAATGTGGGAAATAACAAAAAAAATTAAATTTATTCTAGCCTTGAATTATGCTGACGCAGTAAATCTCACGCTTTGCTTGACAAATGTGAGAAATAACAAAAAAATTAAATTTAAGGTTTAATTCCATAAAGATTTGTTTTTATTCTACTATGAAAATAAAAAAATCATAAAAAATTTACAGTATTGATATTGGGACATACGAATTTGGAGAAAAAGAAGTGATTGAAGTATGTACCTCTGCAACAAACAGCGTTATGGACTTGAATTCTTTGTTTGCAGCTATAATGAAGAAAATAGAAGAAAATAACCAGAAGCTGAAAGTAAATAAAGCTGTCTGCTCCAGTCATGTCTTATGTCCTGGCATGTGGGAATATCATTGCGGCGAATTCACACCTGCGGTCTTTTGTGTCTCATTTGGTGAGCCGTCCATTGCTCAATCGGCGTTTTTTTTTGGCATGGCTGAGGACTGCGAGACGCTTCGTCACTTGTTGTTCAGCTTTTTATTTCATCAAAACGCAAAATAAAAATCAATCTTACGCGCATTTTAAAAGTGTTTATATTGGGATCAAGGATTTTTTGTCAATTGAACCTTAAACTTTCGAAGTGTATTTTTTAAGACATTGTCAATCGAATATAAATAAAAACTATAAATAAAATTGTTTTGGTGTCTTATTATTACTACTAAATTCTTGAAGTTGGCAGCCATTACTGGAGGAAATTCATTTTATAAGGTAATATAGCCGCATCAACAGGTACAACAACATTTTGGTCCTTCTCCCGGCAAATTGGAAAAAGGTGCGTACGTGATATTTATATTAGTATTACTTGTGTTTCATTTTGGTGTCTCAAATTTGTGGCTCGGTGAAAGTGAGGTTACAATACCTAACAACAAAATTTTAAAACGTGGTTGCGAAGCCGTATTGGGCCATTTTGTATAAACCGTTATACTATATTTTGTTGTTTAAAAAAAAAAAACACCAGAAAGTTCTTGGCATCCATCTTTTTTCTTTGAAAAATATTTTTGGTATCTCTTGGCGGACATTTTTATAATATTTTTTGCGGGTTTTTTTGATAGTGTCTCTAAATTCATTTTTTATTGGCATTTTTTGATAAATTTTTTTGGAAAGTGTTTCTCGGTGTGATTTCGTCCGTAATTTTTTAAAATAAATATGACGACTTATGAAAAATATTTGCGGGCGGCTGAAGAAGTAATCAGCTATGAGGCTGTACTTATTGATGAGGACTTTTCCAAATATTCTAAAGATGCTTTTGAGTTTGAAAAAAATGAATTGAGCAAAGCATGGGCAAAATATAAGAAACTCTATGATGAATGTTCAGCAGAGACGGTAGAGAAGAAAAAGGAATTAGTAGTGGTTCAGGCAAAACATCCTCAGGTGCGTAAGACTTATGTACGATGCATAAATATTCTCGCGAAAGCTCAGAAGGAGTTAGGTGAAGAAAGTAAGGAAAATGCAGAAGCAGTGGTACCCAACCTTTGTGGTTCAATGAACGTACCTCCATGTGACACGGCGGTTTTTCATGGGGACTACGTGTCGTGGCCCACATTTAGGGACATGTTTACTGCCATATATATAAATAATTCTAGACTTAGCCCAGTTGAAAAACTTTTTTACTTGTTTAGAAAAACGGATGGTGAGGCTCGTGACATAAATAGAAATATAGCTCTAACTGGCGATAATTTTGAAGTTGCGTGGAACAATTTAAAATCACAGTACGAAAATAAGCGGGTATTAATCAATAGTCAACTCAAGGTTCTTTTTAATTTGGCTCCATGTACGTGTGAATCTGCTTTGGATATAAAAAGGCTCCAAAGAGAAATAAATAATTGCATGGCAGTCTTAAAATTGTACAGTGTTGATATTGAGTCATGGGACCCAATTTTCGTGTTCCAATGTTCATCACGTCTTTCAGAATGCACTTTAAATCTATGGGAACAGTCGGTGAAAAACAAAACAGAGGTTCCTAAATGGGAAGAATTAAATAATTTCTTGACTGATAGGTTTCACGCGCTAGAAAGTGTCTCAGACATTATGGCCACAAATAATGTAATCAGTGATACAAAACTGTCTTCCAATCAGGGTTTTAATCAAGTGTCACCAAAAGTAAAACAATATAAAACTCACCATACAAAAGTTGACTCGATGCCGTGCAAATTATGTAGAGAAAATCATAAATTAAGTAATTGCAGTAAATTTTTAAGCATGGACTATAGAAATCGTGTTTCGGTATTAAAAAAGTTTAGATTTTGCTTTAATTGCCTTAACACTGGTCATTTATATAATGAATGTGGCAGCCAAAATAGTTGCTCAAAATGCAAAAAGAAACACCACACTTTACTTCATATAGACTTTGAAAAAAAAAGTCAACAAAAGCAAGGCGAAAATAAAAATAGTAGTAGTAGTAAATTACAGTCCACTAATTTTACTGGTCCATCTGGCGTCGTGCAGTCACATCACACGATAGTAGCAAAAAAGGTCATGTTAGCCACAGCGTGGGTGAAAGTTAGAATTTATGATGCTTTTTATGAGGTTCGAGCTTTAATAGATCCGTGTTCTGATGAAAGTTTTGTTTCGGAAAAAATACAGAGACGTCTTAAGTTGCCCACTGTTCCGGTTGCAGCCGAGGTTACAGGTTTAGGCGGAGAAGTTGTAAGCAAAGCTTCTAAAATGGCGTCGTTTGTAATCGTGTCGCAGTACGATCAGAATATGTCTCTCAATGTCGATGCGTTAGTAGTACCACGTGTAACTGGTAATGTCCCTACATGTTCCTTCAAACCGACAAAAAATCTAGTATTGCCAAACCTTCAATATGCTGATAGAAATTTTTATGAGAGCGGTGAGGTAGATTTGTTGTTAGGAGGCGATTTGTACCCATTAATTCTGCGTGGAGGAGTCCAACATGGTATTTTTGAATCCCTTGTGGCTCAGGAGACAATATTTGGCTGGATTATGACTGGCCCAACAAATAGTGTGTCCCCACGTCATGTAAGAATGTCACATATGACAAAAGTTTCTACTGATGACCAGCTGAGAAAATTCTGGGAGTTAGAAGAGGTGTCTCGAAAGCAGATTTTATCAGAAGATGATAAAAAATGTGAGGACATATATCGTTCTACTACCATAAGAAATTCCGAAGGGAGATATATAGTTAGTCTGCCCTTTAAGAATAGTTATTTTGCTCTTGGTCCCAATAGACATATTGCCATTAGTCAATTTTTGAGAAATGAAAAATCGTTATTGCGCAACTGTGAGAGAAAAGTTCAGTATGATGAGGTCCTAAAAGAATATTTAACGTTGGGTCACATGGAAAAAGTGGAAAGTGCGACAGGTGGTCCAAGTTATTATTTACCCCATCATGGCGTATTTAAGCCAGAAAGTACCACAACAAAGTTAAGAGTGGTCTTTAATGCCTCTAGCCCAACCTCTAGCGGCAAAAGTTTGAACGATCTGTTATACACTGGACCTACTCTGCAAACTGAAATAGTAAATCTAATTTTAAAATGGCGATTTTTTCAGTTTGTTTTCAATGCGGACATTTCAAAAATGTACCGTCAGATTTTTGTTAAAGCTGAACATAGGCCCTTCCAAAAAATCATTTTTCGTAGTTCCGAAAATGATGAAATAGAAGATTATCAGCTTAATACTGTTACTTTCGGTGTAAACTGTGCCCCATATTTGGCCCTTAGGACCATTCTACAGTTAGCCGATGATGAAGAGCGACGTTTCCCACTAGGGGCTCGAATATTACGTGAGTGTATGTATGTCGATGACGCCCTAGTCGGAGCGCATTCTGTTCCAGATGCTTTGTTGGCACGTGACCAATTAATTGGTATTTTAAAATTGGGAGGTTTTGAGCTGCGAAAATGGACGTCTAACTCAAAACAAATTTTAGAAAATATGCCCCAAGAACATCTCTTGAACTCCTCCTTTTTGTCGCTCGATGATAAGAGTACCACGAAAACGCTAGGGATCCACTGGAACGCAGCAGAGGATATGTTTTTCTTTACGGCTGAAAAAATTGTGTATAAGCAGTCGTATACAAAACGAGAGGTTCTTTCCGTGATTGCTAGGCTGTTTGATCCAGCAGGTTGGTTGGCCCCAGTCGTTATTACGGCAAAAATTTTAATGCAGCAGATGTGGCTCGATAAAATAGAATGGGACGAGCCTATAAAACCAGCAGCACTTAAAAAATGGCAGAATTTTATTGAAAATTATAAAGATATTGAAAGTATAAAACTGCCGCGTTGGATTCAATACTCACCTAGCTGTTATATTGAATTTCATGGTTTCTGTGACTCATCTGAGTTAGCTTACGCTGCCGCATTGTACATAAGAGTTAGCTTTGAAAATATAGTTCACACAAAGTTACTCATTTGCAAAACAAAAATAGCCCCTATAAAAAAACCTACATTGCCGCGATTGGAGTTATGTGGTGCGGTTCTTTTAGCCAATCTAGTCGATAGCGTGATTCCTACATTTAATATAAACATGCAGTTTACATATTTCTGGTCCGACTCAACCATAGTTCTTGCCTGGTTACAAAAATCCCCATGTAGCTGGAAAACTTTTGTTGCAAACAGGGTGGCCACAATACTAGAAAAAGTAGGAAATAAAAATTGGTGTCACGTAGCGTCTAAAGATAACCCTGCCGATCTAGCAACCCGGGGGCTGATACCTTCGGATCTATATGAAAACAATCTTTGGTGGCATGGTCCTGTTTGGCTCAGTGGTGAAAAATTACTGTGGCCCACAGGAATGTCAGAGTTTGAAACATCAGAAGAAGCAAAAAAGGCTCAAACTTTTGTTGCTAGATCGACTGAGATAGAGGACATACTTGAGCGTTTTTCAAGCCTGTCGCGAGCGTGTCATGTTTTGGCGTATATTTTTAGATTTTTTATACTCGCTAGTAAAAGTCGACGAATGGATAAAAAGTTCGAGACTCTAAGAATCTCTGCTAGTGAGTTGCGTTTCATTAGAAATCGACTATTTTTTCTGTCACAGCAACTCTACTTTTCTAACGAATTCCATTGCCTGTCCGCCAGTAAGGAAATTGACTCTCGAAGTCCTTTGTTGACCTTAGCGACCTTTTTGGACAAAAATAATATTATTCGTGCTAATGGTCGTCTTAGCTCTTCATCTTCGTTGGCTTATCATGAAAAATATCCGATTATACTTGCATATAGCAGTAGATTAGCTCGGCTGTATGTTGAATTTGTTCACAAGCTTGTCCATCATGGTGGCCCTCGTCTGGTGCTGAACGTAATTCGCCTAGAGTGTTGGATAATAAAGGCTAAAAATCTTGTCAAAACTGTCATTCATAATTGCAAGGTTTGTGTCTTACACCGCAAAAAACTTCAGACTCAAATCATGGCTGCGCTACCTGAAGAAAGAACTTCCCTAAGTCGCCCTTTTACCAATACAGGCGTGGATTTTGCGGGCCCGTTTGAGATTAAGAGTTTTACAGGTCGATACTGCCGAATAACGAAAGGCTACGTGTGTCTCTTTGTATGCTTCTCTACAAAAGCAATTCACCTAGAAGCTGTGAGCGATTTATCTACCCCTGCCTTTTTAGCGGCTTTAGCTCGTTTTGTTGCTCGTCGTGGTTGCCCAAATTGCATTTACTCAGACAACGGCAGAAATTTTGTCGGCGCTGCAAGAGAAATTAAATCTAACTTTGAAAAGGTAGTTAAAGAGCTGCGTGACACTGCGGTAGAAAAATATGGATTGCAGCATTTAGAATGGCACTTTATCCCCGCGGCAGCCCCTCATATGGGAGGGTTATGGGAGGCAGGTGTGAAGAGTCTCAAAACGCACTTTAAAAAAACTGCTGGTCAGATAAAATTTACTTTTGAAGAGTTCTCAACACTTCTAGCGAAAATAGAAGCATGCCTCAATTCCCGTCCTCTTGGCCCTATGTCTGAAAATATCGATGATTTATCGGCCCTTACACCAGGTCATTTTTTAATAGGATCTTCTTTGTTATCCCCGGCTGAGCCAGAAGAAGCAATGTCGTCACTTAATATTGTGCATCGATGGCGCAAAATAAAAGCTTTACAACAAGAGATTTGCCATAGGTGGAAACATGAATATTTAAAAGAGTTGCACAAGCGTACAAAATGGAAAATAGCCCAGATAGACTTGAAAGAGAACGACCTCGTCGCACTCAAAAATGAGCCCACTTGTGCTACAGAATGGCGTTTAGGTCGTATTATAAAAGTTTATCATGGTTCTGATGGTAAAGTAAGGGTAGCAGACTTAAAAACTCAAAATGGTATTATCACTAGACCGATCCACAAATTAGTAGCGCTACCATCTTGCATTTAAAACACTACATACCTTCTCCAAAAGTAGCTCTAATTTAATAAAAATTTATCATGTTTTTAGACCAGATGAGTGGTAAAAATTTCAACCCCAATTTTCGTTGCCCTCTCTGCAACAAATTCCACGCGGTACGCCAGTGTTCGCGTTTCATAACTCTGCCAGTGGAGCAAAAGCTCAGAGTCGTGGCCCAAAAAGCGCTGTGCTATAATTGCCTAGCACAGTCGCACTCTAGTGCTCAATGCAAAAGCCTAGACCGATGCCGCCGATGTCAAAAAAATCACCACAGCTGGCTGCATCCAATGCCTAAGGACAGAGTGTGGGTGCAGATGACGGCTCACATCCTCGTTTGCGGCGGGCCTGGAAAAAAGCCGCTTAAGACACGGGCTGTTATTGATCCCACGGTCGCAAAGTCCTCGATAACGAGAGAGGAAGCCACTGCGCTCCAGTGTGTGGTAAGACAGGGCACTACAAGAGTGCGAATTTTCCATAAGCCAGAATTCAAGAAGTACTTCGAAGCGGAGCTAATAGTGGAGGACACCCGTTATGGACGTAGCCCAACTGTTGAGATTGAGCCGGAATTTCGGGACGACCCTGCTTACGATCTAGCTACTCGACAGTATTTCCGCAGCCTCGAGTATTTCGTGGTCCTTGGCGCTGACTTGGCGCACCAAATTCTTATTGGTCCCGCTATAGGGAAGCCTGGTCTTATCTATATGCAGGAAACCGTTTTTGGAAACGCGCTTTTTGGAGAAGGATTGGTCGCAGATGCCGCCAAAAAAAATATATAAACCTACGTAAATTTTTATCACTTTTTATCTCTTTTTCTATAATTTAATTTCTTTTTGAAAATCATTATCATTATCATTAATTCATTGTTATTATCATTATCATTAATTGAACTGTTTGATATTGTAACATATGAATTAAATTAATTTCGGCTTATGTTTATTTTTCTCGTTATTTACTTATATTAATATTGAATCAATATTAATTACCCGTACAAGATTTGTCTATTTTGCCATCATATAATATTTGTGTTAATTTTCTTTTCCTTTTTCAAAAATTTGATCTAATTTTATTTTTTGTTAATAAATGGAATAAAACTTATTCACATATTATAGTTCTGAATAAAGTAATAATAATAAAATCCAATAGTAACTTCTAATATAAGATTAAGACGTGGCTCTATATTGCGATAATGTCGCAAGGCGGCCGGTATGTCTGCTCCAGTCATGTCTTATGTCCTGGCATGTGGGAATATCATTGCGGCGAATTCACACCTGCGGTCTTTTGTGTCTCATTTGGTGAGCCGTCCATTGCTCAATCGGCGTTTTTTTTTTGGCATGGCTGAGGACTGCGAGACGCTTCGTCACTTGTTGTTCAGCTTTTTATTTCATCAAAACGCAAAATAAAAATCAATCTTACGCGCATTTTAAAAGTGTTTATATTGGGATCAAGGATTTTTTGTCAATTGAACCTTAAACTTTCGAAGTGTATTTTTTAAAACATTGTCAATCGAATATAAATAAAAACTATAAATAAAATTGTTTTGGTGTCTTATTATTACTACTAAATTCTTGAAGTTGGCAGCCATTACTGGAGGAAATTCATTTTATAAGGTAATATAGCCGCATCAACAGGTACAACAACAAAAGCTCTAGTGTCAACGGGAAAATGCTTTTATCGGAGGTTAACGAGAAATTTCAAAAAATATCAGAAGTCTTCGGCAATATAGTGGACGTCATGGAAATGAGAGTCAGCGAATTTGATGAAAAATTGTCTGGCTTAGAGAGAAAACTGGACAAAGCATTGCATGAATTAGAAGTGCAAATGGGCGATCTTCAAATTCGAGAAGGACCAGTAAGATTTATCTCTGAGCATGCTAGCAAGATAAATAGTCCGAGCTTTGACGGCAGCGAACTTTTTAATGTTTTTAAGTTCCAGTTCAAAACAGTAGCAAACAAGAATAGATGGGACAATGTTAAAAAAAGCTATAGAGGTTATTTTGGATTTAAAGGGAGCAGCAGCAAAGATTACCAGTCGGATGTAGAAATAATTATGATGATATAATGGATGCCTGGCAACGTAAGTACGGAGGTGATCATTAAAGAGAACTCTATAGAATGGAGTTACGAGGTAGGGTTCAAAAGGCGTACAAGACGCTTCAAGACTTCGCCATTGAAATTGAACGTTTGGTGCAGCTGACTTACCCAAGCGAACACCATCCGTTTCTCGATCAGTTTAAGGTTGAAGCATTTGTATACTAGATCCAGATGTTAAATATGCGGTTTGTGCTATGCAAAAGGAGCGACAAAAGGAGCGAGATAAAGGATATTACCAAAATAGTACTGGGCTGAGTGGAATAACCTAAGGGTGGTAGATGGTTGCTTATATCGATCTTAGGAGAGTACAGATGGCAAAACCACAACGGACTTAATTGTGGTGCCCTCTTATAAAAGGAGTGAGGTAATGAAGCAGTTTCATAATGGTCCCAGCGGGGGTCATATTCGAATAACAAAAACGCTGGAAAAGATAAACCAACGATTTACTGGGTAGGCTTACCAAATTGCGAACAGTGCATAGCGGCCAAAGGTCCTACAAGAAAGAGTCGTGACAAGCTTCAGCAATAATACGCAAGTGCCCCCTTTGAGCGGATAGTTATTGATATCGCAGTTCCATTCCCTGTAAGTGATGCTGGAAAGCGATGTGTACTAGTGGTTATAGATTATTTTAGCAAACGGCCTGAAGTCTATGCCATTCCAAACCAAGAGCCCACAACAGTAGCGGAAACTCTTGTTAACAACTGGGTGTATCGATACAGTGTTCCACTAGAACTGCATTCAAACCAGGAGCGAAATTTTTAATCGGCCATATTCAAAAAAATGTGTGACGTATATGATATCAAAAAGATGAGAACGATACCGCTGCATCCACACTCTGATGGTATGGTAGATTTGATCGTAACCTAGAGGAACATCTCAGAAGAGTGGTCAGTGCACACCAGAAGGATTGGGATGAGCATATACTAAAGTTTCTCCTAGCTTATCGATCAGCTGTACATGATTCAACCTCACGTAGTCCAGCAAAAATATTTTTCGGGACAGAACTAAAACTGCCAGCAGATGTAGAATTTGGTATTAAACCAGGACCTGCAAACGAAGACAGTGAAAATGTTCCTCAAGCGCAAGAAGACCTGCATGAGTTTCAAGAGCTTGTCAATAACCACATTAAAATGTCCAGCGATAAAATAAAAGCCACGTATGATCGCGCAGCAATCAGAGATAACATAATCCGAGCTCAAAAATAAAATGGCAAAGGTAATGTTAAGCCTATTCGGGTCGAAAAGGCTTAAGTGAGCGGCAGTGTTGCGAAGATGCTTTTTTAAGGTCATAAAAAGAAATTAAAATAATTGTCACCGACAAAGTAAAACGAAATGACCTATTGTGTCTCTTTAAAAAGCCAGAAGTTTCTACAAAAACTTCTTAATCACAAACACAACTACACAAACACCTACATTACATAACGACTAATAAAAATAGAATCAAATAACAATCATCAAGTGTCTTAAATGATGATTGCGTAGTAAAGAAATATTCTGCTAAAGATGGAGGAAGTTCTAGAATCTTAACATTGGGTATATAAAAGCAACTTCCATACAGGCTAATTATTTCTTAGTGTAAACGTCAACCAGTAAAGATCTTGTGGTAAAGTTGCCATCGTGTATTTTTGTGTACTAATCGCGAATAAGTAAATAATCGTCTAATTAAAGTGTTATTAATTTAAGTAGTAATTAAATTGTGTGTATTAAATTTGCAATAAAAGAACTCAATAAAATAAAGGTTTATAAATCTAAATAAACGTAAAAATATTTTTATATAAACAATTTTGTAAAAGAACTTTAAACGCAAATATTGGTGTTATGCAAAAAAATTCCCCTTTAAACAGAATGCCATGAATATTTCTGATTTAACGTGCTTGAAATTAGCTTTTAGATTTTTTTGCTAACAGAAACAATTTTTTAAGGGTCGGTGTAAATATAACCCCCTCAGTAAAGCAGTTTAATTTTTATATTTCATCAAGAGTTTACTCACACAATTATGATATCCATACACAACAGAAAAATAAAACTGGGGTCTAATAACCGCGTTCGATATCAGGTAAACTTTATCGAATTTTTTCATTGGTATCATGCCATCCGAAATCGAATGAAATGTATTGTAATTCACACTCTCTCTTTTTCTCGTAAATAATAATCATTGTTAATATTAATTTTTAAAAAAGGAAAATATGTAAGGCTACTACACATACCTATATGTATCGTGACAAAACAAAATAAATCAATTTTAATTTTATAAGAAAAATGTAAATAAAATAAATGTAGTGGAGTTAATGGGGGAATTTATGACTAATATGGCTTTCACACTTATGTGTTTAACCAAGTTTTGAGTGTTTAGGTGCAAAACAAGTTGTTTTTGAGATGTTTTCCCATACATGTACCTGTCTTGCAAAACACAAGAAACTGACGCTATTTTGATTTAAACTCGTCGCAAAACACTTCAAATTCAGCGCTCAGATATACTCGTGAAGTGTGTTCAGTTGTTTTTTGTATTTTGGCGTTTCACTGAACAGGATTTTTAATGGCGGCAAATCAAAAATTAGGTGTCGTGTCAAAAAGCGTTAACAAAGTAAATACATACAAACATATTTTGAAGACATTAATTTGTAATTAGAAAAGTAAATTTAATTATTATATTTTATTTTAGCTTAATTGAGAATGATTTAGAGTAAGTACATACAAACATATTTTTAAAGACATTAATTTGCAATTATAAAAGTGAATTTAATTATTAATATATTTTATTTTTGCTTCGTTGAAAGTGATTTAAATATTTTGGGCTAATTAATTTCCAACCTGTTTTTCAAAATTAAATCTAACATGCACAAACTGGGTGTTTTCTTTAAAATCCCCTGCGGAGGATACCAATTCTTTTCCTTTCCAGTAATATATTCGTTCAAAATTGCATTTGTTACTTATGCAAACATCTCAACTTGTTGCCAATTGCTCTATTCTTTAATCCATTAACAGTTTTATTTAAGACACAACGTCTACAATTAAAAATCCTTTATTTTTTTTCTTACTAAAATAACTCTTTAAAATTTATCACTTTTTTATTTATATAATCTCCAATATAAGGCTTTTATCACTTTTCTGGAAATTAGATGCTTTAATTTAATGTGTACTATTCGTTAAAATAGCTGACCAAATGCCAAGCTAAAATACAATAATTACAGTATAAACGCTTGTTTTTAGTTTATTAAACATCTCGCTTAAACACGTTATAAATACATAAGTGTAGCTGTAGCATTATCAGCATCTAACGTGACCGTAAAAAGTGTACAAACGCATTTGTTATACTCTTCACCACAGGGGAAAAAATTTTTGTAATTTTTACAATATCCATTTCCATAAAGTATAAACATACATTCTCAGTTCTTATGTATAGCGAAGTCAATTGAGTGATGTCCGTTTGTCCGTCCGTATTTGTGTTGAAATCAACTTTGCCAAGACACAAGTTGAGCTAGAGAAAATTTAAGTACGCCAATCGATTAGACATAGTTTTGAAAATTTTGCTACTAGAAATCAGCATGTTCGGTCCATGTCCCTCAAGGCAGCAGGCAAAACCCCTCGCCTGCCTCTAATTTTTCCACATCATTTGAAACAAACCTACTTTAGTGAAGTGACTTCAATAAAAAAACCAAATAAATGGGGCTATAGAAAATTAAAAAAAGAAAGAATATAAATTTAAAAATTTTAAGCTCACCAAAAAGATAAAATTTTTTTCGATATCAATATGGGTATCATTTAAAAGCTTTTGAAGAGATCTTTCAGGAAATACAAATTTGTTATTTTTTTAATGCTTAAACCATTAAAAGCCGATGACATTTTTATGTATATTTTTTTTAAGAATTGAGATGTTTTTGATGCATAACTCCAAAATCCATATAGTTAGATTGGTAATACATATTTAAACTATTTCTTTAATTTATAATTCTTTCTATGAAATCTTTATTTTTCATCACACATGGTTTTCAGTCGTTGATATCAAAGAAAAATTGCACTTAACTGTATCTTACCGTCTTTTTTCTTTAGCACTTTTTTCACTGACATTTAGTTCGAAAATTGATAACTATGTAAGTACAAGGCAGAATAAATATATATAATTCAAAGCGAACTTGGTTAATTTGCGGATATACCTACATTTTAAGTCGTCCTTAAACATGTTTAATAAAGCTGCAACATTTTTTTTTATAATAATGTTTTCATAAAAAAAATAATAAAAAATTTCCTTAAATATTTTAAATATCGCCAAGTATCTTGCCTCTCGCCGTTCTAAAATTTTTATCGCCAAAACAGGCATCAGTGCAGGTGGTTGTTGTTTATGATGAAAGATTGGTGAACTTTCATAAAATACAGCAACCTTTTCATTTAGTATGTTGGGACAACAATTCTGAGCAGAACTTACAATTTTCGAAGAAAATTTTTCTTAAAGAAAAACTTTATGGAATAAAAGAATTTTTTATGCCGAGTTTTATTTAAACAAATCTTCAGCATGGTACATACGGTCATACATATATGTTGATCGGTGTATAAGATCCGGCATAGCCGAATATAGCCACAGCCCGCTGTGGTCTAAATGTTTGTCCCTTTAGTAATTGAATTTAATAATTATTTTTTAAATTTTAAACGTATTTAAAAAATTGATATTTTAAAAAAATATATTTTTTCTTCTAGTTTTATCAAAAATTAACAATCAAAAAAATGAAAATAAAATACAATATAAAATATAATAATTTGATTTTGAAAATATAACATAAAATACAGAAAATAATCATCATAATATTGTATTACATGTATATAACATACAACTCCCGCACGCTTTGTTTGTAAAAACTAAATATACGTTACATATTTCCATAGAAAATTTAAACATATTCGGATATTTAATAACGTTAAACAATTATATAATGAACATTTATTGTTCGGAATCTTTTTGATAATAATTTACTTTAATCGTGCTTGATTCCTTCAAAAATAAATATTTCATGATATTTTGAAGAAATATTTATTATTTAAAACTTCAAAATGAAATGTATTACTGCGGGGAAAGCATATCCATATTGTAGTGTATCCCATCAGTCACTGGTGCATACACAATGTAGTGTGTCTCACTGGTCATTGACACAAGTACGGTGCATAAAACAAGCCAATAACAGAGTATTGGATAACCAACACTTATCGTCATATGCATTGTGCTGAGTTGTCAGTAATTGAGTGACACACTTTGTATTGAGTGCATTCCATTGTGGTTGCACTACGATTGGTTGCGATCAATTTGTAATTCAACTCCTTTGGATTTCCATGGTGCCGACAGAGACAAATGTAATATTGCAATAAGCTAGAATAAGTTAGAGAGACTAAGTTTTATTCTCATAAGTAGTATATAAGACCTTGTAAATTTAAATATAACAGGAAAAACTTGATTAAACCGAATTGGCATAACTGCCTTGTTTAAATTCAAATAATACATCTGGCAGTTCCTTTGAACGCCTCGACATCAAGCTGATCCCCGTACAGCTGTATAAAAACAGAACCGGGCTATAGGAAAAATAACAAACGAAAAACCTTACATGGCGATCCTGCCAAACACGGCAAAATAGGACCAAATTATTTTACATTTTTGACCATATGGCCAAACCGACCATTTCTGAGAAATCAACAATACATGTCCGCAGAAATAGACGAAATTGTATCCCGCTGGGAGAAATACTTGGAGCAATACCATCCAGAACAAGTTCCGGAGTCAACACCAGTATATGAGCCCAGCCCATTAACAGCAGGCCCTAAAGCTATTACTATAGAGGAATACAAAAGAAGGACGGTAAGAAAAAAGGACCAGTACCAACAAATTATCACAAAAAAGAAGAAACGCGCTGGAAAAAAGTTCCAGAAGAAAAAGAAACTAGCAATACTATACTATGAGTTAACCATAGCAGATACCACTGAAAAAAAAATAAACCTAAAAAGAAAAATAAAGAAAACTAAATTAACTTAATTTAAAAACAATAGACTTAATCTAGAAAAATGACGTGGTGGAAAAACATTTTAAAAACCATCCCTGCGTTGTTTGCAGCATACGAAGTAGGCAAACTCGAAAATGAACAAGACAAAAACAACAAAATTATAGAATACATGAAACCAGATATACAGCATTTAGAAAAAGAGGATGATATAGACACATTCGAAATCATCATAATTGTTATGTTAATTCTAATGGCTATTGCCTATATTATAAAATCAATACTATCAAAAAGGAATTAAATTGTAATATTTTCTCATTAAATCAAATTTTATATATATATAGATAAATAATGTACACAAAATTAAGCATAATACTTTTCATAATCTTTTTCTCATTATTTAAAATCTTCAATTATTTGTATAATCTAAGAAACATTAACAAGAATAAAATACCACAAATAACAGAGGTCTAAATGGAAGAAAAATTGTTTGAACTTAAAGAAATACTGAAAAATTTAAAGAAAACTCCAAAAAGAACATATTCATCTAAAACTATACAGATAAAACTAGATCTAATACATAATATAAGAAAGGAATTTCTGATAGCAGAAACTGAGAAAGAAGATAAAGAAGAAATAATAGCACTGAAAACAGAATTTAATAGCATTTTTAAAATTATTACTCAATATCTAAAACAGACAGAAAAAGAATTAATAACAGAAATGACAGCATTTAATTTAGACACAGTTTCCAAAGCTTTACCACTCTTCAATGGCAAATACGAAGAGCTAGAAAGTTTCATTGTAACAGCGGAATTAATTGAGACGACTCTAGCAGAAACAGCTAAACAGGATTTCTTAAAATATGTCTACCATGCCAAATTGACTTCAGGAGTAAGAACAGCGATAGGTTGTTATACAAAACCAGAAAACTTTAATACACTAAAAAATTACCTTCAAAAAAGATACAAATCAACTTTGACAATATCAGAACTACAGACAAAATTAGCAAACATTCACCAAGGAAAGCAATCAGTCAATATGTACAATGACAGAATAACGACAATAATAGATAACCTAAACAAACTAGAAATAGAACAATTAGGAAATGACCCAACTGAGGCAGAAAAGAGTGTCATCATTAGATTAAACGCTAAACTAGCATTGGATGCATTTAAAAAAGGCATCAATGAAATTTTAAAAACGACTATATTTGCTGCTCGTCCCAAAACTCTGCAAGATGCAGTAGAACTAGCTATAGAATTAGAAAATGAAACCAAGTTTAATGAGAACTCAATAATGCACATTCAGAGAAGACGACCTTTACACAACGACAGTATTCAGTACAACAACAATAATAGAAACAACAATTTTCAAAATAGAAACAACAATTCTTTTCGCCAAAATTACAATAACAACAATACAAATTCCAATAGAAATAACAATAACAATTTCAACAATAATAAACACAATAACTTACCTAACAGATATAACAAAAACAACAATTCAAACCACAACAGAAATAACCAAGCAAATAATAACTACAATAGACAAAACCAAAATTATATAAACAGGAACACAAGTAACAATATAATAACTACAGGAGACGTATACATACAATACAAAATGAGGGAAACTTTCAAGGCTCGGAACATATAGATGTTCCGGACAGCCACAATTAAGAGTTTACAAAATTTCAAATAATAACACTAATTACATAATCGCATACTACAAGAATAAACAACTAACATTTCTAGTCGACACAGGCGCGGACATTTCACTTTGCCGCATGCGAGGGTATTTCAATCATGAACAATTAATCGATGAGAACAAATGCAAATTAACAGGCATCAGCAAAGAGGAGATACAGTCATTAGGAACAATAGAACTCGATCTAGAATTTACGGAACAGAATTGCAAACACGATTTTCACATGGTAAATGACAACTTCCCCATCGAAACAGACGGGATAATAGGAAGAGACTTTTTTAAGAAATATCTTTGTAAAATAGATTACGAAACTTTTACAATCTCTTTATTTATAAATGATTCCACCATAATTTTGCCCATGCAGTCGAAACCAATTTCTTCACTACAAATAATAATTCCACCCAGAACAGAAATTATTCAAACTATAAAATTGGATCTAAAAGAAGATTGCGTCATATTTAATAAACAATTACAAGAGGGAATATTTTTAAGTAATTCAATAACACCAAAAAGCGGCATGACACACATAAAAATTTTAAACACAACTAACGAAACGGTGACAATAAAAGGCATTCAACTTCAGACTGACCCACTTAAAAATTATGAGATATTAAGTTACAATAAAGTGAGCAACAACAAACGTTTTGAAAGAATAGTGAATGAACTGCAATTAGACCATAATGATGATTTTGCAAAAACACAATTAATAGGAATATTTAAACAATATCAAAATGTTTTTCACTTAGAAGACGAAAAATTAACCGTCAACAATTTTTATAAAAAAACAATCACGACCTCAGACAACACACCAGTTTACATAAAAAACTATAGATTACCACACTTACATACTGACGTAATAAATAAACAAGTACAAAAAATGCTTGACGACGACATAATAGAAGAATCAATTAGCCCATATAATGCTCCACTCCTTTTGGTACCAAAGAAAAATATAGAAGACAAAAAGAAATGGAGACTTGTTGTAGATTTTAGAAAGCTTAATGATAAAATTGTCAATGACAAATTTCCTCTGACCAGATTAGAAGACATTTTAGACAAATTAGGTAGAGCAAAATGGTTTTCCACACTTGATATGACCAGTTCATTCCACCAGATTGAATTAAATAAAGAATCCAGACCACTAACTGCTTTTTCTACACCACAAGGCCATTTTCAATTTAAAAGACTTCCATTCGGATTAAAAATTTCTTCAAATAGTTTTCAAAGAATGCTTACAATAGCACTCTCCGGATTAGAATCCGAAGCATTTCTTTACGTAGATGACATAATTGTATATGGCTGTAGTTTAAACCACCATAATCAAAATTTAATAAAAGTACTAGACAGATTACAAAAATACAATCTAAAACTGAATCCAAAGAAATGTTGTTTTTTAAGACCAGAAGTAGTTTACTTAGGACATTTAATAACCAAAGACGGTGTGAAAACAGACCCATCCAAATACGATGTTATAAAAAACTATCCAATACCGAAGAACGCGGACGAAGTTAGACGATTCGTTGCATTCTGCAACTACTACAGAAAATTCATACCAAACTTTGCGGACATTGCCAAAAATTTGAACGCACTATTAAAGAAATCAACAAAATTTATATGGACGGAACAATGCCAACATGCTTTTAAAGAATTAAAAAACAAATTAATCAACCCACCGGTATTGCAATATCCAGATTTTGAAAAACCATTTATTTTAACAACCGACGCATCAAACTATGCGTTAGGAGCAGTCTTATCTCAAGGCGAAATAGGACAAGATTTACCAATTTCATACGCCAGTAAATCACTGCAAAAACATGATATTAACAAACCGGTAATTGAAAAAGAACTTTTAGCTATTCATTGGAGCGTAAATTTCTTTAAACCTTACTTATATGGCAGAAAATTATTGTAGTTACAGACCACAGACCATTAATTTCACTATTTTCACATAAAAATCCTTCATCAAAAATGACAAGAATAAGACTGGATTTAAGTGATTATGATTTCACAATTGTTTATAAAAAAGGAAAAATGAATACAAATGCTGATGCACTTTCTAGGATAAAACTAGACTCGGACATATTAAAACAAATGATACCACAAGAAAATGACGAAAAAGAAAAAAAAAGTATTAATCACGACAAGGGCTATGCAAAATAAATTGAAAATTACAAACGAGGCAAATAAAATAATAAATAACGAGAAAAAAGATATCGAAAATAATACACGTGTAGAAGAGAACAATTCTCAGAAGTCTGATCAACTTCAAATATGGGAATGTATATCCATTAATGATATCAAAAATATGAAAAAATTGCAATTTTATAAATTTGAAAATATAGAAGAAAAAGATATAATTATTAAAGATTATATGGTGCACATTGGACATAATGATAATTCATCGAAACCAGATTCGACCATGAAGAAGTTATGTGCCAAAAATAAGATTAATAAGAATGATGTGAATAAAGTACGTAACGATAATTCTCCGAAACTAGATTCGATTATGAAGAAGTTACATACAGAAGATATGAATAATGATAGTATGAATGCAAGATTCAGCGATAACTCAGCGAAACTAGATTCGATTCTGAGGAAACTGACATCTAAAATGACTAAAGAAAATATTAAAGAATTAGCGCTCTCAAATGAAGATAAAATATTTAAAATGTATACAAAAGAAGAATTTAAAGACGCATATGCAAAATTAAAAATAAATAACAAAAGTCCTCAACTTAAGATATTAATATACAATGCCCCGAAAAGAATAACAGATGACATTTTAAAATATAAACTAATTGACCAATTCCACAATACCACCCATGCAGGACACTTAGGAATACGAAAAACCGTCATTAAATTAAAACAGCGATACATCTGGAAAAACATGAACAAAATGGTAAAGACATTCATATCACATTGCGACAATTGTAATAAAAATAAACAAACTAAATACATAAAAGAACCACTTACGATTACAGACACACCGAGCAACAGTTTTGAAATAATATCAATTGATACAGTAGGACCTCTTACAATTTCAAACGAATACCGATACATATTGACTATGCAATGTGAATTGACAAAATTTGTCATTGCACACCCTATGCCAACAAAAGACGCACTTGTGACGGCAAAAACACTTGTAGAACAACTAATTTTAAAATTTGGAAAATTTCAAGTACTCAAATCAGACAGAGGGACAGAATTTACAAACGAACTGATGCGCAACATATGCTCATTACTTGACATAAAACAAACCTTTTCGACTCCCTACCACCATGAAACAATAGGCTCAGTAGAAAGAAATCACAGAGTCCTCAACGAATTCTTGCTAACAACAGCAACTAACTACGAATGGGATAAATGGATTCCATATTTTACTTTTGCTTATAATACGGCACCCCATATTGACACTGGCTACACGCCATTCGAACTTGTATACGGAAAATTACCTCATTTGCCAACTGAAATATATGGAACAAATGAAACAAAAAATTACAATTACGATGATTATGCCCAAGAACTTAAACGTAGACTTAAATATTCCTTACACAAAGCTAAAGAATTAATAATTAGAACTAAAGAAAAAAGAGTAATAGAAAATAGATACAGCAATAGATTAGATTCAAAGATAGGAGACTTAGTTTTAATCAAAATACAAAATAGAAAAAAAAATCAAAGTCCATACAAAGGACCTTACAAGATAATCGGAAAAAATGGTGTAAATACAATAATAGATTATAACGGACAAGAAAAAGAAATCCATAACAATGATTTAAAACCTTACAATATGTTTTTTTGAGCAACTAGCTTATACCATTATTATATATAACAAAATTCGATATTCACAACACTATTATTAATATTTTTAATAATTATCAAAATACAATCAAATTACACATACATTTAAGAATCGTTGTAACGGTATTATGGGAATGGAAATGGAGATAAAAAGAAAAATCATTTTCATAATTTTTCTCTTAAGGGTAAGGGTGTAGTGTATCCCATCAGTCACTGGTGCATACACAATGTAGTGTGTCTCACTGGTCATTGACACAAGTACGGTGCATAAAACAAGCCAATAACAGAGTATTGGATAACCAACACTTATCGTCATATGCATTGTGCTGAGTTGTCAGTAATTGAGTGACACACTTTGTATTGAGTGCATTCCATTGTGGTTGCACTACGATTGGTTGCGATCAATTTGTAATTCAACTCCTTTGGATTTCCATGGTGCCGACAGAGACAAATGTAATATTGCAATAAGCTAGAATAAGTTAGAGAGACTAAGTTTTATTCTCATAAGTAGTATATAAGACCTTGTAAATTTAAATAAAACAGGAAAAACTTGATTAAACAGAATTGGCATAACTGCCTTGTTTAAATTCAAATAATACATCTGGCAGTTCCTTTGAACGCCTCGACATCAAGCTGATCCCCGTACAGCTGTATAAAAACAGAACCGGGCTATAGGAAAAATAACAAACGAAAAACCTTACAATATGACCATTTCACTACTGCTCATATAGCTCATCAGTGGATTTTACCAAAATTTTATTTTATTTATGACTAGAAACTCTTATATCTATTGCCAAGTTGATTAAATGAGAACTATATTGAATCAACAAACCAAAAAACAATAAAAACTCAACAGGTTTTATATACAAAAAACGCGGCAAACACTCAGTAAATATTAATAAATGGATGAAAAAATAAAAATATTTACTGAATGTTTGCTGCGTTTTTTGTATATAAAACCTGTTTAGTTTTTATTGTCTAATGACAACAAAATTCGGCTAATGGAAAACATTCAGATACATCACAGGTACTTCTCTGAGGACTACTACGATGCCATCATTAATGCCGTACAACAATACAAGAATATATTTGAAGCGTCTATCCTGAAGTTGTTCAAACCTTCAGCCAGAAACCAAGACGCACTTCCACAGCAGAAACAAGCAGCATGCTCTGACAGAATGGCAGCTGATACAGAGCAAATATTAAGACCCATTCGTAGACAATCTGCAATAATGAAATCTCTTGAGCGTTTGTTAAAAACTGATTTAACAAATCACACAACACTATGGCAATATATTGAAGAAATTCATCTTCAAATATATGAAACATTTGTCGAGCCTGTGAATCAAGACTAAAACAGTGATCGATTCATCAAGTTGGAAAACAATGTACGGAAAGCATTGAGATCCGTCACCAACGACACGGCAACTCAACCAAACTCTGGACATTCTAATAGGCAGCCAGAGTCTATACCGATTCTAAAAATTATGTTACCAAATATGACGGTAATTATTTAAAGTGGAAAGAATTCTACGACTTATTTTCTTCGTTAGTAGTAAGCCAACAAATTCCAAAAGTCCAAAAAATTTGGTATCTAAAAACACTTTTAGTGGGGGAAGCTGCAAATCTTATAAAACACTTCTCTGCCACTAGCGAAAACTTTGATGATGCATGGGCAACCATAGTACATCGCTACGACAACAAGAGGCTATTAGTCAGGAAGCTGATACATGAGCTGGTTGATGCTCCAACTAAAACAACAGCTGACAACTACAAATCGTTCCACGACAAAATCGAAGAGGGTCTCCTATCCCTCAAAAATCTTGATATTGACACCTCATCGTGGGATCCACTTTTGCTTCATGTACTACTCAAGCGATTAGACCAAACCACTCGCCTACAATATGAGCAATCCTTATCACAACGAAGAGAGATTCCAATAATTAAGGAATTTTTAAAATTTTTAGGAAGGCATTTTCAGTCCATGGAATCAATGACTGAAAGAGAAAAGGGTGCACAATCGAAGTCAAGAATGTGCACTTCCATAACGTCAAATCATCAAGTCAGCTCTTACTGCATTATGTGCAAAAGTGGAAACCATCCTTTATTCGCGTGCAAAATATTTCTTCAACAACCACCTTCATTAAGACTTCAATTTGTTCAAAAACACAAACATTGTGTGAACTGTCTTAAACCTGGTCATAATGCAAAGGCGTGCAACATTAGAAGTTGTATGAAAAGCAGTAAAAAATAAAACACTCTACTGCATCTCGAAGGCGCCAATCATAATCAAGCAGCACCAGTACCAAAAGGTCCACATAATCATAAGTTAGAAGAAAGTAGTAGAAAGTCAGTAGCATCAGCCATCAGTACAACACCAATTAATCAAAACGCAACATCGCTTGCCGCATTCAACCATTCTCAAACAAGTAGTTACATTCTTCTTGGCACCGCAATGATCAAAGTCCAAGCAAACAGTAGGGAGGTCCAATGCAGAGCAGTCCTTGACTCAGGATCGCAGCTAAATATTATCAGCGAACGACTATTTAAACGTCTTGGAATCCTATCAAAACCAGCTTCAATACGCCTCAGCGGCACCGGCTCAACTAATACCAAAGTACAACGTCGAGTAAACATAGTCTTACAATCACGCATCAACAACTTTAATACTCGACTAGAGGCTATAGTCCTAACGCACATCGTGAATCCTCAACCATCACAATCAATCAATATTGAACAGTGGCCAATGCCGAAAAGTATAGTGCTTGCTGATCAAAAATTCAATCGTCCTGATAAATTATATATTTTACTGGGTGCAGAATTTTACCATTATAAATGTCAGCAGGGCAGATTAAGCTAGGACATGGTTTGCCAACTCTCCAAAACATATTATTGGGTTGGGTTTTTGCCGGCAAGGTAGGAGGACATGAACCATCAACTGCAGTGTGTCGCATGTGCACAGGAGACGACACCAATCTCGAAGATGCCATTGCTCAACTTTGGGATCTGGAAAATCTAAGTGAGGTTGACAAAATCTTATCAACCTCAGAAAAGTACTGCGAAGATCATTTTGCCCAAACAAATACAATCGACCAGAGTGGAAGATTCATGGTAAAATTTCCGCTTTGTGATAACCCTGATACATTGGGAGAATCACACCATTGCTTTCAACAGATTTCTTTCGCTGAAAAGACGTTTATCCAAGGCACCTGAAATCAAAACACAATACACAAGTTTTTTGAAAGAGTATGAAGCATTGAGTCATATGACACAAATAGATGTGAATTCCATTTCATCTCCAAATTATTTCATCCCTCACCACTGCATCCTTAGACCGGAAAAGGCTACAATAAAACTTTGAGTGGTCTTTGATGCTTCAACAAAAACTTCAACTGATACATCCCTGAATGATATAATGCACACAGGACCTACAGTGCAAAGTGAGCTCTTCTCCATACTACTTCGTTTCCGTTTACCGCGGTTTGTCTTCATAACTGACATAAAGATGTATAGGCAATTTATCATGCATCCGGAAGATAGGAAATTCCAAATCATAATCTGGTGGGAAAACCCAACAATGCCAATTAAATATTATCAGCTAAACACCATCACATATGGAACTCGTTCGGCACCATATTTAGCAACAAAATGTCTACAAACAATTGATAAATCAAGTACAGCGAGATACCCGTATGGAGCGCAGTTCCTGCTAAAAAATTTGTATGTGGATGACGGAATCGGAGGAGCTGATAGCTTGCATGCAGCTCTGACAATTCAAGCGGAATTAAAACATATACTAAGCCAGCATGGTCTCAAACTACAAAAATGGACCGCAGATCACCAACAGCTACTACAAAATACTGCAGAACAACAACAAGAAGTAAATTTTGACTTTAACAACGAGAACCAAATTGTAAAAACCCTAGGCTTGACATGGATGCCAACAACTGACAAATTCTGTGTCAAGGTCTGCCTCAGGGAAATTAAACAGATTACCAAACGCATAGTAAGTTTAGATTTAGACAGGTTATTCGGGTTTACTATTACCAATTATAGTCACCGTCAGAATATTTATCCAAGAACTGTGGCAACTTAAACTAGGCTGGGATAATTAGCTACCAGAAGACCTTCGAGCCAGGTGGATGACATTTCGCAATGAATTAAAACATTTAGACAATCTAAAGATATCTCTACATATTATTGAAGACCACATAACACCAAACATACAAATTCACGCCTTTGCAGACGCTTCAGAAAAGGCATATGGTGCTGCGGTTTACATAAGCTCAATCATAAAGAACACTCAAGTAATCGTAAGACTATTATGTGCAAAATCATGTGTAGCACCCTTAAAACATCAAACCCTACCTCGCCTCGAACTGTGTGCAGCATTGTTAGCCGCTCAGTTAACATCAAGGGTTAAAAAGGACTTAAGCTTTGAAGACACTCCCACATACTTATGGACAGATTCAGAGATCGTTTTAGCCTGGATCCAGTCACAATCATCATTATACCAAACTTTCGTGGCCAACCTAACAGCAGCAATTCTATGGTTCTACGGGCCCATGTTCCTTTGTGGGCAAAGTGAAATTTGTCCACAAAAATTCGCAAAGACTGAAGAAAGCAGTCATGAGCACGACATGGAGCGGAAAAGGGTGACCGTAGTTACAGCCGCATAGGATACCTCAGAAGATGTAATCTACAACATAAAACACAACGGTTCATTTCAAACACTCAAAGGGTTGTAGCTTACATGCTACGATTCATCAATCACCGAGAAAGATTAAACAACATAAGGAACTAACTTTAGAGGGCCAAGAATTAGAACAGGCTCTCACACTCATTGTGCGTGTAATGAAACGATCGGATTTTGAAGAAGATTTGAAGCATTTGAAACGGCGCGACGAAGTAAACAGAGGAAGTCAATATAGCAATCTCACCCGCTTCTTGGATACTAACGGCATCATCAGAGTAGGAGAACGGTTGAAATCATCAACACTGCCATACGACCCAAAACATCCAATGCTAATTCCCTACAATGACCCAATAACAAAATTGATACTGCAAATGACACATGAAAAAAATCGGCATTGTGGACCTCAAGCACTGTTATCACATGTAAGACAAAGGTATTGGCCAGTCAAGGGTAAAACAGCGGCACGATCAATTGTCCAACACTGCGTACGATGCTCCAGAGCCAAACCACACTTGCTCAGTTAAAGTAAATTACCTGCAACCCGCGTTACACAAGCTCGACCAACTCCGGTGTTGACTTTTGTGGTCCGCTTTGGATTCATTATAAATTACGAGGCAAAAGACCCCAAAAGGAATACATTGCTGTGATTTGTTGCTTCGCCATTAAAGCAGTTCATCTACAATTGGTTAGCGACTTAACCACCGAAGCCTTCATGGAAGCACTAAGACGATTCACCAGCAGGCGAGGTCATTGCAAAGAGCTGTACTGTGACAACGCAACTAATTTTGTGGGTACAAAAAATCAACTTACAGAGTTATCAGATTTGATTTATTCAATTTCGGCCACAACTAAGATCAGCAAAGAATGTTCACCCAGAGGTATAACGTTTCACTTCATACCACCACGCGCACCTCACTTTGGCGGCTTTGGCACCTCAAGTCAGCCAAAAATCTTTTGCTCAAGAGTGTAGCAACAGCATCTTTGACGTTTGAGGAACTAGATACCATTGTAATAGAAATTGAAGGCATTCTCAATTCAAGACCAATTACTCCCATGTCAAACAACCCCAATGATTTGGCCGCATTAACCCCTGGTCACTTTCTAATTTGGGAACCAGTGAACTCCCAGGTAAATTTAAGTTCTAAACACAGATGAATCTATTGACCAGGTAGAAATTGGTTACCTACTTAAAGGATGAGTTTTGGAAGCGTTGGTCACGGGAATACTTGTGCGAATTACAGTATCGACATAAGTGGAAAACGCGAAACGCCAACGTACAGCCCGGGGATATGGTCATAGTGAAGGAAGACAACACATCTCCCCTGAAATGGCCGTTGGATAGAATAGTAAAGGTACATCAAGAGGATGATGGTCTGGTCCGAGCGGCGGATGCTAAGACAGCATCTGGTGTCTGCAGAAGACCATTTGCACGGTTGGCACCGTTGCCAGTTCACGGCACAGAGTCCGATGAAACTTCCGATCATGGAGATGTCGATATAGATAAAAGTAATATGCCAGAGAATACCGGAAGGAAAAGACGGATGTCCAGGCTTATTAATATGATGACTACCTTAATCTCACTAGTGTTGCTGCCATTAGTCCTGGGAGCACAAGTCCATAAAACGCAGTTTGGTGCGCAGCTGGGCATACATTTTGAAGGACATTGGATCAGCATCCATTTCATCCTCAGATTGGCAGATCTTACATTATTATGACTTGCAGCAATTTTGATCCGAATTGGCAATATTTGCAAATGGGACCAGGGCTTTAAGCGGTTTATGTGATGACATGGAAGAAAAATCGACGTGGCAGAATCTAGTAAAATATTTTGAACGTACTAAAAATAAATTACATATGAGTAGCACTCTACTGTTAGGCAGAATACATAAAAGGGGGCAATCGATTTAGTGGGGAACATCGCACACTCACTATTTGGCGTACTCGACTCACAGTATGCAGAGAAAATAGCAAACACAATCTCACAAATAAAGGAAAATGAAGCACATCTGCTCAGCCTTTTGAGAAATCGAACGTCAATTGTAGAAGTATATAATAGAATCACAACGACAGTAGGGAATTATATCCGGAAAGAATATACCGAATTTTCTCATCACTATGCATTCAACTAACAATCACTGCGTCAAATTTACAACACACGCAGTCTTCAGCTCTGGATATTCTTACAAATACCCACCACGGGACTATAAGTCCGCTTATCCTCACTCCGTATCAACTGCAATAGGAAATAGAAAAAAATAAGAATGCATTTGCCCGGGTCACTCGAATTGCCTGTAAAACAGAATGATGCATTACGATTGTACAAACTGATGAAAGTTCAAGGTGGACTCACGAATAACACCGAACTATTTCGGATTAATTTACCATTAGTTAACCGGAACTATTTTGTATTATTCAACCTTGTAACAGTGCTAAATTGCATTAACAATACCTTACTATCGATAAAACCATGCTCTTCCCTTCTGGCTGTCAATGTTATCCGTCGTCAGTATTTCACCATGGACAAAAGTGAACTTAATTTATGCGCTGTCATTGAAGAAGATAGGTTTCTATGTTCCAATATGCAGATCCAACATGAATTAGGTTCACCAATATGCGCCTGCGAAATTAGTTTATTGCACAATGAAACTAATGCTGAGTGTCCAGTGAAACAGATAAACGACGCTAATGTTTGGATACCTCTCCACCAGCAGAATAATGGCAGTGTGTAAAAGAGATATCACTCAAATTTTTTTTTTTTTTTTTAATTAGGAGCAGCACTCAGGGGATGACCCCTACTTATGCAATGCAGTGTGCCAGAACTAGGAAATAAGGTTTTGGAATGGGGGATAGAGGGAGTAGTGCTTGTGAACATTTGATTTGAATCTTTGCACATTGAAAGTGGCAGGAAAGACCTCTGCAGGGAGTTTATTCCTCATACGAACTGTTCGGCTAAAAAAACGAATTTTTTCTGTAATGCGTTGTGCGATTCACTGGCCAATCGACCACAAAGGAATGCGCTCTTGATGCAGATCGCATTGCGCGTATGAAATTACGGTTTTCAGAAACAAGTTCCCTGATTTCATAAGAGCACATTCCGTTGTAGTAACGATAAAACAGTGAAACACACCCCACATTGCGTCGATGCTCCAGTGAGTCAATAGAGCTGGATACCCTACTGTCATCGATGTGTTTCTTCGCTCTCTCCTGTACGCGGTCGAGTAACTCCAAAATAGACTTTGAAGCACCGGCCCATACATGAGAGTTGTATTCCATTTTTGGTCTGACAAAGATGACATAGATAGTAAGGAGATCAGATGGAGTGAAGTATTTCTTACACCGTTTCAGAAAACCTAGGCACTTGAATGCCTATTTTGCAACATAAAAAATGTGCTTGTTCCAACGAACATCGCATTCCTTAATATATGTATCACCCATAATTACAGATGACGTAGCATGTTCAGCAGTACGCCTGTGCGAAAGCACACAGCACTGGGTCTTATTAGCGTTAAACTGAACCCTGTTCGCCAGGCCCCATTCGGAAATTACTAAAAGGTCGCGATTAAGGGTATCGTCCATGTGCTTTCTCACAGCCCCAATTTCCTGAAGGCTTGGTCTACTTCGTAACGAAAATGAATGGCATATGCTATTGTCATCTGCAAAAGAATAGATAGGGTTGAAAGTCTGACGTAGAAGGTCATTAAGAAAAATAAGAAATAGGGTAGGGGAAAGGACGGAACCTTGCGGTACCCCTGAATTTAACTTGAACTCGTTTGATAAGATCCCATCTATAACAACTCGTATAGTGCGATCCCTGAGAAAGCTCGATATAAGTCGAGTGAAGCTATTACCGACACCAAAAGCAATAAGTTTTGATATGAGTGCACCATGCCACACTATATCAAATGTCTTAGAAAAATCTAAAGCCACCACCTTACTTTCGCCGAAATGGTGAATGGATTGACACCATTTTTCCGAAAGGAAGGCCAATAAGTCACCCGTAGAGCGTGCCCTACGGAAGCCGTACTGCCTGTCACTAAGTAAGCTGTTGAACTCCAGATATTTCACAAGATGAAAATTAAGCATACTTTCCATTACTTTGGAAAGCGCAGAGCAAATTGCGATTGGGCGGTAATTTTCAGGGTTGCTCGCCTCTCCCTTTTTGGGGATTGGTGTTACATTAGCAACCTTCCAACATGATGGGAACTCACCAACATGGTACAAAATGTTAAAAAGTTTTGCTAATGGACGCCCTAACGTCGAAGAGCACTGCTTCAAGACCAGTGCTGGAATTCCATCCGGACCAGGAGACTTGTGTATGTTGAGATCCGCTAAAACCTTTTTAACTGCACGTGCTCGAAAGAATATATCTGGCATAGTTAATGATACTCTTTCCAGTGCGGGCAGTGGTTGATTGCTCTCCGGCAAGTAGCAGTAACTTGCAAAAATTTCAGCCAAGAAGTTAGCTTCATCAACTGGGTCGTTAATTATTTGATCATCCTTTAAAAGAGGCGGAATTGAGGAACTAGCATTATCCTTCACTCTTTTAACGAATGACCAAAAGCTCTTGCTACCCCGAGAAGTAATAAGAACTGTAGCACGAAGACGCTGCTCGTATAAAGCTTTTTCGCGCCTTAGTACTTTGGCACACGAAGATCTCGCCTTTTTGCGTAGCAAATCAGTTACGGCGTTTTTGTTACACCGCCATATACTGAATGATTCCTCTCTGGATCTGACTGCATTTTTGCACGTCTGATTAAACCAAGAATTCTTTCTTGGATTAACACGGATTTGCTTAGATGGAATGAAAGTTTTCATTCCAAGCAAAATAATGTTCACAACCATTTCTGCCATGGCATCGACTTTATTGTCCAGAAAACAAAGTTTCCAATTAAAATGCCGAAAAAATTCGTTGAGCTCAGCCCAACGAGCCTTTTCGTACATATATTTTAAACGTTTCGTGGCCATTTTTGAAACGTTATGAAGATTAGCGACCGAAAAGGAGGCGGAAATGGTGCAGTGATCCGAGTTACCGAGAGCCGCAAGAATACTTACCTCATACTTATCAGGGTGTGAGGTAAGGAAAAGGTCGAGAGTATTATGTTGTTGCCCTTCAACACACGAAATATGTGTTGGCTCGTTAATTAATTGCGCGAGGTGGTTGTGCGCGGTGAATAGCTCAACATATTGGCCCTCTTGGGTTGTACGGTTCGAATGGCGAATCCAAGAGGAGTTGTGAACATTGAAAACACCAGCAACGACAATTTTACTGTTCGGACAGCTTTCTAGGATTCTCGATATGGAATCGGAAAGGGCATCGAAGCCGGAAATAGATTTATCCCTTCCCGTGTTTGGGCTTCTGTATAAAAACCCGAAATGTAAGAAGTGTGACCAAATTTTGAATTTAACCCAAAGACAGTTAAATTAAGGATCATTTGTGCCTAATGATTGCTGGCACTGGTACACGACTTCATTACGAATGTACATCGCAATGCCCCTATGTAGACTAAAAAAAGGTAGAAGAGAGTATCCAGGCAAATGAAAATCCTGTGGATCTGCATCCTCAGATACCTGGGTCTCACATAAGGCGAAAATATCAGGCCGATGGAGACAACTGTGTGCATACACAGAGAAGAAATTCGCTCTTAATCCACGTATGTTGCAGAAATCGATTCTAAATCTTCATGCCATTACAAATACAAAGACTCAAACCTTTTGTCTATTTTATAATACCAACACCCCTGTAAAAAACTGATGTTTTTGTGACTATTTACTGACCAGTGTTATACCTTCGCCACTAACTAGTCAAACAACAGTCACCACAAAGGTGCAAGTAAAATAAAATTACAATTACTATAAAAAAAGAGGAAAAAACTAGAAAAAAGAAAAGGTACTATTTGTGGTACAATTTGCGTCGCAAAGAGCCATAAAAGCCCTTAGCTGGACACATGCGACTTGTCGTGCCATCACTGTTATTATTATTGTATTTTTTTTTTTTTTTTTGACTTGAATTGATATGTTTTTTTCTGTGTTGATTTTATATGTATTGTTGTTGCTTTGGTTGCTTTTTTTCTTTCTTTTTTGTAACTGTTACAAGAATTTATTGTTTTTGTTTGTTTTCTTATATGTAGGTATGTTGATAATTTTGGTTTTATGTTTTTGATTTTTAATTTTTATTATTATTATTATTATTATTATTATTATTATTATTATTATAATTATTATTATTATTGATTAAATTTCTGTTCTTATTTTTTGTATATTTTTTTTATGGCACATTTAATTAAAAAAATTGACACTAAATTTAAAAACACAACATAGATTAAAATAACGACGAAACAAAAACGCGTTCGGACAGGACAAATGACAGAACACTACTCCTTAAAGGGTCAGGCTTACTTTACGTGGACCCAGAATGCACTCTTAAAAATAAGTTCATATCAATACAAGGCCAACAGACATTATCCAGTTCGCTTAAGGTATCATACACCAAGCTTTGGCCAATTGCGGAACAAACCCATGCAGCACATCTGAAGTCAATTCTCAATAAAATACATACAAGCGAGTACAGTTCACCCATACAAAACCTAAGTGACTTGCAAACCTCACTAAAGGCGCAGGAGATACTCTAGCTACCAAATAGAATTGAATCCCATAATTACCATCACATGACTGTCGGTTATTCAGCCTTAACAATTACTTGCTGCATTTTAATATATTTAATTGTTAGGCAAAAATGTAAACACCATCCAATTCCAGCACCTCGCAAACAACATACAACATCAGACTTCACGGTGAATATTTGATCAACATCAGTAACAGACCCTCATAAGGCTACAACAGAAATCCACACAGTGATACCAATGCAGCAGACTCCAACATCAACTCTGTATTTTGAGCTGCGCTCAACGGGGGGAGAATGTTAATACATACTTTTGTTACTTTGCTATTTTAGAAAATTTACATACATATGTTTAGAGTTCATTGAATTGCATACTTTTTATTTTTGTCTTATTCACAATTGCAACTTGAATTTTTTTTTTGGTTTGTTTTAGAATTTTTAACTTGAATTAATTACGCTTGTACAGTAATTTATAAGTTTCAAGGTTATTTGTTTGGCAAAAATATGGTTCAATGTACTGTTAGTTTATAACATACTTTTTATAGCGAATTATGCAAACATTTTATTGTTAAATTAGTATATAAGTTGGAAAAATTAATCAATAAAAGTATCTCTTATTTTGAAAGAATCACAAGGCTTTTATTTAAGAGTGAACAACACAGTTTCAAGTGCTGTTGTTGTATCAAACCACCGAATCCAATATAATTTAAGTGCTATTATTGGACAACTCCAGTTACTCAAATCCAGTCCAATATAGCTTAAGTGCTATTATTGGACAAATCCTAGTGGTTGAAAACAGTTCAATAAGGTTTATGCACTTTTATTGAACAATATCCTTTACAAGCTTTGTGCAATATACGAATTTGATTTCACTAGAATTTGAAAACTAGTGTACTAAAGTTTCCTGAAAATTTTAAATATGTTAAAATGATGGCAAAAAATTGCTACAGTCCCTTTAATAGGAAAAATTGGATTTAAGAATTTGATTATTTGTTCTTTAAAATATTCTTTTTTATTGTTATAGTATACCTTGTTTTCCTTTTGTACAATGTCTGTTTTATATATTTATAATTTTTTCCTAAAGGAATAAAAGTTTGATGTTTATAAATGTTTACTGGCGGTTCCGATATAGGAATGTACTTATTTAAAATTTCTTCTGTATTATGAATTGTAGCTAAATCAGATTGAATATAGTCATCTTTTGTTATTGCATTAACATAAAGCCGACTAAGGTAATCAGCAACTTTGTTCATTTTGCCTTTTTACGGTATCTTCCATCTTCGCAGCTTCATATTAGGCTCTTACATTAAATTAAGCCATACAAGTGGGTCTAAAATATTTCACTGACCAAATTATTGCTAATAGCTCCTTCTCTATAAAAAGCGATTGGATGGCCATTTTGAGACAACACCGCACCCAATGCCTCGTTGCTGGCGTCAGTTGTCAATACAATTAATCTTTCAAATTGTGGATACGCCAAAACTGGAGCACTACGTAAAATTATTTTCAATTTATAAAAAGAATCAATGTATGTTTTATCATTTACATTAATTTTCGTACCTTTTTAAGATAGGAAATCACAGGTAAAGCTATTTGACTATAATCTTTTATAAATTTTTTGTAAAATCCAGCTAATCCTAAAAACGACCATATTTCTTTACTAGTTTCGGGAAGTGAAATTTTTTAAATGACAGCAATTTTATCCGGGTTTGGTTTTATCCCTTGAGGAGTTATCACATGTCCAAGATACTCTGATTCGCGACGGAAAAAATTACATTTATCTACCTGAAATTTAAGATTGTAATCTGATTATCTTTGAAAAATTTGCCTTAACGATAAAAGGTGCTCTTCAAGAGATGTGGAAAATACTTAAATATCATCTAAATATATTACGCATTTGTTATTAATATAGTCTTCAAGCACTTCATTCATTATATGTTGATATGAGGCTGGAGCATTTTTTAGACCGAGTGGTATTCTAGTATGTTCATAGTAACCAATAGAAGTAGAAAACGCAGTTTTATGTCTATCCTCTGGTGAAACTAAAATTTGGTGAAATTCCTTTGCTAAATCTATTGTACTAAACTATTGACAATTTCCTAATTTTGAAAATAAATTTTCTATATTTGTTATTAGAAATTTGTCCTCAATTGTTACATTGTTTACTTTTCTATAATCAATAACTACTCTCCATTTCTGTTTACCAGAGTTGTCAGTTTTTTAAGGACAACCCAAACTGGAGCGTTATAAGGACTATTAGATTTTCTAATAATTCCTGATTTTAACATTTCAGGAACTTGACTGTCTACTTCCTGGTTATAATTTTCAGCAAAACGATACAGCTTTGAACAAGCCGGTGCCTCATTAATAGTTGGGATTTTGTGCCATTATTTACAAACAGAAGACAAGTTATTTCATTCAATATAAAATTTATATTTTTAAATTCCTTAATTATTTTAATCAAAACGTTAATCTTTTTTTCGCTAGAAATTTGGTTTTTCAACTTTTGTATTAGATAGTCTATTATGGGTTTTTTTTAATTTTTTTCAATTATTGAATTTTGGTCTGGTTCATAACTTTCATTTTCTTTTGAAGAGTTTTTAAATAAAATAAGAATTTTATTATTATGTGGTTTTCTTAAAATCAATTTAAGCTTCTAAAGATCCTAACAAATTACAACCTATAATTCCATCAAATTCATTAAAATTTCTGTCTCCAACATTTCCACTTTTGAATTTGGGCGGTTGAATTCTTGAAAAGTGATATAGTTATTTTTAAAGTTGTAATAGTTTTTAAACAAACTGTGTTTAAAACGATTGGATGCTTAAGTTCAATTCTAAAAGAATTATAAAATAAACCTTTTCTGATCCAAGTTGTCCCAGAACCTGTATATATTAATATTTTAATCGGTTTAGTTTTTGGTCTCACAACTATTAAGGGAAGAGCTCTTCAGCCGATAACTGAAAATAGGAAGTTTCAAAATTATACACCTCAATTTGCATTGTGTTACTTGCATTACTTTGTTGAGTCTGATTGGAAACGTTACTTTCACTAAAATGTCCTGAGTTTTTTTGTCTACTTTGGCTAAAACCAGGGAGTTTATTCCATATACGAACTGTTCGGCTAAAAAACTAATTTTCTCTGTAATGCGTTGTGTGATTCACTGGCCAATCGACCACAAAGGAGTGCGCTCTTGATGCAGATCGCGTTGCGGGTATGAAATTACGGTTTTCAGGAACAAGTTCCCTGATGTCATAAGAGCACATTCCGTTGTAGTAACGATTAAACAGTGAAATACACTTCACATTGCGTCGATGCTTCAGTGAGTAAATAGAGGTGGATACCCTACTGTCACCGATGAGTTTCTTCGCTCTCTCCTGTACGCGGTCGAGTAATTCCAAAATAGACCTTGAAGCACCGCCCATACATGAGAGTTGTATTCCATTTTCGGTCTGATAAAGGTGACATAGATAGTAAGGAGATCAAATGGAGTGAAGTATTTCTTACACCGTTTCAGAAAACCGAAGCACTTGAATGCTTCTTTTGCAACATGAAAAATGTGCTTGTTCCAACGAACATCGCATTGAATTTTCATGCCAAGAACATCGAGAGCTTCTGATTCCTTAATATATATATCACCCATAATTACAGCTAACGTAGCATGTTCAGCGGTACGCCTGTGCGAAAGCACACTGCACTGGGTTTTATAAGCGTTAAACTGAACCCTTTTCGCCAGGCCCCATTCGGAAATTACCAAAAGGTCACGATATTTCTCATAGCCTCAATTTGCCGAAGGCTCGGTCTACTGCGAAAGAAAATGAATGGCATATGCTACTGTCATCTGCAAAAAAATAGATAGAGTTGGAAGTCTGCGTAGAAGGTCATTAAGGAAAATAAGAAATAGGGAATGGAAAAGGACGGAGGTTTGCGGTACCCCTGAATTTAACTCAAACTCGTTTGATGAAATCCCATCTGTAAAAACTTTTTTAGTGCGATCACTGAAAAAGCTCGATATAAGTCGAGTGAAGCTATTACCCACACCAAAAGCAATAAGTTTTGATATGAATGCACCATGCCACACTCTATCAAACGCCTTGGAAATATATAAAGCCACCACCTTATTTCGCCGAAATGGTGAATGCATTGACACCATTTTTCCGAAAGGAAGGCCACTAAGTCACCCGTATAGCGTGCCCGGAAGCCGTACTGCCGGTCACTAAGTAAGCTGTTGGACTCCAGATATTTCACAAGATGAAAAATAATTATACTTTCCATTACTTTGGAAAGTGCAGAGCAAATTGCGATTGGGCAGTAATTTTCAGGGTTGCTAGCTTCTGCCTTTTTGGGGATTGGTGTTATATTAACAACCTTCTAACATGATGGGAACTCCCCAACATGGAACAAAATGTTGAAAAGTATTCTAATAGACATGCTAACGTCGAAGAGCACTGCTTCAAGACCAGTGCTGGAATTCCATCCGGATCAGGGGACTTGTATATGTTGAGATCCGCTAAGACCTTTTTAACTGCACGTGCTCGAAAGAATATATCTGGCATAGTTAATGATACTCTTTCCAGTGCGGGCAGTGGTTGATTGCTTTCCGGCAAGTAGGAGTTACTTGCAAAAATTTCAGCCAAGACGTTAGCTTTATCAACCGGGTCGTTAATTATTTGATCATCCTTTAAAAGAGGCGGAATTGAGGAACTAGCATTATCCTTCACTCTTTTAACGAATGACCAAAAGCTCTTGCTACCCCGAGAAGTAATAAGAACTTTAGCACGAAGGCGCTGCGCCTTTTTGCGTAGCAAATCAGTTATGGCGTTTTTGTTACACCGCCATATACTAAATGCTTCCTCTCTGGATCTGACTGCATTTTTGCACGTCTGATTAAACCAAGAATTCTTGGATTAACATGGATTTGCTTAGATGGAATGAAAGTTTTCATTCTAAGCAAAATAATGTTCACAACCATTTCTGCCAATTTCCAATTAAAATGCCGAAAAAATTCGTTGAGCTCAGCCCAACGAGCCTTTTCGTATATATATTTTAAACGTTTCATGGCCATTTTTGAAACGTTGTGAAGATTAGCGACCGAAAAGGAGGCGGAAATGGTGCAGTGATCCGAGTTACCGATAGGCGCAAGAATACTTACCTCATACTTATCAGGGTGTGAGGGAAGGAAAAGGTCGAGAGTATTATGTTGTTGCCCTTCAACACACGAAATATGTGTTGGCTCGTTAATTAATTGCGATAGAATTGTGCGCGGCGAATAGCTCAACATATTGGCCCTCTAGGGTTGTACGGTTCGAATGGCGAATCCAAGACGAGTTCTGAACATTAAAATCATCAGCAGCAACAAATTCACTGTTCGGACAGCTTTCTAGGATCCTCGATATGGAATCGAAAAGGGCATCGAAGCCGGAAATAGATTTATAACTTCCTTCGTTTGTGCTTCTGTATAAAACCCCGAAATGTAAGAAGTGGGGCCAGATTTTGAATTTAACCGACAGTTAAATTCAGGATCATTTGTGCCTAATGATTGCTGGCACTGGTACACGAATTTATTACGAATGTACATCGCAAGGCCCCTATGTAGACTAAAAAAAGGTAGAAGAGAGTACCCAGGCAAATGAAAATCCTGTGGATCAGCATCCTCAGATACCTGGGTCTCACATAAGGCGAAAATATCAGTTCGATGGAGACAACTGTGTGCATACATAAAGAAGAAATTCGCTCCTAACTCACGTATGTTGCAGAAATCGATTCTAAATCTTCCTGACATTACAAATACAAAGATTAGAACCTTTTGTATATTTTATAATACTAACACCCCTGTAAAAACTGATGCTTTTGTGACTGTTTAGTGACCAGTGTTATACCTTCGCCACTAACTCTTCAAACAACAGTTAACACAAAGGTGCAAGTAAAATAAAATTAAAATTACTATAAAAAAAGAGGAAAAAACTATAAAAAAAGGAAAGATACTATTTGTGGTACAATTGCATCGTAAAGGGCCATAAAAGCCCTGAGCTGGTCACATGCGACCCGTCGTGCCATCACTGTTATTATTATTATATTTTTTTGTCTTGTATTGATGTGGTTTTTTCTGTGTTGATTTTATATGTATTGTTTTTGTAAATATTTTTTTTTTTTGTTTGTTTGCTTATATGCAAGTATGTTGATATTTTTGGTTTTATGTTTTTGATTCTTAATTTTTATTATTATTATTGATTAAGTTTCTGTTCTTATTTTTTTATATTTTTTATGGCACATTTAATTAAAAATTGACACTATATTTAAAAACCCAACATAAATCAAAAGAACGACGAAACAAAACACGTGCGGACAGGACAAATAACAGAACACTACAAAAGCACTAAATTTTTTTGCATTTATCTTTCTGCTGCATGCTAAGACTTGTAATATGATTTTGAATCATCTTATCAACTCATTATCTACACCTGTGATAGATGTTGCAGTTTTTTGATCGGAAAAAATCTTCTTGCAATATTTTCATCATTCAAAGATTAAAAGGAAAAGAAATAAGGAGAAGGAACCTTATTTAGGTTGGTCGATTATAAGGCCTAGTGGTTTAGTGGTATTTACTTTCAAATGATTAAGAAAACTCTAAGATCGGTATTCACAAAAAAGACTTATTTTTGGCAGCGTGGACCCAGCCTAGGCTCGAATGTAGGATTTGGGACCTTTATAGTCTTTCTGCTTATGTCGGGAGGCAAGCAAGGAACATCTTCCCTGTCAGCATGATACTCACTAGCTTTGAAGAAATGAGTTTTTCGCTTTTGAGTCCAGCAAGAAGGTTACGTACATTTTTTTGATAACTAAGGTTGGATCGTATGATAGGTGGAATGCTGGGCAGGGCAAGATCCCACATCTGTAAGCTGCCAGAGCTGAAGTTGAATTATTTTTGACAGGAGATGTTTTTGAGCTCTGATGAACCTGTAAGACTGTTCTGGCGAACTGTGAATTCTGAGAGAGGTTTCCGTTGCCTAAGCGCTAACCTCTGATGTGGCATCACGAGTATTCATTTTTTGAACCGGGTTGCTGGCCGTTAAATACATTTGCAATATTTGAGCCGATTTTTCCTCATCATCCTCGAGTAGACCTAATTCGTATGCTTTTTTAGTGAGTCCCAGTTCTCTGTATGATGCACAGCATCACAAAATTCTATGCCAACCGTTAAAAGGGGTCGTGAGCTCTAACTCTGCCAGTGAGTAAATTGTGAAATATTCTTCAATGAAAGTATGAACAAATGGTTTTAACCTTTAAATGCTTAATGGCAAGGCCAAAATTTTTTTTTATTTTTATTTTTTTTGTTTTGTTTTTATTTATTTCTGATTCCAAAAGAAGTTACTCGCAATAACCTTTCTAAGATAAATATATTCCTGCCAGATCCAGAAAACAATAACATGAATTCTCTACTGCAATAAGTACATTCGTTCCTTCTGGTTCTCTGTAAACTCGAAGTTTTTGTCAACGTACCAAAGGGAATTTCGCTTACTTAAAACGAGGGACTTTCACACCAAAGCGAATTATTCAGCTGGATTCTGTTGGTAAGCGCATGCCGCCATGAAATGTGGTCTGACCATTCTTGAACCTCAGCAATTCGAAATTGAAACAAAAGTGGTATGCGATTTTTTTATCCAATACAGTCTTGTTTCTAAATCAGACCAGAAATTAAGACACTTAATTTTAAAGCCAATCATTAACTTAATACGATACTACATTTTTGGGATTGTTACTGAACCAATTTTCAGTAAATTAGATTTTCAGTCTCATTGGAATTAATTCTTCCCAGTCAAGTTTTTGTATCTAAAAATCTTGCAATAACATTAAGGATTTCGTTACGATAGCGAATAATAATTCAAATTATTTTTCAAACGAAACATTAATGAATCATTCTTTGGAACCCAGAATATGTCAACAGCTTTTGCTAAATCAGAATGAATATGTTATAGTTTTTCATTCTGTATTGGACCCATAATTTCCAGCTGAACTTAAAATTTCAGTAACCTGGGTACAATACTAAGATCAGCACCTGTTAATAAATGGTCCACATAGTAATCACTGCAAATAACTTTCAAACTAATAGGTTAAGTCTGTTTGACCTAAACGCTTAAATGAATTAAATCAATATGATCGCTAAAAATGGGCTGTCGCTGTGTCGTATTCAAACAAAATGCTTTCAAAGAATCAGATCGTATTCTCGCCAAAGAACTAATTGATAAATTTTGTTCTTTTTTGCCGTTTGAAACTTGACGATACATTTCCTCAGTATCTACAGTAATTGCATAGTTGTGAAATCGAAGACGGATTAGTTTAGAATATAAGTCCTCCTGAACCCTCAACCATTAGCAAATTGTTAAATTTACTTGTCCAACTAATTAGCTTGAGTTTCACTTTAATAATAATTCCTTATTTTCAATTTTACTTTCTTATATCTAAAATTCTTAAACGCTTATAGTGAGTGATTTCTAAATCGCTTATTAACTTATTTTGTACTCACCCCAACACGCATGCTCGCTTATGCAGTACGAAATGGGAACACAAATAATGGTTAAATACTTTGTTTGATTACAAAACACATTATGTTAGTAAAAATCAACAATAAAAGTATGACTTAAAATTAAATAAATATATTCTTTGCCATAAAGAAGGAACCTATTACACAAAAGTCATCAATCTTCTAAATATTTGTGGTCATTGCACCCCTACCCTTTATTACAATTTTGTTAATGAAATTGGACAGTTTTTGAGAAATGTTTAACTTTGTGTATTTAGATGTAGTATTTGGCTATTGATGTTTAATATTCTTACACTAAATTCTTACTTATTATTTTCTTGTTTTTGCATTTTTTTTATTATTTTCTTAGCCATTTGTTGGTTAAAGTATTTAAGCAATTGTAATTTGACTAATGCCTGTTAATTTTTCTTCCTATTTTCCACTTTAACTGTTACTAAATCTTCTATTTTTTGTTTTTTTTTTTATGAAAATCTATTTGTCTTTGTATCTTCACATTTTCTATCATGTTTCTTGCATTTTTCAAAGAATATTTAAGTCTTGTTTTTGTAATCTTCAAAATTTTAAACTCTCGAATGATTCATAACCTCATTATCTGGTGATTCGATAATTTTCAAAAAACAAGTTCAAAACGTGAGTATTCTGTATCCACATTAGGAGTTGAATTGTATGCGAGTATGTTATAAGGAATCCATTGCTCACAATAATCATTCTCTAAAAAAGACAGAAAACATTCGTTCAGTACCCGATGATTTCTCTTAACAGTTTAACAGTTTAAGTTTAATGATAATATAAAGTCGAAAATTTTTTATCTATCTTTAATATTTTAGTCTTATATCAGTTTTACGTTTTCCACCAAAGTCTTTGCTATTACCCCTTTTCTCTCTATTTGATAAGCCACCATGTATTTTTTCAATTTGCATTGTATTTTTAGTATCTACCTGTTGTTATTTGTTCGACGTAATGGACCAACCGTGTCGATTACTATAGTATTAAAGCTATTTGTCGGTGTGTCTTATTTTCAATGGTTCTTTTGTGTGTCTAATTCGTATGTTTCTCTGACAGAAATTGCAATTGGATACAAAGCTTTTTATCATTTTATTCATTTCCTTCCCCATGTATTTTTGTTATAATTTCAATAGTTTCTTTTAACCCCGAAATGACCTCTCTGGGGAGTATAATGTTGTTATTTATTAATTCAAATTTTTTTTAATCGTCTAGTATGTTTTGAAGTTTTTTATAAAACAATATACTCGTCATCTTTATTTATTTTACAATTTCTTATTTGGCCTTAAATTCATCCTCAGTAATATATTACATATTACATCATAAAAATCGATTGCAAATTTCTTATTACTCATATTCTTTATCATATTCAAATAGGATGATAGCTTCTCCATAAGAGTACCTAGGTACTTTGGATTATCGCTGCATTTAACACGTGTTTCATTTTTATTTATGTCATTTTCTACTATATATTCATAGAATAAATTTTAATTTATTTGCATAATTAGTATCATTGATAAACGTGCAGTACCACATATAGAGTTGATCAGGCTCTTTATGAGATCCGCTTACGATATTATTTTCTGATCAATTTTTTTTCATACCTTCTTTCTGATAGTACCAAGTTTTTTTAGTGATTCAAAATCAACTGGTTTTCTGGATAATGCATTTTTCTTTACTGCCTTTTTGTAAACTTTCTCGAAATCATACTTCGAAAGTTCTAATCTTATTCCTGAACTTGGGTTTTTATGTGAAATTTATGATATTAATGGTCTGTGGTCAGTGGTCAGTGGTCAGTGACACAACTTTCTTTCATATACAGATATGGCTTAAAAAATAATATACCCCAATATGTTCCTAGTAATTCTTCTTGATTGCTGGTTAGTTTCTTTCATTTTTATTCAGTTATGTACTACCATGAGATATTGATAAATCCTCACCTATCGGACCCTAGAGTAGAACTGCACCGAGTGCGAAATCGGATGCACATGTTGTCAGAATTAAAGTTTCATTATAAATCGGATATTGCAAAACTGGTGGACTAATCAATTTGTTCTTTAAAGTTTCGAATGCTCTTTGGCATTCTTGTAGCTATTCGAATTTTGTTCCCTTCTTTAATAGGCTTAAAGCAACTTGCAACGTGTACAAAATTTTTGATTAACTTTCTGTTATAGTTACAGAATGCTATAAGTCTTCTTGCGTCATCTGCACTTCTGGGAAATGGATATTTCAAAACAGCTTCGTACATGCTTGGGTCTGGTTAAATGCCATTTAATGTTATCAGATGTCCCAAATATACCAACTCTGATTTAAGAAAACAACATTTGCTCGCATTCAGTTTCAGATCATATGTAGAAAATCTGGCAAAAACATTAACTAAGTTAATGTTGTGATATTTTAAGCTACATCCAAAAACTATTATCTCATCAACATCCAAGAATGCTTCAGACTCTTATCCTGATAATGCTATATCTAGCATTGTCTGGAAACTATTAGAAGATAATCCAGTAGGTAACCTGGTGTCCATTCAGAGTTGAAAAGCTGTAAAAGGTTTTGAATCTTGGTGATACTCAATTTACTGGAATGAACTCGTCATGCCCAGTCTATTCAAAATATCGCCCAGTCTTGTCAAAGGTAATTTGTCATTTATTATCATGTCGTTGAGCTCCTTAAAGCAACGACCAATCTTCATTTCTTTAGATCGTTGTGTTCCTTTTAAGAAACCCACAAAAGTGGAGCGTTGTATTGGCCTATAGATGGTTTTATTATTCTTTGTTTAATAGCCCATTTACTTAGACATTAATATCCTCTGTGTGTGTCTGTGCCAGGCAAGTATTTGTAATAACCCACTATTCATAGTTCATAGTTCTTCAGTTGTATTGTAATTCTATCTGATATGTTTATTTCCGTTTTTTTTTTTTTTTTTTGGTGCAATGATATTTGCGATGGCTTAATTGCTAGTTGTTCTATTCTATCTGCAAATTTTCTAATTGAGTCCGTCTGGTAATTTTTAAGGTTTATGTTTGGTGATTTTTAAGTTTATAATTTTCTTTCAATGACTAAACTAGCGTATCTATATCAGTTGGGTCTGTCTTAGTCTAATCTGTACTACGGCTATCAGTTTAGTTTTATATATAAGGTAAAAAAATGAGTTTCATTTATTCTCTAGTAATGTTTTTCTAATAAGTTCCAAATTTGCTATAAATGGCTTTCGTTTTTCTTTTGTTCCACCAAACGTTGTTATTAGTTTGGAATTAGATGCCAATTTGGCGGCACTAAAATTTTCTTTAGTCATATTGTTTAATGATTATTCTCCTTCTTCTAACTTTGTAGTAGAACTGGAAAGCAAACACTTATCTTCATGAAGTTTTAGGATATATAATGGGTACTTCCGCAATTCGTAAAATTTTTTAATATGTATTTCGTTTTCCTTCAATGTCAAATTGCCACCGTTTAAAATAACTTTAGTAGCCTTTTCTAATTCCCCAATTTCCTTTCTTTTTATTTGTATAGTCTGTGTCGTTTGAATTAGTATTAGTTATTGAGATTTTTTCATTCACCATTTAGTAATCGAATACATAAGTGACATATGCATACCGTAATTCATGAATTTCATGAATTGTAATATGAATATGACATGAAAATTTATTTTATTTTCTTTGTTATTACATTCCTATTTTTCTTAAGTCGAAAAATTAAAAGAAATTAAACACTTTGTAATATCAGCTCATTTCATGAGAACATTTATAACATAAATTATTCTTAAAAGAGAAAACATTATTTTTGTCTAATTTTTCTTGTTTTCTTTGGAAAACGTCCGCGTACATTTGAAAAATAATTTTTCTTAATAAAAGTTAAATTAAAAATGAACCAAAGCCGAAAAAGTTAAATTTTAATTGATTTATGATGATCACCGGTTCAACCCCTGGCTGGGACTAAAATTAAAAAAATAATTTTAAACACGCAAGGCGCAGCGCATTAACATTTATACCTAACTCATCAACAGTTGATATGATACTGGAACAGCATCTATAATGTTGTGAGAAAAACAAGTATGAATGATTAAAAATAAAATTTGCATTTCGTGACTATACCGACGGTGTAGTACAAAATTGCAACAAATGTACAAGACGTGTTTTAGAGAAGACAACAAAAAATGCTTTGAGTTGTGTGTGAATTTCGTCCAACCAAATTAATATTGATTAGTTGGTTAAATGGATGATATTTACAGTATACGCAAATCAAGGTGTTGGATGCAAAGAATGCTGAAGATGGATTTGGCGGTCCTGAAAATGCAGCATTACATTCTGCCAGCGTCTAATTTTTCTTGTTTTCTTTGGAAAACGTCCGCGTACATTTGAAAAATAATTTTTCTTAATAAAAGTTAAATTAAAAATGAACTAAAGCCGAAAAAGTTAAATTTTAATTGATTTATGATGATTAGCGGTTCAACCCCTGGCTGGGACTAAAATTCAAAAAATATATAATAAAATAAATAAATGAAAATATCACAAAGTGTTCCAAATACTTCTAAATGACTTTTCATCAGCCTATGGATGAAGTAATCCTTAATTTAGGGCAACTATCAATTAGCAACAGAAGAGAAAGTGGTGCTAATAGTGATAACGATAACAACAGTGTAAACAACAGTATGGATCAACAGAAGAGCTTTATCATCCAAAACTTAAAATTAGTCCATCCTTTTATTGGACAAAAAGATAAATTGTGCCTCTACATTAATAGCATAGAAAGTATATTACCCAACATTGTGGTTTTTCCTAGGGATGACAGGGTCTTATTCTTCAATTGCATATTGAAAACATTAGACGGAGATGCCATAAAATTTAATCAGAAGAGAACAACCAGAGGACTGGAGCGCATTGGAACGACTACTGGTACAAGAGTACGGTGAGCAACAACCAATTCCGACACTGATTTTAAAATTAAGCATTATTATATTTAAGGGTAATCTAAGAAAATTTTGCGATGAAATTAACAAAGCTTGTGTAGAATACACGATACAATTAGATTGAGTGATGAAAGTAATGAAAAAAAACATTTTATAAGAATGAAGCTAACTTCCAAGCACTAAGAATACTAAAAAAAGAACTACCCAATCATTTAACCGCACTTGTTAATGTGAATTTAACAGCAGATTTTAAGTCAGCAGTAGATATTCTCAGACGAAATAATGAACTAGATAACGGACACTTTGTACGAAGAATGACAAAAGTACTCAGAACCGATCACCCTCGTCATTATCCTCAAGTAGTGAACAATAAACATATACACCCTAAATTGAAGTACTAACACTTTCAATCACCCAAGTTTTAGGAATAACCGTAATGAAAAGTTTTAGAATAATTACAATAATAGTTATAGAAATAATGGACAAAATATTACTGTTGTCATACCTTTCGGTGAAGACCGTCGTCACTGGCTGTTTATTTAGTACGATTGGCGAGCGCTTTCGATGTAAAGACATCATTTTCAAGCCGCGTTTTGATTAGTACTGGTTAGATAGTGTAACGTGTTTGTTGCATAGATAGTGGTGGGTACAGGTAGTTTTGTCCGTTAGGATGGTGTCTATTTAAAAATGGTATTATGCAGGTAGATTGCCTTATATCTGTCATCTTTATTGAAGGTATATAATTTTAATATTTCTGTCTTTTATTATTAGGTAGGTAAGTGTGACCATCTGTGGGTGTTTTGCGTTTGTAAGTTTGTTTTAATAGTTTAAGTGGTGTAAAAATTGTGTCTGAGGTTGTATTTACTTGTTCGTTAATAATATCTCCGTTAAACGTTCGTGTTTTGTATATTTCCATGTTTTCAAGAATGTCCAGTCTTCGTCCTTTTTTACTAGGATGTATTAACGTCATACATTCATCTATTTCCCTTGGCTCGTGTTCATGTGTGTTAAGGTGTATTGCGAAGTTAGAGTCTTCTCTTTTCCGTTTATATGATCGTATGTGTTCTGTGAACCTTGTTTTTAATGTTCGTCCAGTTTGTCCTATGTATGTATGGTTGCAGGTGCAAGTAAGTCTGTATACTCCGCTGGTGTTAAATTTATCGGTTATTTCTGTTGATGTCTTGAGATTGTTGCGTAGAGTGTTGCTCGTCTTTAGTGCTGCCTGTAAACCTTCTTTTTGAAAAAGGTTAGTTAATCTATATATTTCTGGTCCTGTGTAAGTAAAAATGTGTCGTCGTGTTGTATCGATTGTCTCCTTGTTTTCTTTCTTCTTGTTTTTAGTGTTGTATTGTCTAAGTAGTTTGTCGATAGTAGTGCAGTTGTAACCGTTATTTTTAGCTATAGTGTAAATTGTGTCCAGTTCTTTGTTATATTTGTCTGGAGAAAGTGGGACTGTCTTAAGTCTGTTAATCATATGTCTAAATGCTGCGAGTTTATGTTGGGTGGGATGGTTTGAGGAACTGTGGATAGTAATGTCTGTTGTGGTTGGTTTTCTGTATATGTCAAAGTTTAATGAGTCAATTCCTCGTGTTATTGTTATGTCAAGATAATGTAAGGTTCCGTCTTTCTCTTTTTCCATTGTGTATGTGATTTTATTATGTATTGTGTTTAAATCCGTTAGAATTTCTTCTGTGTTGTCCCTTTCTAGGATGCATATTATGTCGTCTACGTATCTGTAATAATGAGTTATTTTATGTTTTTCCATTAGGGTTGTGATGTGTAGTTGTTCTAAATGTTGCATAAATATCTCTGTAAAAATTGCGGATGTCGGGTTTCCCATGCCGAGTCCATCAGGTAATTTATAAAAGTTATTGTTAAATCTAAAGTAGTTTTGTTTTAGTATCGTTTTTGCAATATCCATTATTTCGTTAATATGTTGATTGTCGTATAAGTTGAAAAGCATGTTACGTAGAATTGTTAACGTTTCTTGTGTGGGTATTGATGTATATAAATCCTTAATGTCGTAGGAAACAAGTCTCGTATTTTCGGTAATTTTGATGTCCTTAAGTTTATTGATAAGGTCTTGTGTATTGTGCAACATGTATATGTTCTGCAAATTTATTTTCTCTTTCAATAATATGGTGAGGTGCTTAGCCAAGTTATATGCAGGTGCAGGTTTGTAATTTACTATAGGTCTGATCGGTATATTTTCCTTGTGAATTTTGGGTTGTGCTCTAAGTGTAGGGGGTCCTGGATTCATGTTCATGTATATGTATAGTTTACCGTCAGTAAACGTTTTACAGCGTTTTAGTAGGCTGCGTATTTCCTTTTGGAATGAATCGGTTGGGTCATTTTTAAATTTCGTACATTTTGTCTGTTGAATGAATTGTTGTGTTTTGTCTATATAATCTTTTTTGTACATTATTACAGTCGTGTTACCTTTGTCTGCTTTAGTAAGTAATAGATCATTATTTCGTAGTTTTGTCTTTATCTGTTTAGTAATTTTCTGTTCGCTAGGATTTGTTTTGGATATAGTGTGTTCTTTTATTGTTTTTTCGAGTACATCGGCTATCTTGTGTCTTAAGTGTTCTTGTCGATCAGTTGGTAAGTATGTTATAGTAGCTTCGGCGTCTACAATTTGGGTTTCAATTGTTCTTTGTATTTTGTCAAAAGGTAAATTATGTTTTAGTCCCTTCTCTATTAGCTTTGTTTCATTGTCGCTGAATCGTACGGTTGTAAGGTTTTTCACACGTGGGTAAAATTCTGTGTTTGTGTGTTTGTCGGTCTGTTTTGTAAGTTTTGTAAACTTTCTTTCCATTCGCTTGTATTTGTCAGTCATTTGATTTTGTATCCTTTTATCTAAGTAGTGTAAAAATGAGGGAAATAAATGGTAAAGGTTTTGTTTTGTTAATAGGTCTGTTACTTCAAGATGAATGTGGTAAATTTCTTTGTTAAGTTTGTCTTTTTTAATGTAAAGAGAGCGTATCTCAGTCTTTATCCATGTCAATTGCGCTACACGCTTTGCGTGTTGGGAAGCGTATGTTTGGTTTGTAATGTTAACTGTTATGTACCGTGGTGTAATGCTGTTGTTAAGGCATTGTTTGTTGTACCGTATGTTTGCTATTGTCTTGTGCAGTTGCAGTGTCTTGTTAGTAAGCCTAGTTAAAAGTACCTTAGCTTGACTAGCTGTGTTTGGTATTAAGTTAATTGGATTTATTCCGCCAGTAAATAAAATACTGTTGTCATACCTTTCGGTGAAGACCGTCGTCACTGGCTGTTTATTTAGTACGATTGGCGAGCGCTTTCGATGTAAAGACATCATATTCAAGCCGCGTTTTGATTAGTACTGGTTAGATAGTGTAACGTGTTTGTTGCATAGATAGTGGTGGGTACAGGTAGTTTTGTCCGTTAGGATGGTGTCTATTTAAAAATGGTATTATGCAGGTAGATTGCCTTATATCTGTCATCTTTATTGAAGGTATATAATTTTAATATTTCTGTCTTTTATTATTAGGTAGGTAAGTGTGACCATCTGTGGGTGTTTTGCGTTTGTAAGTTTGTTTTAATAGTTTAAGTGGTGTAAAAATTGTGTCTGAGGTTGTATTTACCTGTTCGTTAATAATATCTCCGTTAAACGTTCGTGTTTTGTATATTTCCATGTTTTCAAGAATGTCCAGTCTTCGTCCTTTTTTACTAGGATGTATTAACGTCATACATTCATCTATTTCCCTTGGCTCGTGTTCATGTGTGTTAAGGTGTATTGCGAAGTTAGAGTCTTCTCTTTTCCGTTTATATGATCGTATGTGTTCTGTGAACCTTGTTTTTAATCTTCGTCCAGTTTGTCCTATGTATGTATGGTTGCAGGTGCAAGTAAGTCTGTATACTCCGCTGGTGTTAAACTTATCGGTTATTTCTGTTGATGTCTTGAGATTGTTGCGTAGAGTGTTGCTCGTCTTTAGTGCTGTCTGTAAACCTTCTTTTTGAAAAAGGTTAGTTAATCTATATATTTCTGGTCCTGTGTAAGTAAAAATGTGTCGTCGTGTTGTATCGATTGTCTCCTTGTTTTCTTTCTTCTTGTTTTTAGTGTTTTATTGTCTAAGTAGTTTGTCGATAGTAGTGCAGTTGTAACCGTTATTTTTAGCTATAGTGTAAATTGTGTCCAGTTCTTTGTTATATTTGTCTGGAGAAAGTGGGACTGTCTTAAGTCTGTTAATCATATGTCTAAATGCTGCGAGTTTATGTTGGGTGGGATGGTTTGAGGAACTGTGGATAGTAATGTCTGTTGTGGTTGGTTTTCTGTATATGTCAAAGTTTAATGAGTCAATTCCTCGTGTTATTGTTATGCCAAGATAATGTAAGGTTCCGTCTTTCTCTTATTCCATTGTGTATGTGATTTTATTATGTATTGTGTTTAAATCCGTTAGAATTTCTTCTGTGTTGTCCCTTTCTAGGATGCATATTATGTCGTCTACGTATCTGTAATAATGAGTTATTTTATGTTTTTCCATTAGGGTTGTGATGTGTAGTTGTTCTAAATGTTGCATAAATATCTCTGTAAAAATTGCGGATGTCGGGTTTCCCATGCCGAGTCCATCAGGTAATTTATAAAAGTTATTGTTAAATCTAAAGTAGTTTTGTTTTAGTATCGTTTTTGCAATATCCATTATTTCGTTAATATATTGATTGTCGTATAAGTTGAAAAGCATGTTACGTAGAATTGTTAACGTTTCTTGTGTGGGTATTGATGTATATAAATCCATAATGTCGTAGGAAACAAGTCTCGTATTTTCGGTAATTTTGATGTCCTTAAGTTTATTGATAAGGTCTTGTGTATTGTGCAACATGTATATGTTCTGCAAATTTATTTTCTCTTTCAATAATATGGTGAGGTGCTTAGCCAAGTTATATGCAGGTGTAGGTTTGTAATTTACTATAGGTCTGATCGGTATATTTTCCTTGTGAATTTTGGGTTGTGCTCTAAGTGTAGGGGGTCCTGGATTCATGTTCATGTATATGTATAGTTTACCGTCAGTAAACGTTTTACAGCGTTTTAGTAGGCTGCGTATTTCCTTTTGGAATGAATCGGTTGGGTCATTTTTAAATTTCGTACATTTTTTCTGTTGAATGAATTGTTGTGTTTTGTCTATATAATCTTTTTTGTACATTATTACAGTCATGTTACCTTTGTCTGCTTTAGTAAATAATAGATCATTATTTCGTAGTTTTGTCTTTATCTGTTTAGTAATTTTCTGTTCGCTAGGATTTGTTTTGGATATAGTGTGTTCTTTTATTGTTTTTTCGAGTACATCGGCTATCTTGTGTCTTAAGTGTTCTTGTCGATCAGTTGGTAAGTATGTTATAGTAGCTTCGGCGTCTACAATTTGGGTTTCAATTGTTCTTTGTATTTTGTCAAAAGGTAAATTATGTTTTAGTCCCTTCTCTATTAGCTTTGTTTCATTGTCGCTGAATCGTACGGTTGTAAGGTTTTTCACACGTGGGTAAAATTCTGTGTTTGTGCGTTTGTCGGTCTGTTTTGTAAGTTTTGTAAACTTTCTTTCCATTCGCTTGTATTTGTCAGCATTTGATTTTGTATCCTTTTATCTAAGTAGTGTAAAAATGAGGGAAATAAATGGTAAAGGTTTTGTTTTGTTAATAGGTCTGTTACTTCAAGATGAATGTGGTAAATTTCTTTGTTAAGTTTGTCTTTTTTAATGTAAAGAGAGCGTATCTCAGTCTTTATCCATGTCAATTGCGCTACACGCTTTGCGTGTTGGGAAGCGTATGTTTGGGTTGTAATGTTAACTGTTATGTACCGTGGTGTAATGCTGTTGTTAAGGCATTGTTTGTTGTACCGTATGTTTGCTATTGTCTTGTGCAGTTGCAGTGTCTTGTTAGTAAGCCTAGTTAAAAGTACCTTAGCTTGACTAGCCAGTGACGACGGTCTTCACCGAAAGGTATGACAACAGTATTTTATTTACTGGCGGAATAAATCCAATTAACTTAATACCAAACACAGCTAGTCAAGCTAAGGTACTTTTAACTAGGCTTACTAACAAGACACTGCAACTGCACAAGACAATAGCAAACATACGGTACAACAAACAATGCCTTAACAACAGCATTACACCACGGTACATAACAGTTAACATTACAAACCAAACATACGCTTCCCAACACGCAAAGCGTGTAGCGCAATTGACATGGATAAAGACTGAGATACGCTCTCTTTACATTAAAAAAGACAAACTTAACAAAGAAATTTACCACATTCATCTTGAAGTAACAGACCTATTAACAAAACAAAACCTTTACCATTTATTTCCCTCATTTTTACACTACTTAGATAAAAGGATACAAAATCAAATGCTGACAAATACAAGCGAATGGAAAGAAAGTTTACAAAACTTACAAAACAGACCGACAAACGCACAAACACAGAATTTTACCCACGTGTGAAAAACCTTACAACCGTACGATTCAGCGACAATGAAACAAAGCTAATAGAGAAGGGACTAAAACATAATTTACCTTTTGACAAAATACAAAGAACAATTGAAACCCAAATTGTAGACGCCGAAGCTACTATAACATACTTACCAACTGATCGACAAGAACACTTAAGACACAAGATAGCCGATGTACTCGAAAAAACAATAAAAGAACACACTATATCCAAAACAAATCCTAGCGAACAGAAAATTACTAAACAGATAAAGACAAAACTACGAAATAATGATCTATTATTTACTAAAGCAGACAAAGGTAACATGACTGTAATAATGTACAAAAAAGATTATATAGACAAAACACAACAATTCATTCAACAGAAAAAATGTACGAAATTTAAAAATGACCCAACCGATTCATTCCAAAAGGAAATACGCAGCCTACTAAAACGCTGTAAAACGTTTACTGACGGTAAACTATACATATACATGAACATGAATCCAGGACCCCCTACACTTAGAGCACAACCCAAAATTCACAAGGAAAATATACCGATCAGACCTATAGTAAATTACAAACCTGCACCTGCATATAACTTGGCTAAGCACCTCACCATATTATTGAAAGAGAAAATAAATTTGCAGAACATATACATGTTGCACAATACACAAGACCTTATCAATAAACTTAAGGACATCAAAATTACCGAAAATACGAAACTTGTTTCCTACGACATTAAGGATTTATATACATCAATACCCACACAAGAAACGTTAACAATTCTACGTAACATGCTTTTCAACTTATACGACAATCAATATATTAACGAAATAATGGATATTGCAAAAACGATACTAAAACAAAACTACTTTAGATTTAACAATAACTTTTATAAATTACCTGATGGACTCGGCATGGGAAACCCGACATCCGCAATTTTTACAGAGATATTTATGCAACATTTAGAACAACTACACATCACAACCCTAATGGAAAAACATAAAATAACTCATTATTACAGATACGTAGACGACATAATATGCATCCTAGAAAGGGACAACACAGAAGAAATTCTAACGGATTTAAACACAATACATAATAAAATCACATACACAATGGAAAAAGAGAAAGACGGAACCTTACATTATCTTGACATAACAATAACACGAGGAATTGACTCATTAAACTTTGACATATACAGAAAACCAACCACAACAGACATTACTATCCACAGTTCCTCAAACCATCCCACCCAACATAAACTCGCAGCATTTAGACATATGATTAACAGACTTAAGACAGTCCCACTTTCTCCAGACAAATATAACAAAGAACTGGACACAATTTACACTATAGCTAAAAATAACGGTTACAACTGCACTACTATCGACAAACTACTTAGACAATACAACACTAAAAACAAGAAGAAAGAAAACAAGGAGACAATCGATACAACACGACGACACATTTTTACTTACACAGGACCAGAAATATATAGATTAACTAACCTTTTTCAAAAAGAAGGTTTACAGACAGCACTAAAGACGAGCAACACTCTACGCAACAATCTCAAGACATCAACAGAAATAACCGATAAATTTAACACCAGCGGAGTATACAGACTTACTTGCACCTGCAACCATACATACATAGGACAAACTGGACGAACATTAAAAACAAGGTTCACAGAACACATACGATCATATAAACGGAAAAGAGAAGACTCTAACTTCGCAATACACCTTAACACACATGAACACGAGCCAAGGGAAATAGATGAATGTATGACGTTAATACATCCTAGTAAAAAAGGACGAAGACTGGACATTCTTGAAAACATGGAAATATACAAAACACGAACGTTTAACGGAAATATTATTAACGAACAGGTAAATACAACCTCAGACACAATTTTTACACCACTTAAACTATTAAAACAAACTTACAAACGCAAAACACCCACAGATGGTCACACTTACCTACCTAATAATAAAAGACAGAAATATTAAAATTATATACCTTCAATAAAGATGACAGATATAAGGCAATCTACCTGCATAATACCATTTTTAAATAGACACCATCCTAACGGACAAAACTACCTGTACCCACCACTATCTATGCAACAAACACGTTACACTATCTAACCAGTACTAATCAAAACGCGGCTTGAAAATGATGTCTTTAATCGAAAGCGCTCGCCAATCGTACTAAATAAACAGCCAGTGACGACGGTCTTCACCGAAAGGTATGACAACAGTATTTTATTTACTGGCGGAATAAATCCAATTAACTTAAGACAAAATATTAACACACACAATAACAATAATAGCCCAAACAATAGTGACTTTTACATTAATAATAGATTTCCAATAGTTCACGGCCTTACAAACGCCAAAGGATAAATGACTCAATCCAATCTCGCATTAGACGTTTCGGCCCTGCCGAGCCCATGAAAGTTGAAAATTTTCACTTAGCGGCCTCAAACCCGTTCCCATCATCTCAATAACAATACAGGGTAGAGCTTATAAATTCTTGATTGATACGGGATCCTCAATTAGTCTTCTTCGTCCAGACGCTTTGTCAGTTTCCCCAAATAAAGTACATCCCGTTTGTGTTAGAACAGCTACTGGGAACATAGTTCTCAATGAGACCTTAGAAATCCTTAGCCCCATAACAAGAGTTAGATTAGTGTTTTATGCGTATAGGTTTAGTAACAATTATTCGGGCCTGCTGGGCTTTGATAATTTAAGCAAATTAAGGGCACAACTAAATATTCCAGGTTGATTTGTTGTCCCAAATGATATTAAATATGTTTTTTGAACGAAAATCAAGAAGGAAAGGAGGAAGTAAAAAATTTTCCAGTTAATAAAAGTACCTATTTTGATTCGGGGATCAGCCAACCCGAGTATAAGCAAATTCGAGGTAATAAAATTAATACCCCGCATAATAGTCACCCAAAAATTAAATATTTTTTTTGAACGAAAATCAAGAAGAAAAGAAGGAATAAAAAGCCCGCCACTAAATAAAAATATTACCCCTGATTCACATATCAATCAGCTTGAGTATAAGCAAATTCAAGGTATTAAAATTTATATCCCGCATAAAGGCCATCCAAAATCCTTGAATTGTATTGATTACGTATGTAAAAAAAATGTTTAAGTTGGATCACCTCAGTAGAGAGGAATTCACAAGGTTAAAAGTGTTGTTACAGAAATATGGTAGCATTTTTTAAAGGGAGGGAGATAAATTAATCTTTACTATTGTTGTTTAACATAAAATCAACACTATCCACGAAGATCCAAAATATTACAAAACGTATCGTTACCCTCAAGTTCATAGGGACAAGGTTAATAGGCAAACTCAAGAAATGCTGGACCAGAATATTATATGCCACAGCCAGTCAACTTAAAATGCCCCAATCTGGGTTGTACCTAAGAAACTCGATTCGACTGGTAAACAAAACTGGCGCATCGTTGTCGATTACCGCAAATTGAACGATGTAACGATTAGTGATAAATACCCAATTCCGGTTATGGATGACATTTTGGATAAATTGGGTAGGTGTTTATCTTATCGATCTTTAAAAGACCTTATAGGAAAATAATGCTTGGTCTACCTGGACGATATAATAATCTTTAATACTTCTCTCCAAGAGCATACCAACTCAATAGAGAGGGTGTTCAGTAGGCTTTTGGATGCCAATTTGAAGGTGGAGCCTGATAAAAGCGAATTTTTAAAAATGTAAACCACCTTTTTGGGACACATTTTCACACCTGATGGTATAAAGCCAAACCCTGACAAAGTTAAAGCCATCTTGGAATATCCAAATGCTAAAACTGAAGAAGAAATTAAGCGATTTTTGGGATTTGCCGGATTTTATAGGAAATTTATCCAGAATTTTTCTAAAATAACAAAACGGTTGACACTTGCCTTAAAAAAGGAAATAAAATTAATTCATCGGATAAGGATTATATTAATGCATTCGATACTATTAAACTCTTAATCATTAATGAACCAATATTGACCTTCCCAGACTATGAGAAGCAATCCACGCTGACAACGGAAGCTTCTAATTCTGCCCTTGGTGCCGTCCTTAGTCAGAGCGGACACCCAATTTGTTTTGCCAGCCGCACTCTAAATGAGTACGAATTAAATTATTCTTCTACTAAGAAAGAGTTACTAGCCATTGTATGGGCAACAAAGTACTTCCGCCCCTATTTGTACGGCAGAAGATTCATGATCAATTGCGATCATAAACCATTACAGTGGTTGCAAAACCTTAAGGAGCCAAACCAAAAGCTTTAGAGGTGGAAAATAAAATTAAATGAATTCGGTTTTGAAATCAAACATATCCCCGGAAAGGAAAATTACGTTGCGGATGCACTATCCCGTGCAAGAAAAGTGAATTGTAAATTCAATGAAGAAATTGAAGAGAACGGTGAGCCAGCCGTAAGGCTGATAGAGTGGAAGATATTTTATCTGTAGCCGCAACAATTCTCTCCGCTGATGAGATAATTCCTCGTATATACCAATAACTGAAAAACCCTTAAATATATTTAAGAATGGGTCCTCCAAGGGTTTTGAAGATAGACCAGGATCAGGGAATGAATGGTGTGAAGAGTTGAATATAAAATTGGAGGTGACTACAGAAAAAACAGGTATTTCTGATATTGAGCGATTACATAAAACACTTAATGAAAAGCTTAGAATTATTAATACTTCAAATGACAAAGAATTGATTTGCATGCAAATAGAGCAAACAATCTTTACATATAATCATAACATAGTTCATTCCACTACAGGAGAGACGCCGTATAATATACTTTTTAACAAACTCCAACCTCAAACAAATCCACAAGATGTTAAAGAAAACAGAATAAACAGTATAAATATGACTAGGGTAGAAAAAGCAATAGATGTTAGGTACTTAAACGCTGACAATTCAAGAAAACGATTGAAGAAGATTGAAAACCCTTTCAAGAGAGTCGAGGTCGTAGAGGCCGCAGAGGATGATGAGCATTATGTTGTTAAGTGCAAGGATAGGCACGTTAGAAAATATAAATCACAGTTTAAAAGGAAGAAGGATCATGGCCGAAACTAACAAGAATCAATTTTTTTCAGGTACATTAAAATCTAACAAACCTAAACTTTGGAAGCTCTCTACCATTCTCTTGTTGCTGCCTTTCTCAGAGAATACACGAGTCGGTGGCCAGACGATCGAAATAAACAGAAAATAATTATGGCTTCGCAGTTGTTGAGCAGGGTACTTTAGATTACCCAATAAATTACAAATATCATATCTTGGCTGTTAACAAAACTTATCTTGACCTGACCTATAATAACCTTATCGAACAGTATAACTCCAAAAAATATTACCAAACGGACACAGTTGGAAAATACTTTACACTAGCGTTTAAAAAGAAACAATTATTTTCAGTTAGACATAGACGCGGATTGGCAAATATGGTGGGCGACGGTTTAAAATTTCTTTTTGGGACTCTAAACGAGGACGATAAAAGAGAGTTGGAGAGCAAGTTTGATGACTTAAAAGCGAACATAATAACAACAAACGAATTCAACGAACTGATAGATCACGTGAACAATGAAAGTAGACTGTTGCGAGAGCTGGAGTCAGACGTGTCAAGATAACAGAACAAGATCCCGGAAAGAATCTGCACAGACATATTTTAAGACAATGTAAAAAGATATCTTGAACATATCGAGGATATCCAATGAGCAATGCAGTTGGCTAGACTGGGCATTATAAACCCACAACTAATTGATTTGCAAACCATGACGAATTCAACTGTGTTGCAGTTCGAGAACATAAAAACTTCAATTGTATTAGAGGGAAGTTTAATTTATTTCATACTTTCCATTCCTATTGAATTCGATAAATATAAAAGAATAAAAGTAATCCCAATGCCAGACGAAAACAATGATGAGTTAGTACTTGACGAAAAAGTAGATTATGTAGCCAATCATAACGTAGCCTACCAATTGCTGGATAATAAGGTAATAACAATAGGAGATAAATGTATCAAAAATTTAATAATTAATAATAAAACTAATTGTCAATATAAAGAAAATAAAGAATCAAATTTTTTGTATTTCATTGAACCAAATATAATAGTTACAAAGAAACTAAACGATACGGAAATAAACTAAAATTGTATTGATTTGAATATAAAAATAAAAGGAAAAAATATCATAAGACTAAATAATTGTAAAGTAAAATTTGGTAATTTTGAAGTCAGTGTGAAACAAAAAATAGAAAATCAAAACATACTACCTACTGTACAAGACCTTGAAAATTTGGTAAAAGAATATATATCGTTGCCAAAACTAAAGAAACATATAGACATAACAAATAGTAAATCGAACAACTATTCTATAAGTTTATTAACTTTTATTTTATTAATATTACTATTAATTGTAAGCTTATGCATTAGATTTAAGAAGAATATTTTTATAAAAAACCGAACTAACGAAGAAAAAGTCAATGAAGACATCGACTTATCTTAGGTGGGGAGGAGTGACATATGCATACCGTAATTCATGAATTTCATGAATTGTAATATGAATATGACATGAACATTTATTTTAGTTTCTTTCTTATTGCATTCCTATTTTTCTTAAGTCGAAAAATTAAAAGATATTAAACACTTTGTAATATCAGCATATTTCATGAGAACATTATTTTATGATGTTAATTATATATAAAATGTTTTTTAAAATAAAAGTTTTTAGTTTTGAATAAAACTCAAAGTAAAAGCACTGTATTTTACTCATATATATATATATATATATATATATATATATATATATATATATATATATATATATATATATATATATATGAGTAAAATACAGTGCTTTTACTTTGAGTTTTATTCAAAACTAAAAACTTTTATTTTAAAAAACATTTTATATATAATTAACATCATAAAATAATGTTCTCATATATATATATATATATATATATATATATATATATATATATATATATATATATATATATATATATATATATATATATATATAATGTAAAAATAACAAAAAAATTTAGGCAACGAATATATACATATATATATAAATATATATATATATATATATATATATATATATATATATATATATTTATATATATATGTATATATTCGTTGCCTAAATTTTTTTGTTATTTTTACATTATGTCTTTTACTCTCGACTTGCTTTTATGTCCCAAGGCTTTCTTAATACTATACTACACTGTGTATTTTTGCTCTGTATTTATTTCATCAGATTCTTGCGTTTTATTTTATTGCCTATATTGTAATATCTTATCTACAGTAAATCAATATAAGTTTTCTTTTATCAATTTATTTATTGCAATTAATTTTATTTTATCTTATAGGTTATACATTTGAGTTTTTAATATCCTTTTTTAAATTTATTTTTATATCTTATTTAACATATTATTGTTGTTATGCATGTTCCTATGTTTTATAAGATAATTTTTAAAGTTTTTATTCACTTTATATGCTTATTGTTTTCGGCGTTTCCGTTATTGACAATATTTTGCTGGACTACCTACTCTATGGGGTGCCCATTTCATCATATATCTTATTGCCTAATATTTAAATATATGTCCCCTTTTTTAGTTTTGATGCTGCCCGTTTTTAAAACTTTTAATTTGTTTCTTAGTTTCTTCTAATGCTTGGATGATGGCTTCTTTTCTTCCTTCACAAATCGTTTTAATAAGTTCTGACTTTAACATTATAAACTGTATCTTTTTGCGGCATATGAAATCCCTTCTGTTGGTTTTAAATTTGTTTATTCCTATTTTCGTTATTTTGTGGTTCATAGGGTTTTTTTGTTTTGTTTTTATGTACCTTGGCTTCGGACTTATTTACGACTCATCCATTCCAGTATCTTTATTTTATGTCAACAATTTCGGCCATCTATTCTCTGCAGCATGTATTTCCTCTTATATTTCTCTAAGGGTTGCTCCATATGTCAGAGAGCCGGGCAGGTAATTATGGATATCATTCGCAAAATTGAATGGACAGAAGAACAAAGAATAAATTCGTTTTACAATATATATATATATATATATATATATATATATATATATATAAACAAAATTTTAAGTGACAAAACATAGTGCTAAAATTTAAATGTCTTTATTTTAAGCAAATTATTTATTTGAGAGTTATCATTTACGATTATGTTGCCTTAAAAGATTTATTTCCATTCAATAAACCAAAATTTCTTAAACACTAAATTAGTTATTACTCATAAAAAGTTTTAAAAACAACAAATTAATGGTCCATAACCGAAGTCAAACATAAAGTGTACTTTTCGACATGTAAATACAGTTTTCTTTGAACTGCACTTTTTGTGTACTATAGACACGTAAAAGTACATTTTATAGGTAAAAATAAGTTTTAAATTTAAAACCACCTAAAGACGTTTTTAAATGACTTAGTGACGACTTTATCAAGACAATTCTACGAGGGCTGCTCTATATATTTCTGGCCTAATAGTGAAAATGCGAATATTTATAATCAAAAATGGTTTTATTGTTTTTCAAAGTATTCTCCAGCATGATTTATACACTTTTGCATGCGCTCAAACCAGTTGTCGAAGCGCTTTTTCCACTCCGATTGAGACACCTCTAAAACATGGTTTTTAAACACTTCAACAGCTTCTTCTGGCGACGAAAATCGTTGACCACGCATTTTTTTCTTGATGTGCGGAAACAAGAAGAAGTCATTAGGTGCCAAGTCAGTGCTGTACGGCGGATGACCCATTAATTCGACGTTTTGGCCGGTCAAAAACGCTCTGGTTTGAGCCGATGTGTGAGAGCTCGCATTGTCATGGTGAACAATGATTCGTCTTCGAATTTCTCCGATGACTTCAGGCAAACAAATTGTAGTGGACCACTCAGGAGTGACCGTCCTACGTTGCTCAAGCGGAACAGTCGCCACATGACCAGTTTTGCCGAAGAAACAGGCGACCATTTGCTTCGAAGTGCTTCTTCCACGAACAACTTTCGTTGTATTTTGCTCGTCTTTGAAGACCCACACGGTCGATTGTTGTTTCCTTTTGGGCTCAAACGCATAGATCCATGATTCGTCACCTGTGATGATCTTATAAACGTCTTCTGAAGCACCGCAATCGTATTTTTGCAACATTTCTTTGCACCAATCGACACGAGCCTTTTTTTGAGCGACTTTCAAATTGTGCGGGATCCAACGAGAACAAACCTTTTTTACGGCCAGGTGTTCATGCAGTATCGAATGTATGCTGGTGGAAGAAATGTCCAAGGATGTCTATATCTCTGTATGTCGCATGTCGATCTTGCATTATGAGTTCACGCACGGCATCAATGTTCTCTGGCACAACAGCCGTTTTTGGACGACCTTCACGGAATTCGTCTTTGAGCGAGCTTCGGCCACGATTAAATTCATTATACCAATTTTTCACAGTGCTATAGGATGGTGCTTCATCGCTATACAAATATTTAAGTTCATCAATGCACTCTTGTTGTGATAATCCACGTCGAAAGTTGTGAAAAATGATGGCATGAAAATGTTCACGAGTTAATTCCATTTTTTTCTGTATTAAATTTTTCAAGTCACTGTAAGCAACACTAATAATTGTCGTACGTCAAAACGTTTTGAGTACGATTATGCTTAAAAATGACAAACTTTCCAATGGAAATGTCAGATTGCACTTGGCAGCACTCAGTGTTGCAAGGCCAGAAATATATATAGCAGCCCTCGTATAACATAAACTTACATTTTAATTTATGTGTTAAAATTAATTTATTTTACAAATTTTATAACAATGTGTACAAATAATTTAACAAGAAAATTTATTATTTGGAATCTTTTTTATATTAATTTACTTTAATTGTGCTTAATTCCTTCAAATATAAATATTTCATGATATCTTCATAATATATTTATTATTTTAAACTAAAAAATGAAATGTAAAACCTCAGAGTCTTATACCAAAAGCCAAATTAATTAAATGAGAACTCCATTGAATCAATAAGACAAAAAGGCCATAAAAAACTCCAAAAATTTTATTACAAAAACTTAGTAACCATTCAGTAACTATTTTTATTTTTTTTTTTATTTTTCTACATAACCCTGTCGGATTATTTTGAACTAACTCCTAATAAGATTAACTTATGGCTAACTAACTTTGAACTAACTCATGGCTAGCACAAAACTGATGCAGAGTGAGTCAATACACACACTGATGCATGACTGATAAGAAAAAAATACTTTAGAGGCTTTTGACAGTGATGCTTATTATTTTCAGAAAATTTGAAGACAAATAGGATATAAATTTTTTTTAATAAATTGCTATATAATTTCAATAACAAATCAATTCATAATTTATTATTATAAATTTGCTTTGTACGCATTTAAATATTAACCATGTTAAATTTTACAAATTTATTATATAAAAATTCCTAAATTTGTTTTTAAATTTTCTAAAAATTATCCATTTAATAGATCTTGCCATGGCGAAATAATACAGGTGGTCTCGAACGCAAATTCATTGATTTTCGCCGTAAACGCTAAATGTTAAACACCATAGCCCAATTCACAATCTTGTGCAAATGGTCTTGCATTAGAGCATTTGCAAAATTGTGTAGCATATTTTAATCATTACTATATGTTTTGTTGGTGTAGACAAAAAGAATGCTACACAATTTTGCAAATGCTCTGATGCAAGACCATTTGCACAAGATTGTAAATAGGACTCAAAAAAAAAATTATACATATATGTATTTTACATTTCGCCATGGGTCTTGCTCTTTGTATTTTGCTTAATATGTCGTGTTATTAATTCGACAATTAACAAAGAGTATCTGCATGTAGTTACAAACTCCAAATTAGCTACTACGAAAAATTTTAAAACGTGTATTTCTTTGTTTTTTTTTTTGGTTGCTATACTTGGGTAAAAATATCTGAAAAGTTACATTTGCTTTTTGAGTTATCAATAACATATGTGTTTTCACTAAAGTTAAAATTGTGAAAGACAGAAAAAGTAAGTAACACAGAGTTAGTAATAAAATAATAATTATATGCATTAAAATAGTGCTAAAAATAATCTTCAAAATGTATTGTGGAAGCAGTAGAAATTTGCGAAGATTGCTAAAAAAAGAAAGATCCATTTACGTATCAAAATTAAGTGCGGTAGGAAATACTGAAAAAAAAATTGAAGTAGAGCCAGATATGTGCATTATGGAACAGAAAAATTTAGAAGAAGAATCAGTGGTAGAGACTAATAAAACAAGTAATGAAACTGAAATGTTAAAAAACAAAACAAAAAACTTAAGTGAAAAATTAGGCGCTTGGTATTATAAAAACCGGCCAAGCCGTGCATGTTTTGAAGAGCCATCATCGTGGAGCAAAATAAAGTAATAATGGAAGCTCTTGTCACCCAAAAGATTCTAATGGAAAATATTACAGCCAAACAAAAATATGAAAAGGATTTAAAAAAATATTTTCTATTCTGACCGTAGATGATTTGGCGATTGTTAATAGCAAAATAATAGACAGCAATCGTGCAATTTATGTAATTTATTTACAGACTCGTTCTATGTCATCGTTGCTTAAGGGTTAGCATAAGACGCTAAAAGAGGTTTTGTCGGTAGATGTCATTCTCGCATGCAATATCAATGGCATTCACGGCAAGCTATCTTTACAAAGTTTTAAAAAACTCTTTGATACTTTAATGGGTATATACAAACTTACGTTCTTAGGTATATTTAGAAATTAATATTTGTTTTCAAACCATAGATGCAATTCGTGCCAGCGGTTGTGAAAATCCCGAAGAATCATAAAGAATTGCCTTAAAACTAATAAAAAAAAGACATTTTCAAGCTGTCTCAATATTAAGAACAAAACAACAGCAAACCAATGAATTTAAAAATACTAATAAAAACTAATTTTCAAACTGTCTAAATAGGTACAAAGGCAAATCAAAGAATTTAAACCATATATGTACCTAATATATATAAATAAAATGAATTTAAATTAATTTAAAATAATGTTTAAAAAATGAATATGTAAATATTACAATATTAAAAGGAAAACAAATGAATTTATAGATATTAATATGTATGCTTACAAAATAAATTCATCTATATATATATATATATATATATATATATATATATATATATATATATATATATATATATATATATATATATATATATATATATATATATATATATATATATATATATATATATATGTATATAAAATGAATTTATAAATATATATATTAAAATAAAACCAATAAAATGCATAAGAAAAATAAATATGTCAGTTGTAGGCATTTTCATTCATAAATAATAGTTCGATTATATGTTATCATAAAATGACACCAAGCTTACTTATAGCGAGTTAACTTTCGGTTAACTCACAATGAATTAACTTTTAGTTAAATCTCTATTAGCTGACGTTTTGTTTACTCAAAATAAGCTAGCTTGTAGCTAACTAATTTTGAACTAACTCATGGCTAGATCAAAACTGATGCAGAGTGAGTGAGTACTGACTCATTCGTAGGACATCGTGTGTAAAAACTGAATAGCTTTTAACAAGGTAGATGAGCTAGTTTTTGAGTCACCTATAACTCATTTCTGGCTAACCACTGACTAGTTTTGAGTTAGCTAAATTTCCGACAGGGTAAGGATTGCCATCGGAAACCATTTATATGTATTTGAAAGATTTAATGAAATATAAAAATAAAAATCGTAAACAATTTTATTAAATACGAAACGTGCCCATAGAAATACTTTAACAAGAATATTTATTATTTGGAATCTTTATTATATTAATTTACTTTAATTCAGCTTAATTCCTTAAAATATAAATTTTTTATTATATATTTATTTATTATTTATTATTTTAACTAAAAGCAAGTAAGAGTGCTTTATTCGGCGTTGCCCAATCTTACATACCATTCACAATATATATATAGCCACATGTATATATATAGAAGAATGAATTGAGATTTGGGGTGAAATTGAGTTGCTTATCTATCACTTTGGCTTCTGCACTCTTCTTCTTCATAAAGGAATATAGTGATATATAAGCGCGAAAGACTCATACTAACCTGAACGTTCGCTGAAAGAAATATTCTGAAGATGTCAGATATTTGATTTTCGGCTTGACCTGTACAATTATAATTTAAAAAATGACTCAAAAATGTAAAAGTTTTTTAGAAAAGTTTTAAATTATTGATAGTGGTTAGTTATTTTTTATGAATTATCGGTTTTAAATGAAATTTCAAATTTGTTATTGCAATCACAGATTTTTGCAAAAATTAAAATTTTTGGTGAAAAATGACTACCAGCAATCATTAGGCACGAATGATTCTGAATTTAACTGTCTTTGGGTTAAATTCAAAATCCGGTCCTACTTCTTAAATTTCGGGTTTTTGTACAGAAGCCCAAAAGCGGGAAGGAATAAATCTATTTCCGACTTCGATGCCCTTTCCGATTCCATATCGGGAATCCAAGAAAGCTGTCCGAACAGTGAGTTTGTTGTTGCTGGTGATTTTAATGTTGACAACTCGTCTTGGATTCGCCATTCGAACCGTACAACTCTAGAGGGCCAATATGTTGAGCTATTCGCCGCGCACAACCACCTCGCGCAATTAATTAACAAGTCAACAGGGGCAACAATACAATACTCTTGACCTTTATCTTACCTCACACCATGATAAGTATGAGGTAAGTATTCTCGCGCCTCTCGGAAACTCGGATCACTGCACTATTTCCGCCTCCTTTTCGATCGCTAATCTTTACAACATTTTAAAAATGGCACACGAAAGGTTTAAAATATATGTACGAAAAGGCTCGTTGGGCTGAGCTCAACTCAAAGTATGCTTATTTTTCATCTTGTGAAATATCTGGAGTCCAACAGCTTACATAGTGACCGGCAGTACGGCTTCCGTGACTTCGGGTGACTTATTGGCCCTCCTTTTGGAAAAATGGTGCAAATTCATTCACCATTTCGGCGAAAGTAAGGTGGCGAAGGCGTTTGATGAAGCGTGGCATAGTGCACTCACATCAAAACTTACTGCTTTTGGTTTCGGTAATAGCTTCACTCGACTTATATCGAGCTTTCTCAGAGAACGCACTGTACGAATTGTTACAGATGGGATCTCATCAAACGAGTCCAAGGTAAATTCAGGGGTACCGCATGGTTCCGTTCTTTCCCCTACCCTATTTTTTATTTTTCTTTATGACCTTCTACGTTAGACTTCCAAACCTATCTATTCTTTTGCAGATGATAGTAGCATATGCCATTCATTTTAATTTCGCAGTATGCCAAGCCTTCGGGAAATTGAGGATATGAAAAACCACATGGACGATACCTTTAATCGCGACCTTTTTGTAATATCTGAATGGGGACTGGCGAACAGGGTTCAGTTTAACGCTCATAAAACTCAGTGCTGTGTGCCTTCGCACAGGCGTACTGCTGAACATGCTACCTCATCTGTAATTATGTGTGATATACACATATTAAGGAGTCAGAAGCTCTCGATGTTATTGGCATGAAAATTCAATGCGATGTTTTTTGGAACAAGCAGATTTTTCATGTCGCAAAAGAAGCATTCAAGTGCCTAGGTTTTCTGAAACGTTGTAAGAAATACTTTACTCCATCTGATCTCCTTACTATCTATATCACCTTTATAAGACCAAAAATGGAATACAACTCTCATATATGAGCCGGTGCTTCAAAGTCTATTTTGGAGTTACTCGACCACGTGCTGGAGAGAGCGAAGTATTTAATCGGTGACAGTAGGGTATCCAGCTTTATTGACTCACTGGAGCATCGACGCAATGTGGGGTGTGTTTCACTGTTTTATCATTTATACAACGGAATGTGCTCTTATCACATTAGGAAACTTTTTCTTGAAAACCGTACGCATAACGCACACTGCATCAAGAGCACATTCTTTTGTGGTCGATTGGCTAGTGAATCACACTACGCATTACAGAGAAAATTCGTTTTTTAGCCGAACAGTTCGTATATGGAATAAACTTCCTGTAGAAGTCTTTCCTGTCACTTTCAATGTGCAAAGATTCAAATTAAATGTCCCCAAGCACTACTCCCTCTATCCCCCTTCCCACAACCTAATATCTTAGTTCTGGCACAATGCATTGCATAAGTAGGGGTCATCCCCTGAGTGCTGATCCTAATTAAAAAAAAAAAGAAAATTTTAGCGACAATCAACAAATCAAGTTTTTATGGCTTATTGAAGAAAGGATCAGCTAATTCTATATTCTTAGAAATATTTTAAGTGGTTGTATTTATTCTAAGATCTGGTTGCAAGTCCGTAATACAACCCAATACCTATCACTTTGAAGAAAAGTGAGTAGTGTTAACCCTCAACCTGATAGTTAGTTTACACAAGATTTAGAAACCGAATTTGTTTCACTTATACCATTTAGACTTAATCTGACTCCTTCAATTCGACTGAATGTTGCTTTTTATGTTTGCGCTTCAGAACTCAGTAATTTTTAAACCGAGCTTGAAAATTTTTTGTAAATTGGTAGATAATGCTTACAGACTAATCCCGTTTTAAAAGCAGTTAATAATCGTAAGAATTAAAGGGTGTTCCCATACAACATACATGGTTTTTAAGTGTATTATGAAACGAAAAGCGAAATTCTTAAAAATTAAAAAATGCGTATTGCTATAGCTCTCATAGGTGACATTTGAACCGCCATTTATTGGCGGAATTATCTTTAAAATTAGAAATTTAAATTGCTGCTTTTTTTATTCTTTTATGAAAAACTATCAGTGCCCACGACTTCGTCCACGTACTATTTATAATTTTCTTAAAATTAAAACTTAGAAAAATGTGGTTTTAATTATTTGTTGTAAAGTTCTGTAAACAGTGTTAAAAATTTTCTATCTACAAAAATAAAATGTACTGACAACTGTTATAGTACCATTATACCGGTAGAGTTGGGTGCTTTTACATTTATATCTCTAGTTTCCATACGAAATAACATATTTTATGAATAAATAGTATTTTATATTTGAAACAAGGTTCTAAGGGACCTCCTCATAAAATTTTATTCAAATCCATACAGCAGTTTATACGTGATGCGAACACAGACAGACAAAAAATATTTCATGTACAGAAACGAATCCGTTAATTTTTATATATAAGGTTTTGACAACATAAAACGCTCAACGAATCCGGACTACATTAGAATTTATTTTAATTTCATCGGGTTTTATCTCAAGCACTCAATATTAGATTTCTTTCTTGTTCAGCAAGTTTGAAAAAAGCAATTGTGAAAAAAGAAGAAGAGAGATACATAAAAAAAATTTAAGAAGAAATAGAAAAGATATGAATTGTTAACTGACATTGTAAAAAAATTGTATATATTTTTCAGTAAAAACCAATAACAAACTAATAAAACTGCCAATAAAATCCACATCTGTGTCCGCACATCATATTTTGGTTTTTTTCTCCAAGATTTGAAATCCAGCTCCGCAACCGTAAGGATTTATTTATATTTTTAATAATAATACTAGTGGGAAAGGAGCACACGGATAAAAACTAGATTTATTATCTTTTATATGTTTGGTGATATTCAAGGTAAAATTTCATTCGATAAATTATATTTTTGGTCCATTTTAGTTTTTAGAAATATTTTTTACAGCTTTATTTGTATTATTAACAAAAAAAAAATAATAATAAGCACAGCTAGGTATTACCTATTACTCCTTTTTAATTAAAACAGCTGTAAATGATGCAAACAATTGTGGTATCTCGAACAAAAAATATCTTGTTTAATTGTGTTCCTTAATAATAATAAAAAAATTATTGCTTCTACATTTTATCACTTTCTTCCTTGTAATCAACTTTGTTTTTTTTCTAATGCAGCAAGTTAATATCTTTTAAAGGAATATGCAAATATGACTACCTGTACTTTTAAACGCGGAAAACGCATGTACGCGCACGTACCAAACTCTTATTTTAGTAATAACAATGCAATATAAAACCAATTTAGAAAATTTTAGGTTAACTTTTTGTTGTGTTTATTAATAAACATAGATCTATTGTTAAGATTAGCAGCAACAGAGTTCTTATCATAGAGAAAGTACGATTCGACCACGTCAGCGTGCCATAAAAAAAAAGTCCAAGATTTTGAGCAAATTTTACTATCTCAATTTGTTGTTTATAAAGAAAATATATTAGGTGTTATATCAAATTTGGCAAGTCGCTTATGAATAACAATGCAGATTTTCCTGGATTTATTCCTAAACCATTTGCCGTTGCCCATGTATAAATACGATAGAGTTGCTAGTTAATAGAGATAACACACTGGTCGATTAACTTAGTAATACCACTGGTATAAAGTTGCACGTCATCCGCGTACATTCTTACATTACAGTTTGTCAAAATATCTTGGAAGTAGTATATTTGTGTATATTTGTGTATCTGTATCAGCCATTTCCATACAAAAATCTGCTCATGCCTACGCTATAGTCGGTCAGTCTATTAGATTAGTTAATTGGTTTGTTTGCTACAGTATGTGATGTGTTGTATATGTTGTGCGATCATGACCGATGGTAGGGTGCTGTGATATAATTAAAAATAGAGCATATAGAAAAAATGTGCAGGTGTTGTGGTTTTGTGATATTTAAAAAGCAGAAGCGGTGATAAAGAGAGCCGTGTGTCGAAGTTTCAAAAGCTGTGGCTTTTGTTGTTTTCTTTCTAAAAAATAGTTTTTTAAATGTAATAAAACGAAAGAGTTTGGAAATAGAGTGACGCATTGTCTTGGAATGTATCATGTTATTAAAGGTGCCTTTAGACGAAATGTTTTTTACATATGACTTGTCAGATTTTCCATAACAAAATACATATGTACCGTGCAAACGGTTTAAAACATTTCTTATGTTAAATACATATGTGAAAGTCATATGACAAATTTTCATTCAGAGGGTGTTCTATTTTTATATGACAAAGCATATGACTTCCAGTGGTACAACTTTTACTTTTTTCACTTATACCGTTTTTAAATGATCAAAAAGTGCAAAAAGCACTAAAATCGGTTGAAGTAGAATAGAGTTGACATCTTAATTAGCATTAACAGAGCCGCTAACCAAACAACTGTAGTAAACAATGATTTTCTTTGTAGGTTATGTCAGAAGGAATTTGCATGAACGTTTAAACGCGAAATTTAAAGCCTCTTTTTTATCGACATTTTAATTTAAAATATGAATACTACGAAATAACAGTTCACTGTGTTTACTACAGTTACTATAAATATCATGAATTAAATATATATTGCGTTCGATGCAACCCAGATTATTATAGAGACTTATTTTTTATAAAATAATTTCAATAACTTTTTCATTTTTTCAAAGGTGTACAGGACATTTATTCACACGCACACACTGTAACATATAAATGTTTTTTACATATGACTTGTCAGTTTGAAAATCCACATGTAATTCCTTATGTATGTCAAAGTAGTCATTTTTACATATGGCTTCGAATTTCTCGTTTAAATGTACATGCAAATTAATTCTGACATAACCTACAATAAAGATGTCAACTTTAATCTGCTTCCAACGATTTTAGTGCTTTTGACACTTTTTGATCATTTAAAAACGGTATAAGTGAAGAAAAAAAAGTTGCACCACTGGAAGTCATAGGCTTTGTCATATAAAAATAGAACACGTTCTAAATGAAAATTTGTCATATGACTTTTACATATGTATTTAACATAAGAAATGTTTTAAACCTTTTACACGATATGTATGTATTTTGTTATAGAAAATCTGACAAGTCATATGTAAAAAACATTTCGTCTAAAGGCACCTTAAGCAAACACAAAGAACATTGTAATAAAATTGTAACCAGAATATCTACTGTAGCAATAATTTAGTAAGTTTTCAGTATTTTAAAAAACAAATAAATGTGCCATTTGTGTTACACGCTGATTTTGAATATATTCTAAAATCAGTAAATATTTGAAATTCAACGAATACTAAATCTATACAAAAGCATAGTCCATTTGTGTAAAGTTATTATATCAAATGTATATATAACTCTAGTTTAGACATTTTTAGAATCTATCATGGTGATAACTCAACTTATCATTTTTTTTTAAATTTGGTAAAGGATGTGAGAGATATCTATAAGAATTATTTTATTGTAGTGAAACGAATGAACTTCTTGACACTACTTCAACAGATAAAACAAATGGAGGACCCAATGATCGTGTAGCTGATCATTGTCATTTAACAGGGTAATATAGAGGTCCCGCGCATAACAAATGTAATTTAATATATCAAACCGCAAACTTCATTCCTATATTTTTTCATAACTTTTCGGCATATGATTTTCATTTGTTTATTAGAGAACTTTGTGTTTTTATAAGTAGGTATATAAAACATGACGACCGTGACAGGACACTATATGATAAACTAAAAGTTATTCAATAAAAATTTATTTAATGCATACATATTTATATTGAAAAATAATTTATGAAATAAACAAAAAAAAAAGTAAGGATAGAGTTTGAAAAATAGTTCGGAAACGTGTTTTGCTGCTAATAATTATTATTTGATGTGACTTAAAAAAAATATAATAATAATTTTTTTTTTATAAGAAAAAAAACTATAAAATGTATATACATAAATTAATTAACATTATTTATTTAATTACAATCAATTAAATAAATGACTAACTAAAATCAAATGTACAAAAAGCAAAAAACAACATTAAAAGAAGGGAAACTTTATGAAAAATAGAAATTTTTCAATAATAAAAAATTTTATTAAAAAAAAATCAATAAATTAAATCAATGAACAATTAAAAACGAAAAACCAAAACATAAAAAAGAGCTTAAGATTAAATACAAAATTCTTAATAAATAAAGCAAATTATAAAAATGAAAAATAACACCCGGTATTCAGGGAACCGAACAGCGGTTTTAAAAGGAATCATCAGTAGCGGCAACACCAATAACAGCAGCAGAATTTCAGAACATATTAAAAATTATGATAACTTTGTTTTGTAAGCTTATGTTCTTATCTATTTTATTATTTTAATTGTAATTATTTAAGCATAGAGCATAGAGTAAGCCATAAAGCAAAAAAAAACCGTATTCTTTGTGTACCAATCGAGGTCGTGGTATTCATTTCTATTTCGTTATTTGATTCGCAGTAAAAAATTTTTTATTTAAATATAATAGGTAGCCACCAAACCAAACAAGTGGACTCCGACGGGGTCACAGCGAACAAGATTGAAATAATTGAGTCCCCAAAAATTACTAATATTCTACTGATTATGTTAGTTGTCATAGCGATAAGCAAGGTAGCTTTTAAAATTCTGCAATGGCATCAAAACTCCCTAAAGCAAAAATACCTTAAGCGATCCTTATCTCAGGATTAGGTTAAAAAAAAAACAAGTAAGAGTGTTATATTCACTATCTTTGTAAATATAGTTTAGCGAAGTAACTCCAATCAATTGATATGGAGAAAGGGCTATATCTCAAACCACATAATTTTGGATATGTCCTCTTTTATAGTACATCTCCAAAAACTTTTTAAAATCTATCTAATCATCCGCTTTCAAGCCTGGATTTGAATAAATATGGTAAAAACTTGAACATTTAAGAGGTGTTTTTATGCGGGACAATTTGCCTAAGAAACCTCTAGCACAAGAATATAGTATTGTTAATTTGGATAATTTAAATGGTCCTGGGTAAAATACTATAAACATCACAACTTTTAAGAATATTTTGATAGCTTTGGAGATTTACAACCACCATTGGAAGTCATCAACAAAAATTCAATACTTTAATTGTGGTCACTTGTGTTTAAAATTTCTATACAATGAATAAAACTTTTTTTATGGCTTACGTTCATTTTTTAATTCCTACAAACCTTTTTGTTTAGAAAGAAAAATTAATTATTAAATGAATTAATTTGGAAAACGTCCGCATACATTTGTAAATTAATTTTTCTTTCTAAAAAAAGGTTTTTAGAAATTAAAAATGAACTTAAGCCAAAAACAAATTTTAATTCATTTTTATCAACATTTTAACCCCTAATTTCATAAAAAAATAAATTAATAAACGCAAGGCACAGCGAACGTACATTCATGCTTAACTCATAACAATTAATATGATACTAAAACAGCATCTATAATATTGTGAGTTAAACAAGTAAGAATGACAACAAGAAATAAAAATTGCATTCGTGGTCATCCGATGGCTGTTACAAATGCAAAAACAAATGTACAAGACAAGTTATAAAGAGAGCAGTGAAGAAATACTTTGGTTTGTGGGTCGACTTTGTCTAACCAAATAATTATTGATATGAATATTCCTCGTATTCTTATTTACAAAATTAGTTGGTTAAATAGATGATGTATACAATGTGCACAATCTAAGGTAGATAGATGCGAAGAATGCTGATGAAGAATGTAGCGATCTAGAAAATGCTGCATTTCATTCTGCTAGTGTCTAATTTTTTTGTTTTCTTTGGAAAACGTCCGCATACATATGTAAATTAATTTATCTTTGTAAAAACAGGTTTTTAGAAATTAAAAAATGAACTTAAGCCAAAAACAAGTTTTAATTCATTTATATTAACAGTTCAACCCCTTATTTCATAAAAAAATAAATTTCTATACAATAAATACAATTTGTAATGAAAAATTTAAAATAAACACGAAAATAATTTGTTTCAAGTTGATCTTTTTATTTTGTAGTACATTTGACAACTGAACAGTATAAAACTTGTTTAATTTGTTTAAGCAAAATAACAGAAGTCTTAGGAGTGATTTAAAATAAGAGTTTGTTTGTGCATAAAAAAATATATATGCAGGTTTCTTCACACACAATGCGAAGCAAAAGTAGAAAGAACAATAAGCTATTTAGTTCTTTACTACTGCAGTATTGCAGTGCACATCCTCCCTCCGTTAGAAGGCTCCGGCTTTCAACTAAGTGCCTTTCATTTGGCAGCACAACTATCTTAGCAACAGGTCGCCTAACAGTTTTACTGCTTGTTCGAACAACTGCAACACGTGCGACTCCATCTGGTCCACATATAATTTCATTCACACGACCCATTTGCCATTTGAGAGGGGGAAGGTTTTCATCCTTCAGTAAGACCATATCACCTTCTGCAATATTAGAAGTAGATATGCGCCACTTAAAACATTCCTGCAGGTGGGTAAGATATGCTGAGCTCCACTTTTTCCAAAATATTTGCTGCATAAACGAAATTTTTTGCCATCTACTCATATGAGATGTTATGATGTCAGTAACCTCGGGTTCTGCAATGGCAGTTAACGAAGTGCGCCAACTAGGAAATGACTCGGAGTGAGGACATCGAGATAATTTGGGTCGTCGGAAATAGCACATAATGAACGAGAATTTAAAATAGCTGATATTTAGTAAACCAAGGTACGCAGCTCTTCGGAAGCAAGTACTGTGAGGTCTACTGTGCGGCATTGAGAAGCTCTGCTAATAACAAGGCTGCTGATAATTCTAATTTTGGTATTGTGATGGTTTTTAAAGGTGACACATGAGATTTAAAACGTAACGGGGTAGTTTTAATAACTTTATTAAGATCTGAGCGCACGTATACACAAGCCCCATAGGCAGATAAACTTACATCGCAAAATGCATGAATTTGCACTGCTGCGCTTGGTACTACAACAAAACGAGGAAACTCTAGACTATGCACTACTGAAAATTTTGAAGTGAATTTACACCATGCTGAATGTAACGCCTGAGGAAAACTTTCATCCATATGTAAATTGTGTTTCCATAATATTTGCATAAACACCTTTGCCCTTTTAATAATAGGAATAACAAGACCCAACGGATCATAGATGTTGGCGATAGTAAACAATATGGAGCGCTTTGACACTGCACCGTTTTTTAAAGTTGGTAAAAATGAAATGATAAAATGATCAGTTTTTGGGCTCCATGCTAGACTCAAAGTCTTAGTAATATCAGTTCCATCGTGAAATTTCAACCAATGCTTACAATTTGCTGTCGAAATACCACCTAATACCGCAGATTCATTGGAGCACCACTTACGAAGAAAGAAATTACCTCTTTTAAGTAGACTTGTAATTTGTTGCCGAATTTCATTAACGTCATCTATAGAGTCTCCGCCAAAGATCATGTGATCGACATAAAATTCTCGTTTTAATATGTTTGCGCCTATTAGAAAATTATTCTCTTCGTCCACAGCAAGCTGATGCATAGCACAAATTGCAGCCTGTTTTGTGCCATAGGTAACAGTGTTCAATTTATAAACCTTGGTGTCTTTATTTGTTTTCTCGCGCCACACTATATACTGTAGATAATCGTCTGGGTGAGAAAACTTGACACATCGGTACATTTTACAAATATCACCACAAAGGCGACTTTAAAGAAGGGAAAACGCAACAAAATGTTAAAAAGTTTTAGTTGTATTGTAGGTCCTGCATAAAGAATGTCATTCGCAATGTCCAGATCTACAGTTTTTACATATACCCTTTTTTTTAACAATTTAAGCACAATTGTAACTTAGCTTCTTCACATCGAAAAATATGTGAACGTTTTTCAAAACGTGGGCACGTGTTATAAAATGTTCTTTTGCGTCATATAAAACGTCACATAAAACCTCTAACGATGCTGAGGCTACAAGAACACTCCGCCTATGCGATGCCTTTTTTGTACTGTAATTTGAAGGCCTTGTCGGCATAGAACTTTCAATTTTCTCCAAAAAACGGCATCTTTTGCCAAGAAAGGATTCCAAGGAAACCCAAGTAGGCATGTTTTCTTCCCATTTTGTTTTAGACTTGAGATCAAGCTTTGATGTAACAAAATGCACCAGAAAACCATCAGCAATTTGTTATTTACTACTCATGGTTTGTAGAGCACGCATATGAGCATTAAGCTTATCACTTAGTTGACGCAAGCCCACAGCGGAGCCCCTTTTTTAGCACCTGTCAAATTAAAAATTTATTTTATATGAGCCTGAAAATTAACTAACTTATTATCTTTTTAATAATTCAATGCCCTTATCATAATTGGCATCCGTTGGTTCCAATGATGAAATGGTGTCGAGGGCAGCATCCATTAAGAAAGCGCGTAAATGCTGTAATTTCTTAATTTTTGTTATATCGTCCTCATCAACAACGGTGCAAAACATAGCAAAAAAGTCAAGTCAATGTAAGATCCACTAAATAAAGGTATTTTGAACTCCGAAAATCTTGATTTACGATTAGACAAAGTGTAGGTGACGAGTAAGTTAAGGTTTTACATCAAAATATATTCCTAAAAAGATATGGCGAGTGTTGCTTTCCATAATACTAGTGTCTATTTCTTCTAAGATACTTTGAGCTTTGTCGATGAATTTAAGACAAACCAACAGCTCTGGAGAATCATACTGACTTAATAGCGCTTCGTTCAGTGGCATGTTGAGGCTACTTATCTGTTTGATAATAGCGTTGACTTTAGTTTGGCATGAAACTAGTTTCGAATTATAACCAACATCACTTTTATCTTTATTACTCATTGCAGGAATAAATAAAATGTTTAGTAGATATTAAAATCGATTCAGTAATGTCACTACAAAGTGAATGCTGATCACGTCGGGGTCACCAATGTTTAGAGTCTGCAATATTTTTTACATACAAAATTCCAAATTGAAAATAAATACGAAAATAATTTATTTTAAGTTTATCTTTTTAGTTTGTAGTACATTCGACAACTGAACAGTATTAAACTTGTTAAGTTGTTAAAGCAAAATAACAAAAATCTTACGAATTTATTACAGTTATTCTACCTTGCAGTGAACAAAAAATTTTTTTTTATTAAGTTTTTATTATAATTTATTTTATAATGCCCCCAGGCATTTGTGTCAACATTATTTTCTTTAATAAATATCTTATCATCTAAATAACTTAATGAGAGCTTATTTATATATTGTGTATAGATTTGATGTGCCTTAGATCTAGATACATACATTACATTATAGAAAAGCTTTTTCTCCAACAAACGTTCCCCAAAATCATTTATTGTTAGTTTGTTGGTTTTCTTTTACTCTTACTTTGTCTATTTTAACAGAGTACATTTTAGCTCGTAAAACAATGAATTCCTTTATAATTTGACCATTACACTCAGCTTTCATCATTCCCAAAATTTTTTTATTCAGAAGTTGAAAATTATAAGGGGTTTCATTCAGATATGCGGATGAATAGATGAAAGTTTTCTAATAAACAAATGACAATCATATTCCGAAAAGTTATGAAAAAATATAGGAATGAAGTTTGCGGTTTGATACTCTAAATTACATTTGTTATGCGAGGGACCCCATATTCACCCGTTAAATGACAATGATCAGCTACAAGATCTTCAATAGCTAGAAATTTTTTACATTTGTTTTATCTATTGAAGTAGTGTTAAGGAGTTCATTAGTTTCACTACACTTAAATAATTTTTATAGAGATCTCTCACTTCTTTTACCAAATTAAAAAAAGCCCAGATAACTTAAAATAAGAAAAGTAAACAATAAAAAAATGATTAGGTGTGTTATCACCATGATAGTTTCTAAAAATGTCTAAACTAGAGTTATATGTATATTTGATATAATGACTATATGCAAATGGACTATGCTTTTGTATAGATTTAGTATTCGTTGAATTTTGATTATTTAATGATTTTAGAATACATTCAAAATCAGCGTGTACCAAACATTCATTTGTTTTTTAAAATTCTTAAAACTTACTTAATTACTGTCTACAGTAGGCATTCTGGTTACAATTTTATTACAATGTTCTTTGTGTTTGCTTAATGATAACTCACTATGAAAATGAATCAAACAGGTATTACATACATAAATACATGACCTGTGATTTGTCTGTTGACTTTTTATAAATCCGTAATGTAAATGATAAAATCATTATTCTAAGAATAATATTTTTTTTCAGTTACATACCTTGAAATATTTTTAATCCAAACGTAGTGAAACATTTCTCTTTCTTCAATAAGTAACAAGTCAATATGACTAACTTGTTCATGAGTGGTAAAGTAGTATGGACCCACTACTTTATTACTATCATCTAAACCAAACACACTTATGCTTTTCCAGAATTGTTGGCTTCAAAGACTTTAATTTTATTTACTGGTAGCGAAAAGTTTAAATTTTTTAATTTAAAACAACATTATTTTCCAATGTTATAATTTCATCTTGGATATTCTCAACTTTATAGGATGCAAATCTGTTAAAATTAAGTTTAATTAGATAGAGTGCGGATAATGCTGTCCACTTAAAACAATATTCATTATTGTTTTCCACATTGACGCATGCATGCTTTCCCTGTATTGTTGGTGATAAAGGAATATACTGTGAACCTTTAATGCATTTATACTTGTTTACATTAATTTCGAGACGTGATATTTTAATCAATGTCCAACCGCTCTCTCTTTCTGAAATTCACTTATTTTTATAATAACATCACATTGTTCGGTGTTAATTTTAAGAATATCATCTCTTGTCATAGATATTTAGAATAGACATTCCAGTTTGATGTGACTTTATTTCAATGTTGCATGAATCTTGTTCATCCTTAACCATCATGTACTCACAAAATAGTTCAATGTTACATATTATGCTAGCATATTTTTGAGTTACATCATTTAGCAATTCGAATTCTTTGCCTGTAATTGTTGATAAGAAGTTTTCAGGTATTAAATCGGTTTTATTATTATTTTCAATCGAATATGTTATGATGCGATTATTGAATACTGATTTAATACATTTTACACCTCCCACTGCATCTTTACCAACTTAAATATCTAGTTTTCAGCTCTATTAACCTTATGTTCATTTGTCCTGATGTGGTAATGCCAAGTTTTATTATTTTGTAATCCTTGCAATATTGATTAATTATATTACCGACGCCTCCGCTCCCACTGTCGCATCCTGTTACGGAGTTTTCTTTCCATTCCGCAAAACTGCAAAAATGTAAATTAATGTTTTACATTTAAACAAAGAGCTTGGTTTTTCATGATGCAATCGAATGTTTCTCCATAATGACTATCTTAACTTGTACACTTTTTGACAAATCTCACAAATAAAGCAACCCATTTTTTGTTATTTTTCTCACAACAAGGATGTTAAAGCAACAAATGTTTGCTAAGACTGATTCTCCATACATAAAAGTTGTCGCATTTAAACTCTATCTTTCGGATGAAGAGAGTAGAAATTTCAGGGGAAAGTTGTATATTAACCTGTTTTCATAGAATCTATTTTAATCTATATAGATGCATTTGATATATTTGCGTCAGCTGTAAATTTCAACCAAATAACAAAAACCATCAATAAAAATGAAATATATAATTTTAAATTTAAACTTCCAAACCAAACTCTGACTTTGGAAGGAATACAGATATCGATTTAACTTGACTTGTCAGAAAACAATTTAACAACAACACTAACCACCTCTTCCCCCTCTTACCGTAAATTCACGAAGCAATGATAACCAACAGCATTTTGAAAAAAGTTAATTAAAAAAGAAATTACCATTGGTGGTAGCATTGCAAGTTCTAAATTTTTTTTTATCGACATTTTAATTATATGACTACTATGAAATAAGAGTTCACTGAGTTTACTACAGCAACTATAAATATCATAAATTAAATATATATTGCTTTCAATACAACCCAGATTATAATAGAGACGAAAAAAAATCATAATCACAAAACTGAAACGAGCTATCTCACCGATCGAGTTATAATCAAATAAATACAAAAACAACCAATATTTAAGACTCTTCACAAACAATTGAACAGTCAAGCCGACGATGAAGCTAGAAACCGCACATTTATTCACACACACATTACAATAAATCTATTCCAAGTACAATTTAATAACATGACACATGACATGTAATTATCGAAAGCAGATAAAAGAATTATGATATTTAATGCATCTGAGTTTATATTTATTCTAGATAATGCGTCTGCGTTAGTATTGTTACTACCTTTTTTGTAAATTATTTTGAAATTATAGTCTAAAAATTCTAAACGAATTCTAGTCAATTTAGAGCTTAGGTTTTTATGAGAGAATAGTGCGATTATATTGGCATTTATGATATTATTTATTTAAGCCCTAGAAGATTTCTTTATTTTGTATTTACTTTTTTATCTTTCCGGCTTCTATTATTTTAAAAATTTTCACTTTCTATATGTATGTATGTATAATAACTTTTTAAAAATTTGCAGTTTTTTTACACTCACGAACGTTAAAGCTTCTTGCATGTTAGAGATTAAACTGATGTTTAAATTTTTACCTTCAACGTAGCGGTTCTACAGCATCGCATTTTATTGTTGCTTTTAACGTGGAAATGTCAAAAATGAAAAGAGAAACGCTTGCTTTGTTTTGCATATGCTTTTTATTGGTGGTTTTTGTAATTCGTAAAGAAACGTAGTAAAATATAAACAACTTTTGATATAAGCAACTACAAACCAGCTGGGCGGGCGACACTACCCAGTAAAAAATAATGGATGTCATTCTTAGAGAAGCGCATCTTATTTACATCCAAAAAAGCTAATAAACATTTTGTAGGTTTTGTATGCTATTTTTTAAATGTTTTTTTGAAATAACATGTTGATCTACTTCCTAGATTTACATTTTTCCTTGCATAACGACAACATTTTTGAATAAAACTTAAGTTTTTTTTCAGTATTTGGAAAGCGGATAAGAAGTAGTTCAATACTGTTAAAAACCAACGACATGCTTTCAATGACATGCCTATGTAAAATTCACCCGAATTGGCACCACTTCGTCAGTAGTTGATGCCGTGCTTTCATTACATTTTTTTCCTCACTTTTTTTACTGGGTATCTAGTAAAATAAATGAACTTTGATTACCTCATTACATTTTGGTGTTGATTTTGTTCTTCTTTACTTTTGATTAAGAGCTTAGTTTCTTCAGCTTCAAAGCGACCATGAATACAATTGTCCTTTTTGTTGTAAAAAGTTTTGTGTTGTAAGGTGACTAGCTTTGCCAAACTATGTATAATAAAGATTTTGGTTGGTTTTCTTCCTTTCTAAATACAATAATTAAAACTTAATACATTCTTTCAGCAATTCACAAATGGTAAGTATTTATTTATTTATAATATTATATATAGTAATTTAGGTAAATATTTCAGGCTAGTGTTTAACATTAGAATAATTTCGCGTTTTGGTTCAATTGATGGTTGAAGGTGACATTATATTATTATATTTTGATTAAATTTACTTAATTTTGGTTTTCTTAAAGCGAACAAATCGCTGTACTAAATATCAATGTTGGTATATTAAATATTTTCTGCTAAGCAGCAGTAAATGTAATATCTTTGTTTTACAATTTATTTAACACTAAATTGGACATGAACCCGCCCATCACTGATGAAAGTGCAATCAACATTTGCTAATCCCTTTGTTTGCTTACTTGCTATGTTGTTTTTAATGTCTACATGTATATGCATTTATAATCTTTGATGGTTTTGTTGCATTATATTAAAGGTCAATTTTTGTATGTTGAACATTTTTGTATCCAAAATAATAAAATCTTATTAAGTAAGAGCGCTATGTTTGGCTCTGCCGAATTTTATATACCTTTCACCAGGTATGTATTTAAATCTAGTTTAGTGAAATAGCTCCTATAAAAAAACAAATATTGGGCAGACAAAAAATTAAAAAAATTATTTTACATAAAACAGGGTTAAGCATTTTCAAAAATTTTTAGTATTTCCTTATAGATCTCTTTGAAAGCTTCTCAATAACAAATGTATTGACCATATTGGCAATCGAACTTTTTTTTTTAAATTTCAGATGCTCATAGCTCAGAAAATATGGGTGAGCGCAAATTTTTTCACTTGAAGTTTTTTTATTTTTATTTTTTAATTTTCTATCGCTCTATATATTTGTTGTTTTTTGTCCGCTGCCCCGAAGGCAGCAGGGGATCATGCTGTCTTTCTTTAGCAAAATTTTCGAAACTGAACCTAACCGATTGGTATCTTTTAATTTTCTCTAGATCATCTAGCGTCTTTAAAAAGTTGATTTCAACACTAACACGGCCGGACAGATGGATAGATGAGCATTGCTTAATCGACTTTCCTATGCATAAGAACTCAGAATATATACTTTATGGAGTCGGAAAAAAATGTTGTAATGAGCTGACATTTTCACTAAAGTGACTTATGGAAATGTGAAAACATTTGAGTTTTTGATCGAAATTGCAAAAAAATGGGCATAGTTTTAGAAAATAGGCTTTAAGAAACCAAAAAAAAAAACACATAAAGCTTTTTTTAACAGTATTTTGGGACAAAAAATGATTAAAGTCTTGAGAAACTCAAATCTTTAATTGCAAGTAATACGTTAATTGTACAGGACAACTACGGTTTAAAACCTTTTTTAATTAAAAAAAGTAACTCGTATAAAAACAAAAAAGCATACGCTTCAAAAAAATTTTTATGTCCAAAAAATAAATGGGTCGCTCTTGAAAAGTCTGAAAAATTAAGCACAAAAGTTAAGATTAAGTACATGCATATAAGATTAGTTTTAATATAGCCCACTGTAGGATTGTTTTTGTTATTAAATGCATTAAGAGTTTTATATATGTTTTAATTAGAATAAATTTGAAAACGATTTATTACCTTTTTGTAATACTTTCTTTGCTTTTATTTTGCAGTTTGGGATGGCTGGTAGCGCAAGGTGGAAGTGCAACTGAAGTATTTAAATGTCCCTCGGAATCTATGATAAGTACTCAAAAAACGTGTAATGTACTGTAATAACATTTGTAGTTTTAATTCTTTGTCTTGATAGTATTTGTGATAATTAACAAGGTTCCATTTTAATTGTACGAAGAATATTTTTCATCAAACAAATAAAATGATATTTTTAAAATCTACTATCGTAATTAATGCAATTATAGAGCTTAATATTCCATACAAATTTAATTAAAATATTAATAAGTACGTCAACAAAATAAAACAAAACATGGCCAAGTCAAGTTGAAAGTCAGTTAATAAAAACTTATAATAAACTAGTAAGATTATTATATTCGGCTATGCCGAATCTTATATAACCTTCATCATGTATATTAATCTAGTTTAGTGAAGCAATTCTAATAAAAAATTATAATAAATAAAATTGAGAGACTTAATATTGTACGACAGAATCACTCAATCTTAAAAAAAAGTTTTTTCAATATAGGTAAATTTACCTACACAAATGTGTAGGTAGGGTGCCAGAGAATTAGAAAAAAATAAGAGCTGTATATAATTTTTTAATTATTATTTAATGTCACCGGCTTTGAATGGGTTAAGAATTTTAAAACAATTTAAAACTTCATAAAAAATCTCTTCAAAGGCTTTCAAATGATATTCATATTGATATTTTAAAAAATATGGTTAACAACCGTACTTTTCTATAAAAAAGTTTAGAGGCCCATAACTCGGAAAATATGGGCGAGTCCCAAATTCATCATTTATTGTTTTTTCTTATTTTTGATTCCCTATCGCCCGATATTTTTTTTTTTTTTTTTTTTGATTGCAGTTACTGATAATTTAATTTTTTGTAGTTTTTCTACTTGCTGGTTTACTACATTGGTTTGAGCTTGTGGTAACCTATATGGTTTTACATATACTTGAGTAGTATCTGTTGTATTTACTTTCTGTTTATAAAATTTATTAGTTGTTATGTTTTAACTTTCCAGATAAAAAAATTCACTAAATTCCGTAATAATCCCCATTAAACACTCACGTACAGTTTTAACTGTCAGTTTCAACTGTTCAGTTATAACTGACAACCTTAACTGTGAACTGAGATGTACACAAACGTGCAGTTCAGTACTTTAGTTTTTAACATGGATTCGAACATGCAGGACGGTTTGACCTCTCTTGATATAATTTATGTAATTAAAAAAATTAATAGCGTAATAATGCTGTCTGCAGTGCTCCAGACTTTTTTGATGCGTAAACTTTCTTTTTTTCTTTGCGAAAAGCGAGTCTTAAGCTGTTTATTTTTAACAAAATAGATTTTTTCCGCGTCAGGTTCTACTTCTTGCAACTTCTTTGCCAGCTTGTTGTAGGCAGCATCTCTTTTTGCGCGATCATGGTACTCACTTTATTTAACTTGTCATAGGCAAGGTTCAGATCTTTATATTGCAATTAAATCAACTATCACGTGGTTATGTTTACGCGACATGATACGCACTCTCGCTCGATAAAAATTAAACTGAGAACGTAACAGTTGAACCCCCACACACGTTCACTTCAGTTGAAACTGTCAGATAAAAATATAAAAATTTTAAATTTCTCAGTTAAACTGAACAATTGAGTTGAACTGTCAGTTATTACCCACATACGTACAGTTTTAACCATGATATAAAAATAGAAGGAAGTTTCACTATTTGACGTTTGCGGGAATTATAATTAATAATAATTATATAATTTATTTAAACAAAAAAAATTGGGTTACCACAGATACAAATAAGAAGAAAAAACATATTTTGGAAATATTTAACCAAATATGTGTAATTTCCAAAATAAACTTAAATATATATAAAAAATATTCAAATGTATTTTACCACAACATAAAATTACAGAAAGACATTCTTTCTTAAAGACAATTTTATATAGACGACTTCATCATAAAAATGCGTTTATCATAATAACTTATTAAGAGTAAGAGTTTTACGAAACTAACCACCTTAGTTCAATAAATTGAGAAAAAGTTGATTTTTATTTTTACGTAATTAATTAATAATTACAAGTACATTAAGTTAACTGTGTTCCATAGCATTTTGTAAAGATATCCACATTGTTTATATAAGTTTTTTAGTCCTAAGCATTTCAGCATTACCAAGGACAAGTTCTTCTCCATTAATTAAAAAAGACAATAGAATTTTTTTATAAGTTTTATTAACAAACAATTTTTTCATCTTGTCGTGTGCAGCCAGTGAAAAGGGTAAGGCAGGGTGACAGGATAAGGCCATTAAAGAAACAGCGCTATCAATGAGGAATGAATAATGCTGAAAAGAAGAGGAAGATGGGAAGAGGGCAAAAAGAAAATACAGGAAAATTAGGCTTTCAATAGCTGAAAAGCCAAAAAAAATTAGTTAAAACGGGGCTTGGACGACATATTGTGGCGTCTAAGAGGTTACTTCGGTGGAACTCACCAATAATTTGTTCTTTTTGAAAATACGGAGATCGAAGCGACAAGGTGTGCCGAAAAAAAAATAGTTTGAACAAAATTTGAATAAGTTATTACCGGAAAGGTAAACTTACCATTAAAACTTAATTCCAATAAGAAAAAAATCAGAAAGTGACAATAGTTTTAAAAAATATTATTTTGGTTGAAAAGTGAAATTCTTGATTATAAATAAATATTAGTGATTTATAAAATAAACTTCAACAGATAAACATAAGCTACAAAATTTTTATAATAGTTCAAAAACAAAAGAACTAAATAAATTAAAGCTTAACAAACACAAAAAAAAAGAAACAAGCTATATAAATAAACAATAAAAAAAACTATATACATATGTACTTAGAACTAAAAGCAAAAAAAAAAAAAACATTAAAACTATTGTTCAAAAAAATTTTTAAACAATCGTGACTAAATTATTTTAAACCTGCAAGGCACCACCTTCATCGCTGTCGCTTCCACCGAGGGATTTGTCCACCGCAGAGGAAGACACCACCATTCCTGGGGTGTCAGGTAACAGCCATTTGACCATCAGACTGTACCACGTACGACCTACGGACGGCAAATATAAAACAATTATATATTTAGCTTTAGCCATATATAAAATTTAGGGAAAATACTTACGAATATTGTTATCATCCCTATTGGTAGGTTTTTGAATCAAGAGTGCGCGGTTAGGATTGAGCTCAAACCTATAGTTCGTCTCGCGTCTACGAAATATTACCGGTACAAGAAATCAGCACGGAAAGGAAGGAATCAAATGATTAAATCAATTTTTTTAAATATGTAAATTTCCTTTTATATATAAAAAAGAAAGATATGATATATTTCTTTAAATTATTTTTTTATTAAGTTTTTCTTAAAAAAGAACGTTCGCTAGCAGGCACAAAAGCTATGCGGTGGTTCAGAGATGTCTGCGTTTATGTAAAAAAATTACCTTGAATCTGATTTCGTTAAAAATTTAATGAAAGTGGTTTTTACTTGTATACTAACAATGATGCGTAAGAACCACAAACACACACTTAAAGGAGAACGTCAGATGTGCACAATGCGGTAACCGGAACAAAATCCATTTGATGGTTCCAGAGATATCTGAGTTTATGTTGAAAAACAAAAATGAAACTGAATGAAAGTGAATTTTACTAGGAAACTAAAAAAGATGCTAAAACTTCGGTTACACACTCTTAAAGCAGAACGTCAGATGTACAAAATGCGCCAGGTGGAACAAAATCTATTCGGTGATTTCAGAGATATCTGCGTTTATAATGAAAGGCCACTATAAAACTGATTTCGTTGAAAATTAAATTGATGTACATTTTACTAGAAACTAAAAATGATAATTAAACAGTCCATACTCATTCTTAAAGAAGAACGTCAGATGTACACAATGCGCTAGCTGTACAAAATCTATGCTGAGGTTGCGGAGATAACTTAGTTTATGCTAAAAAGTCACCATTAAACTGATTTCGTTTAAAATGGCATAAAAAATAAGTTAACTGTAAACTAAAGCTGATGCCTAAACCGTGCGTTCTTAAACAAGAACGTCAGTCGTACGCAATGTACTAGCTGTAACAAGATCTCTGCGGTGGTTGCATAGATATCAGCGTTTATGTAAAAAAGTTACCTTGAAACTGATTTCGTTAAAAATTGATCTTAAACAGTGTGTACACATTCTTAAAGATGAACGTCAGATGTACACACTGAGCTAATCGGAATAAAATCCATTCGGTGGTTCCAGAGATATTTGAGTTTATGTTACTTATCAAGTAAAAATTCTGACGTAAGCTTTGCATACACAGAATTAAAGAAGAACGTCAGACGTACACAATATGCTAGCTGAACAAAATCTATGCGGTGGTTGCAGATATATCTGCGTTTATGTAATAAGGTTACCATGAAACTAATTTCGTTAAAAATTGAATGAAAGTGGTTTTTTCTTTTAAGCTAAAAATGATGATTAAACAGTGTAAGCTAATTCTTAAAGAAGAACGTCAGATGTACACAATGCGCTAACCGGAACAAAATACATTCGGTGGTTTCAGAGATATCTGAGTTTATATTGAAAAATTAAATTCAAATTGAATGCAAGTGAATTTTATTTGGAAACTAAAAATGATGTGGTAACACACTCTTAAAGAAAAATTTCAGATGTACAAAATGCGCGAGCTGGAACAAAATCTATGCGGTGATAATTACACAGTGCGTACACATTCTTCAAAAAGAATATCAGATGTATATAATGCTCCGGCTGGAACAAAGTCTATGCGGTGATTTAAGGGATATCTGCGTTTATGTTGAAAATCCACTTTGAAACTGATTTAGATAAAAATTAAATGGATGTACATTTTACTGGTAACTAAAAATGATAATTACACAGAATGCGCTAGCTATACTCGTAAAAAAATCTATGCCATGGTTGCAGAGATAACTGAGTTTATGCTAAAAAATCACCATAAAACTGATTTTGTTAAAAATGACATAAAAGTGTATAAAAATGTGGTGGTTAATGAGGCTAGCTTCCAAACGGCTGTTTTCACCAAACACATAAAAATGGAACCAGAAGCACTTGCACTTTAGTTAAAAATAAACACAAGAATTTCAATTTTCTTCAAACTATGAAAAAGGGAGAAGTTACAAATCAACTTTCCTTTATTTTATTAAAATTCAAAATATGTTGTATCACAATATGATCAAAAATTATACAATGGCGCGAACGACAACAAGATTTTACATATCGAGTACAAAAAAGAACGTCTTTTTTTTAATAAAAAATATCTTAATGAAAAAAGGGAATTAAGAAAATCGTTGATGATCACAGCGCTCTTAGACGTTAGCCAAGCCACGAGTCAGGTTTGGGAATCTTTACTGTTCAGACATCAGCATTCCGGCCGTCTTGCAGTACTGCAATCTGAATCCAAGCCAAAGTTCTATCTAGTAAGAAAAAGAAAGAATGAAAAAAAAGAAATGCAAAAAAACTAAGGGATTTTCTTCAAGATTCCAATCTCGTAGTTCTGAGATTTTATTTTCATTTATTAATTACAAAAAATTAGATTAAAGAATTAGTTTGGCACCAGATTTCATTCATCTATTTTGGCATCCAGCAACACAAACGCAACGAAAAGATAAGAAGTAATTAAAGGCCATCAAAAAAGATAAAGTAATTAGTCCAAGTATCGTAATTATGTGCCTAAAAAACAAGCAAAAAAATCAGCATACACTTTCGTACAAAGTTTATGGAGTACATGATCCAGATATCAAGTATCCGAAAATGGAAAACTGCGCTAGTAGCTTTCCTAAGGACCCGTCAGATACACCATTTTTACTAATTTTGGTGTAAACATCGCATCCGAGTTTAATCTGGACTAGTAACGACACAAAAAATTGAGGGTCCGCCAATTGAAAGCCGGGAAACTCATCCGCAATTCTTCCGTCAAGCGATTTTGACGGCGTTACAATCTTAAATCGCTTTCTAACAGTACATACATACATTTCTACTGCGTCGCCGTTGCCGCGATTATCTCTTAAAATCAGCAGACATTTCTCCGTCTGTCCTATGCAAACTGTTTTGGCATGAAGTCGCCTCACTACATCATTAGACACTACTGAAGTCTCCGAGCCAGGACCAATTAGGACTCGCTCGAAAACGTACCGACTGCCCACTAAAATTTTAACAATCTCGGTAGGTTTTAGCAAAACACTCTCCGTTAGTTGGTATCTTGGCAACGAAACGACATCTCGACTTCTCCTCTCTCCTACCTCTCTTCTCCGTGCAGTTGCTTTACGGTTTCCTGGGTTAGCAGGAACCAGGGCTCGAGACGAACTAGGTCTTTTGCCCTCCAGACCATCGGACAAACGAGGTCCCCTGGCTAAGTCTTAGGACGAACTAGGTCATCTACTCATTGGGCGGATCGACGAACTAGGTTCTCTTTTAAGGTATATCACCGCAGCGCTTACATTTGCCCGTCTTTCACAAGTACGCCAGGTATGGTCGTGTTCAAGCAACTATCACAGTATTTAGACATAGATACAGGCTGCATCCGTTCTTCAACATCCACTTGCAGAAACTTTTTGCAAAAACGTAGTGGGTGATTTTCAAACATACTCGACAAACCATTTTGTTAGAAGCGCGATTTTCAAGATACTTTTTGTACAAAACCATGATACTGTAGAAAAAATTAGGTAACAAAGACTAATACATTGGAAGTACTATTAACTTCACAACTGGTCTAGTGATTTTACCAAGCTCTGTTTTTAATTCTGCTACTCTGATGTGACCATCTTTACCTAAATGTAACCTCTCTACTCTACCCATGCGCCATTCATTGGTTGGCATGTTGTCCTCACGAATAACAACAAGATCACCAACTTCTAAATCTTTCTGCAAAAACTTCATTTTATGCTGTTTTTGAAGATCTTTTAAGTAATCCTCCTTCCACCTTGCACACAAACGCTGATTTAGTGCCTTGAAGCGCTTCCATCGATTAGTAATTGACAGCGGTGATTCTATATTGTCTATTTCAGGTGGAGCTAAAAGTGGGCCGCAAATAAGAAAATGACCCGGTCTGTTAAAGGGCACAAAGGTCTGGAGTTTAAACGAGATTCTATACGCCTAGCAACGTTGAAAATACCTCAAAGTTATATTTAAGATTTCCAGCAATTCTTTTAAAATGATGCTTGAAGCAGCAGGGTTAAAATACCACTCAAGGCCCTAGGGTCCATATTTCGCATTCTCTATACCACCAGTGTTACGAAGAAATTCACGAAATTCTGATTTTATGATATTTGAAGCACCCACAAAATTTGTGCCGTTATCAGAATACATTTTCTTTGGACAACCTCGACGAGAAACAAATATTTCAAAGGCTGCCAGAAATGCTTGCGCAGACAAACTATTAACCGCCTCCAAATAAATTGCCATTGTGGCAAAACATACAAGTTAACAAACGTAACCCTTGATAATTAAGCAAGCCAGACCCGTATAATTCCGAATATCGAAAGGGCCTGTGAAGTCCACACCAGTAGTAGTAAAAGGCCGAGAAATCACCGTTCTAGAAGTGGGAAACGCTGCCATAATTTGACTCTCCGTTACCGTTTTTTGCAAAGTACAGATTTTGCAATGACCTATCATCGTCTTGATTAAATTTTTAGCATGCGGAATAAAAAATTCAGTACGTAAAACTCTTAACATTAACTGATTTCCACCATGCAACGTAATTCGATGAATAAAATGAACAAAAATTTTAAAAACTGACAGTCTGGATTCAATACTATAGGAAATCGCTCACTAAACGTTTACTTTGAACGTTTGCCAAACGCCCGCCTACACGAATTATTCATTTTTTGTAAAGAAAGGGAGACAAGTTCAACAATTTTCCTTTCAATATTGGCTAATCATTGGACAATTTATAATACTCTATAGCAAAAAAAGCTTTTTGAGCCACGATTATCAGTTTCTCTTTAACTGATTGAATCTCAGGTGAAGAAATTTCTGGACCCAAAGAATCATATTGCTGTTTTAGAATTACCTTCCAACGTCTTACTACAAATGCCAAAACACGCAAAGCTCGCGAATAAGAAAAAAAATTTCCCAATAAATCATAAAACGATTTGAAGTATACAAAAAATACTCGATGTTTACGCTCTTTTTCCTTGGTCCCAAAATCGCCGATAGAAGCATATTCCCATCGATCAGAAGAAGAACAGAGCCAAGAAGGTTCTTGCCACCAAAGCTGGTTTTTGACCAAATCCTACGGCTGCACACCCCCACTTATTAACTCAGCAGGGTTGTCCTTCGAACAAACGTGTCTCCAGCTATTTTTGTCAATTTTTCAACAATTTTTGATACCCTGTTTGCCACAAAGGTTGTCCATGTACTCGACGGTTTCTGAAGCCAAGCTAGTACAATCATCGAATGGCTCCAAGCATTAAGTTTTGTACGAACTTCATCAAATTTGAAATCGTTTTTGATTGTTTTTATCAAATCCGCTAAGAGATAAGTGCCACACAATTCTAACGGCGGCAGAGAAAAAATGTTTTTAAAGGAGCTACCCTAGACTTCTGTAACAACAAATGTAGGTGAAAACTCTATCCATCGGCAAATTTTTATTTTATCAATACCGCTATAATGATCTATATATTGCATCCACTTTTGGCTACTATTCTTACTTAAGTTTTCATCCCAGTCTGTTTTCTCGCTTCAAATTTGTTGCATCAATATTATTTGCAACTACTATTATCGGCCCTACCCAAAATTTTGCGATGATAAACAAGACTTCTCGCTTTGTAAAATTTTCCTTTGCTGAAATAGGAGAAGTTATAAAATAAAATTCATCAATCTTAGCATTCCATCGTATGCCCCATGTTTGGGTGTTACTTTTGTCGTTAATTTCCAGAAAATTGCGATTAAAAAGAAAGTCAACGGGTAAATCTTTCAAAATAGGTTCATCGTTTGCGATCCATTTTTTCATCGAGAAAAAAGGTGATGATAGAGCTAATAATAATTTATCACGAGCTGCAATTGCCAAAGAAATATCAAGCGTGCCTGCCAAAGCACCATCTACATAAATCATATGACGCAAAGTTTTTGAAGGCAAAGGCCATTTTTCCTCAACATCACTTGCCAGTTGGTGCAACGTCCTAACCGCTAAATATGATGCGCAATTTATCCCAAAAGTGACAGTTTGTAGCTCAAAAATCTTTAAATTAACCGTTGGATGATTGCGAAAAACAATAGGTTGAAATTTTATCTGTTCTGGTTTCACCAAAATTTGGCGATGCATCTTCTCGATATCGCCGTTAAAAACGTAACGAAAAAACCGCCATCTTATCACCAACAAAATTAAGTCATTTTGTAAAACAGGTCCAGTAAACAAAATATCGTTAAGACTTAAACCTGAAGACCAACGACTTGAGGCATTTACAACTACGCGGACTTTTCTAGATAAACTTTCAGGGTTAAAAAACTGCATGATGTAGTAAATAAAACGTTTCCGAAAAATATGAATCAGCTTGCTGAACCTGAGCCATGTGATAAAGTTTCATATTCGGTAAGAACACTATCATTAGTTGCTTTGAGAGCAGGTTTCTTAAGAAGAGAAACCTCATTTCAAATTCTCACTATCAACTAAATATTGCGGCTTAAACGGCAAAGAAACTACATAACGACCATCCAAATTGCGTTTCGTAGTGTTTCTATAATGCTCTTCAGGTATGAGAGTTCTTCCAGAGCCCGAAATTTCTCCAGCAATTTATATAGGCCCACCTCCGCATGCTGCGAAACAAAGGTGGTAAATTATCTCTTTTCACAATCAGTAAGACTCTACCGTTTTTCGCAAAATGTGGATCAGCTAAATTCAAACCTACTAACGAAGACGATTGGAAGATATTAACTAACTCAGTTGGTATATTTCCTGTCAATTTAGGCTGTACCAAACCTTCTACATTTAGTCTTAGGTGACTATTAAATCGAGAGCTAAACTCATAAGAACAAGTTTTTTGTAACGAACCTGCTAAAGGATTATTTAAACCCGCAACTTGAGCTCTAATTCGGCTAACTGGTAAGTTGAGTTTTCGCTGCAATCTTTCGGAAATAAAAGTTGCTTGTGATCCCGAATCAATGAGCGCTCTTGCACAAAATATTTTACCATGATAAGCTTTGTTGACAACAGCAGTCCCCAGTAGAACTTGTCGCGAGGTAACAGTGAAGCAGTATTGAACATTTTGTAATGCTGTCTGATTCGTACAAGGCCCCTCATTTTGGCTGTCATTTACAATGAATGATGTTTCATTTTGCACTGAAGGTGCTTTTACAGAAGCTCAGTTTATGTCCCTCACTGAGACAAGTTATGCACAAATTACACCTTTTTACAACTAAAAATCTTTCACCAGGGTTCAGGGGTACAGTGTGGCAGACTAATATGATGATTTGTAAAAGCAGGATCCTCATTCGAGTTAGCTACACAACGGGTAGAAGACAACGTGGCGGAAGTAGGTCTATTAATAAATGATTAAGCTAATTCACCCATTAAGGCAGCACAAGTAATCTAAGCCAATTTGCATTCCTTGAAGAAAATTTTGGCTGCTTCAGAATCTTCCTCGGAGTCAGCATTTTCACAAAGGTTTCATGTGCCACCCTCACTTTTTTCCACAAGGTTTTGAACTCTTCTTTCTCAAATTCAATTGTAAAAGACGTTTGGTTAACCTTGTAAGTCTCAATTAAATCATTTTCAAACTCAAGAAGCATACTTCTCAAATGTCCTCAAATTAACAGATTTTACGATTTTTATTACAAGTATTTAAAATAAAAATGAAAGAATAGATTTTAAAAATATTTGAGTGTTTCAACCAACAACAAATTCAAGTTTTCTTCAAAGTATTAAAATTTGTATATAAAATAATTAATTAAGTTATATTATACACAAAGGAAGCACCAGAGATAAGAAATTATAAAAAATTAGCACATGTCTTACTACCCAGAATGGATAGAGGACAAAAATACGAATTAAACGTGTCATAAGTTAAAAAAAAACTTTCTGAAAAACAGTTATTAAGCAGATAACTTTCGAAGGTTACGAAAAATCGTCTGAAGATATAGTTTAAGGCGAATTATTTTTTTTCCTTTGCCTTTGCTTCCTATAGAACAAACATAATTTTACACAATAAACAAAGATTTATTCGCTGTTTCACCCTGTATCAGTAAATATTTTTTTTATACACGTACCCGTTAAAATTTCATACATTCATAAGCCATACATTTTGTTACACACATAAATAATCATATTATATGCACTTGTTCTTCTTATTTTTTTTGTTGTACACTCAGCGTAGTTAACAACAACCCCCCCTCAAAATCTTGCGATCGACAGTGACATCACTGACGATTGGAATTTGCGATTTAGTTATTTCGTTTGTATTCTTCTGCATATGTACCATCATCTGACTTTACCGTTATTTAAACTGACCAATGATAAGACGACACATGCAATTGACAATGCTTAAAAAAAATAAGAAGAAGAAGAAGAACACACAAGAAAAAGTTAGTTGACAAAAGAAGAAAAAAAGGAAAGATTTTAGTCAGTCTGTGTTGAGCCTTGGGATCGAAAAGTGTTGTGCCAAAAAGATAAAAAAATATATTAAATTTGATTTGGTGATTAAAACTTATTAAAAATAAATATGTGCTTTGCATGCAGATATGTATAAATATGACAATACCTATCAACGATTAGAGAAAAAAACATTGATAATGTTAAAATAGTGCGTGCTGTTCAGTGGTATTTTTCTGTCGGGCAAGGCGATAAAACTAATAAAACCAACTTTTTATAAACAAGTTTTTTTACTTTAATGTAATTTATAAATTGAACTATTTAAGCGCGTCACAAATAGAAAAAAATAAATTTTGGTGAACTCCATAAAAAAATAGCTATTGGGAAAATTGTTCACATTGAAAAACGTTTTTCGCCCATTTTACCTACAATCGGGCATACCCGTTCTTCGCAATTGTTTACGTGTATTTAAAGGACAAAAAACCGAAGAAGTGTTTTTATAATTATTTAAAATACTTTTTACAGATTTAATGTAAATTATTAAGATTTTTTTAAAACTATAAAATGCTGTGATTTTTTTTTTTTTTTGTCAAGACATGGCAATTACTTAAAAAGTGTGATGCGAGTGGAAATATAAAAGTGCATATAAATACAGTATATTGCATTAACAATATATTTATGATTATCTGCAGTAATATTTACTGCATAATGGTACTATGAAAATTGCTAAATGCCTATTTAATACATATACATATGCCCCGTAATAGACGAAAATGAAAAGAAAAGATATTAAAAGTAATTAAGTTAAATTTATTTCAACTTATTTATTATTATTATTTATTTCTTCGAAAAAAAACATTGTTTTAACAGCGAACAGAAATTGGAAAATTTTTGAAAATGAGAAAAGGTACAGTTGTGCGCAAAAATCTTTTGTAAAACAAATAATAAAATCACTAAGAATCCGCACTTTTCTATAAAAAAATGAAAAAAAAATTAGTTCCAAAAATTATTTTAAAAAAAGATAATTAAGTTATGTGTTTGCAAGCACAGAAAAGAATTTGTGAATGTCATTTTTCTTTCAAATTGCCTAGCAGGGGATAAATTGAATAGTTTTTTTTTTTTTGCCTAAATTCCATAATATAAATAAACTAATTTATGTGAAAATTCATGTACAAGACAAATAAATCGAATTTATAAACAAAAAAAGAACCCCAAACAAAAGACAAAACAAATCACAGTGCCCGGCAATGGGACCATCCGCAGGCCTTCGCCATTAGCGTTTCTTTATCATTTTTATCACCAGCAACGACATCTTTACCTCCCGCAACGACATCTTTACCACCAGCAACGACAACATCATCCTTAGATAAGTAACTTACTTCATTTGAATATAATTATATTATATCATGCCATATTATTTTGTATTTTATGTTTAATTTCTTAATTTTACAGTAGCTTTAAGCAATTTTTATTATCACTTATATAGTACCCTATATTAAAAAAATTATTATACATCTTTAGCACATACTTAAATTGTATACATACTTAAATTGTATAAAAATGGAACTGTAAGCTTCTTATTTTTGAAGGATTGCTGGATGGAGGTGAGTTAGAGGGGGCAACATATATATTAGGGACAGGTTAAAAATTAGGGTACTCTGCCTGTAATTGCGTTTGACTTTGAGTCAATGGGAGGGAACAAAAAGGTACCCAGCCTGGCATAACAACTGGCCAAGGTAATATATCTACACACTAATGGTAGAATTAAAATGGCATGTGTAGTGTATTTATTTGTTTACGCGCCACGTAACTTAAGGGTAAAGAACCAACCGTACCGTAACCGTAGCTAGTCGGAGGAGAAAATCTATAAACATGCCGCTTGATCGTATTTTGCTTTGCTTCCGGTGACAATTCGTAACGGGTTTCAGTGTGTCGCAAATGGCGTGTAACAGGTGGTAGTGATGAAGAATTCACTAATTTTTGCAGGTAGCCTAACTGCTAAGCTCCATATATAAAAAATCTCAAAGCGAATTGATAACCAGGTGGTATCATCAGCATGAAGTACTGTTCGAAATAACGTCAAATTTTTGTTTTTTTCAATTCTGTTTATTTTTTGTTTCTTGTGTTTTTTATTTGTTAGTTATGAACATATACTCTAGTTCAAATAATTGGAACCAAATAAATTTTTGTTTTAGTAGGACATATCTTCCTCCAGAGAGCTAAATTCAACTTTCATCGGAAATGGATTTTTTTTAAGATTCTAAAAATAACAACGAAAATATCAGAGTTTAAGGCAAAAGTTTTTAACTTCATATTTTTTTTAAGAAGTATTTGCATTTAATTTAGTTCAATAACTATGAATATTAGTAGAAAATAAATTAGCTTCTACTAAACATTACTGAAAAATGGGCAAGAAAAGTATATTAAATAGTTAATGGCCTATCAAGCCATTGCAAAAGAAATTGGGCTATATTATTAACTGTTTTCGGAAACTTAAAAAAAAATTGAAAGCGATGGGAAGAAGTGCAAGGTGTTTCTATGTAAAAATAAATTTACTTGTAGTTTTGAGTTGTTATAATCATTTGATCCTGAGTGTATGTATGTTTGTATATATAAATACAAAACTAAGAAAAAATTTGGCAAAAATGTAATTTCTTGTTCCATGATTAAGCTTATTGCACAACTTTTTGTTATGTTATTTCGTTACTTAAACGCTATTTATTATTAAAAAGGAAAAAAAAAAATATATAAAAAAAAAACAGAATTTATTTTTGTTATGTTAAAAGTAAGTGCCTGGTTTTTTCTTGTTTTGAATTTTTGACCGTTTGCTTTCTATGTTTTCAAAGCAAATAAAAATTTTATTCGCTTCAACCGATTGTTTTTGACACGGCCTCGTACAAAAAAGTTGCTTTGTTGTATCAATTCACCGATGACAACACCTTATTGATTCGCCTTAAATAATCTGTATACAGTTTCACAGTATATCTATATCAAGTACATGCAAGTCTACAACAAATACAACATTAAAACAACAACAGACAATTTGTTTGTGTAAAAACCTAGTATTGTGACAAAAAGCAACTGACTACAATACAAGGATGCTGAAGTCGGTAAACTTATACTTTCTTTTTAACATAATTTTAAAATCAAATTTTTTAAATAATAGTTGTTGTTTTTAATAACAACAATGTAATTTACAAGATTTGCGGAGGAGCTTAAAAAAATATGTTAACTGCAATTTGAGACATAAATATTCGCTTTTAAAATTTCGTTTACCGCCACCGATGCAAAAAAACGAAAATTAAAAACAGTTATACACAAAGAAGAAACACTAAAGTAAATATTTGAATATTATTTAAAAATTGATGGAAATAATCTTAAAATCGCACAAATTAAAACTTTATTACTGCCCATAACAAAATTCTTGTTTAAATAACTTTTCAATGCAGTTTTTCCAGAACACATCACACGCATAAAAAAATATTTTTTTTTATTAAAGAAATGGCGCTTAAAAAAAGTAAACAAATTTTGACGTAATGGAATATAAAAAACGAGGCGAAAAACTTTTAGCTGAGCTCCTGCATGTACTTGTTATAGATCAAGGCGAATTAATACAGGTGATTGCACGGCTACAACAATGCAACAGCACAAAAAACAACAGGGAATTTGTTGCTACAAAATTTATGTATGTTGTCAAAAGAAAAAACTAAAAAAATAAACATAAGAAATTGGAAAAAATTAGACAATTATTTTTTTAAATTTTTACCAGAATTCTGCTGTGATGCATTATACAAGAAATGCACGTTGCGACCTGTTGTACAACTTGAGAAGGATGTACAACAGATTGCAATAATTGTGGTGTAGTTGTATGAAGTTGCGCGTTGGTTGTACGAGAGGTCAAGAAGTTTTGATTTTTTGGCAACGTTAGTTGACATTTTGCACAACATTATTCTATTTTACTTTTCATTTTCGTAGTGACAACGTAGCAAAACACATGTTCGCCATGTTATAGACATACTTTGTACCAGGGCGAATCTATTCACCAGGTGGCAGCGACTGTCAAACTCCATATATAAAAAATCGTCAACGCTGCCACCTGGTAAATTTATTCGCCTTGCTTTGTACAGTTTTTTGTATGTAGTTTGACAATTGGGCTAACAGCGGAAATCAACGATTTCGCCATAGCTACCAGCTATTTCCCCATTCCATGAACAAATACTCGATTATACCATATTATATATAAAAATTTTGGAGGTTCGTAACTCCGAAACCAAGAGTTGACGCCATTTTTTCACTTTTTCTTGCTTAAAATTGCATTATGTAGCCAGTAGGCAACTGGCGTGGTGCCCGTAAACTTTATTTGTTCCTTGCATGTAGAATTTTTTGCAAAAATTAAAATTTTTGGTAAAATTTTCGAGAAATTATTATTTTGGTAAATCAAGTTCGTAAACTATTATATTTTTAGAAATGAATTTGATTTTCAAAGCGTAATTAATTAAACATATAATTATGCACATTAATATGAAGTGTATTATTATATATGTTAAGTTAAACGGATATGCGCATATTTTGTTCGATTTCCCCTTACAAATTTTTTTCGTACAGTCTTTCAAGAAACAAACTTAATGACGATCGATTCATATTTTTATCCTCTTTCGATCGCATATAGTAATATATGTGCATGCGAAACAGTTTCCGAGATATAAGCAAAAAACTAAACTTATATTTTTAAGCGATTTTTTAATATTTAAAAAGTTTGCCACTTAATAACTTTTTTCCGTCAGTGTTTAAGAAATCAAGCTATACCACGACTGATTCGTATTTGTATCTTCTTTCGATCGTATATAGCGGTATATGTGTGCGCGGAATAGTTTTCAAGATATAAATAAAAAACTAAAGTTATAAATTTGTGCGATTTTTTTAAATTTCAAAAGTTTGCCGCTTAATAATTTTTTTCGTACAGTTTTTCAGGAAACAGGCTATACCACGATCGATTCGTATTGCTATCCTCTTTCGATCATATGTAGCGGTATATACGCACCCGTAATAGTTTTCGAGATATAATTGAAAAACTAAAGTTATAAATTTGAGCGATTTGTTTAAATTTTTAAAGTTTGCCGCTTAATAACTTTTTTCGTGCAGTTTTTCATTAAACAAATTATACCACGATCGATTCATATTTTTATCCATTTTCGATCGTATATAGCGGTATATTTGCACGCTGAATAGTTTTCGAGATTTAAGCGAAAAGCTATAGTTATAAATTTGAGCGATTTTTTTTACAATTGAAAGTTTGCTGGCTTATAACTTTTCTCGTACAGTCTTTCAAGAAACAAGCTATACCATGATATATTCTTATTTTTAGCCTTTATTTTGGTCGATTTGTGTTGGCCATCAAAATTAATGACTATATGTTTTATATTTGAAAATAGAGAAAATGGCAACCTAAAAATTAGATTCTGCAAGCTAGGATCTTTTTATTTTAAATTTTTATTTTACAATACATTAAAAATTGACGAATTGTGACTTTAAGAACTCTTATTTTTTATCAAATTTTGTTTACATTTTTATAATGAACGACATAAATACTCTATTGTCAGAGTTTGTTTTCCTCTCCTACGTATAGTTCTTACGTATCAGCTGTTGTTATTTTTTTTTAATTTTTTTAGTTTTTTTTTAATTTTTTTACTATTATCGAGTACACTTTAACACAGTTGTATTAAACATAATAAAAAAATGAATATCAAACATAAGATATAAATTTAAAATAAGGATTAATAATAAATGCTAGTTTAGTAGAGTACAGTTTTTGGTAGTGTGTGTATATATTAGTTACAATAAATGTTAACTTATGTAGATAAATATTTCAATATGAAAATTTATTATTCGGAATCTTTTGAGGTTTGTAACGACACGTTCTCCGCTAGTTGCTGGGATAGCTGCAGCGGAGTCCAGGGTCGTTGCAATTTTGATTTATCGTCGTTTTATTCCTTTATTTCTTAAGACTATAGCGTCGGCTAATCAACGGTCGGGAACGAAGCTACAAATGGCAGCAGCGGTTGGAGTATGCGAGCTGCGGTAAAACAGTCAGCGACAACAACGGAATTCAGCCGTTTAACCAAAACGAACGGGCCCAACGGGCAGTTCCGCTAATAGTTAGCGTAGCGTAGTTGATGATCGGGGAAGAGGGCGACACTACCGGGCGACAACGGCACGGGTAGCGGCCACACAGGCAGCGCCGACAGCGCAGGTGCTATGACGTTTGAACAGGCGGCGCAAACAGCGATGGCGTGGATAACGCTCAGACAGGCGGCGCACGCAGCGATGACGTAGGCAGCGTTAAAACAGCGGAGCAAAAGAGCGATGGCGCAGGTAACGCTCAAACAGGCGGCGCACGCAGCGATGACGTAGGCCGCGCTTAAACAGCGGTGGCGCAGGTAGCGCTCAAACAGGAGGCGCACGCAGCGATGACGTAAACAGCGGCGCAAAAGAGCGATGGCGCAGGTAGCGATCAAACAGGCGGCGCACGCAGCGATGACGTAGACAGCGCTTAAACAGCGGTGGCGCAGGTAGCGCTCAAACAGGCGGCGCAAAAGAGCGATGGCGCAGGTAGCGCTCAAACAGGCGGCGCACGCAGCGATGACGTAAACAGCGGCGCAAACAGAGATGGTGCAGGTAGCGCTTAGACAGCGGTGGCGCAGGTATCGCTCGACAAGCTGCGACACGGCACGGGCAGCGGCGCAGGTAGGACTCCCACAGCGATGGAGCAGGTAGCGCTTAAACAGCGGTGGCGCAGGTAGCGCTCGAACAAGCAGCGACGTTGCCGGGCGACAACGGAACGGACAGCGGCAAAACAGCGATGGCGCAACGACGTTAAAAAAACGCGGTACTTGGGTGGGGCGCAGCAATTGCTGGGGCCACTCGACCGTGTGGAGTAGTACTGGGGAATTTACAATTTCTCACCAGCACTAGCCACAGGCTTGTGCCAACACCAGTAGAAGTTTAACTTCTGAAGGGTGTTTTTACCAAACAATTTCAGTCGTTCTGTCGATAAGAAATATATTGGGGAATTTGCAATTCCTCACCAACTGACCTCTTACCTGCAGGCGAGCTGCTTGCTAACTCACTCGTTTTTGAAAATGTTCGGCCTTTTATACTTGTGCGTGGGCACACACACTCGCACACACACAGACTAACGATTGTTTGTTTTCGTTGTTTGACAGCCATCAGCGGTGTATTTACTTGTAGGTAGCAGCTGACTGTTTGGTTGGTTTGTTTGTGCTTGACTCCTAGGTGGCGCTGAATTTGCCCGACCGTTAATTTAAATTTACTTAAAATTAAAATACTTCAACTTAGCCAAATAATTCAATTTTAATAACAATTTATAACTTAAAACATACTTCTAGTTTAGCTTAGAACAAAAATAATAAGCATAAAAAAAAAATAATAAAAGAAAAATTAAAATAAAAGTTCATATTGTGTAGGGGAAAACGAGGGCACGACTTTCGCCGTTACACTGCCTCCCCTCGTTCCCATCGGAAGCTCGGTCTTCATGGAATTTGTTCTGTTGCGTACTCATCCTTCTTTGTGAGTGGTTCGGAAACAGGGAGAAGTTAATCTAAAAGGAAAAGAAAATTCGCATGGCGAGTTAGTAGGCTAGTCGGAGCAGGGTTTCAGTTCGCTAATATGGACAGTTCGTTCGTCGGATTTTTCCTGCCCGAATACTTTCACAATGACCGGGGAGAGGAATTTCTTCACGGTGTAAGGCCCGTCATATTTTGGCGCCAGCTTGGCAGCGAATTTTTCGTTTGCCTTTGAAAGGGGGTGTTGTCGGATAAGCACCTGCATTCCAATTCGTGGTTTCCACGGTCGTCGCCGTAAGTTATAGTAACCCTATTGTCTTTGCGCAGCTGCTTCTAGGTTACTCCTTACCAATTCGAAGACCTCCTTCAGTTCTTTAGCTCGGTCCTTCGGCGTGGGATTTCGAGCACCAGTTCCCACTGTGACTTCATCGTACAGCGCCTTAGGGAGACGGGGTTCTCGTCCTTGTGTGAGGTAGGCTGCAGTATATCCAGTAGTTTCCGAGGTACTGGTATTAAGAGCCAGCATGATTTCCGGTAGAAATTCATCCCAGGTGTTGTGTTTTTTTCCCGAGAATTGTGCTACGATGGTCTTTATTGTACGGTTTGCCCTTTCGGTCGGATTTTCCTGGGGGGTGTATGGTGCCGTGAATTCCTGTTTTATACCCATTTCGTCTGTCCATCTCTTGAAACTTCGGGCTGTAAACTGTGGTCCGTTGTCAGTGATGATCTTCTTGGGAACTCCGTAACGAGCCACTATTCGCTCCCGAAAAGCTTTTATAAGTCCTTCTGAAGTGGCTTTCCGTTGAGGAATGAGGTCGCACCATTTCGAAAAGCGGTCAAAAAGTACGAGCAACATAGTATGACCATGCTTAGTCCGGGGTAGGGGACCAACAAAATCGGCGCACAGTGTGGCCCACGGTTCCTCAGGGATTCGTGTCAACATCTCTCCGGCCGGCAGTCGTTGGTCAGTTTTATACCGTTGACAGGATCCACATCGGCGCACATACCTGCTTATATCGCGCGCCATCCCTGGCCAGAAGTAGCGACTTGCCACTCTATGTATAGTTTTTCTAACTCCTAAGTGGCCGGCCGTGGCATTATCGTGATTCTCACTTATAACTTGGCGGCGAAGCGGCTTTGGTACGCACAATTTCCACGGTGTACAGTCCTCATCATTAATACTACGGCCTGTATGTTTATATAGCTGTTGGTTGGTGATGGTGAAATTAGGAAATTTTTCCGGGTGTTGTCGGACCTCGTCAATACGTTGTTTTAACCACGGGCAATTGTGATTTGAATCAACCTGTACCAGATGCGCGGTTTCAACTGGCTGCCGAGATAAGGCATCAGCGACGACGTTCTGCTTTCCCTTCCTATACTGTACTGAGAACTGGTATTGCTGCAATTCTAAGGCCCACCGTGCCAGCCGACCTGTCGGGTTGTCGATATTATTGAGCCACTTAAGGGACAGGTGATCGGTAATTACTTCAAATCGGTATCCTTCCAAATATGGCCTCATCTTCCGAATTCCCCAGATGATTGCTAGGCACTCCTTTTCGGTGGCAGAGTAATTTTTCTCGGCTCCATTAAGGTGCCGACTCGCATATGCGATCACTCTCTCTGTCCCGTTGATTGTTTGGGTCAACACCGCCCCCAATCCATGCTCACTGGCGTCCGTTTGGAGTACAAACGTATTGTTGAAATTCGGGCAGGCCAGCACAGGGGCCTCCGTAAGCCGAGTTTTAAGAGCGGCAAAAGCCAGCTGCTGCTCAGGTCCCCAAATCCAGTGTTTCCCCTTCTGTAATAATTTGGTCAGTGGTTTTGAGATTGTGGCAAAATCGGGCACGAATCGTCGATACCACGACGTAACTCCCAAAAACCGTCGCATCTCTTTTACGTTTTGGGGCGGGGACATTTTGGTGATAGCCGCAATCTTATCCGGGTCGGTTTGGATTCCGTCCTGATTAATTACATGACCCAAATATTTAGTCTCCCTTTTAAAAAACTGGCATTTTTCTGCATTGATCTTCAGGTTGGCTTCACGCAGTCGTCGGAAAACTTCTCTCAGATTTTCTAAGTGCTCGCTGAACGTAGCGCCAATTACGATTATATCGTCCAGATATGCGAATGCATGAGGTTCCATATCTGGTCCGATTACACTATCCAGTGCCCGTTGGAATGTTGCGGGTGCCGAATGCAAACCGAATGGCATCACCCGCCACTGATACAACCCTCTGCCGTTAACTGCAAACGCCGTATACTTCTTGCTGCTTTCTCCCAATGGTATCTGCCAGTACCCATCCTTAAGGTCTAAGCTGCTAATATACTTGGCATTCCGTAGCCTATTTAATATAGAGTCAATCCGTGGCAGGGGGTATGCGTCTGGGACTGACCTTGCATTCAATTGCCGAAAATCAATACACGTTCGCCACGTGCCATTTTTCTTTTTCACCAGTGTAATAGGGAAACTATAGGGACTTCGAGAGGGTTCTATACAACCGCGGCTGATCAGATTGTTTATTTCGGCATCGATAATGGCTTGCATCGCAGGGTTACGGGGGGCGTATCTTAGTTTAATTGGTCGATCGTCCTTCATCACAATCCGGTGTTGCGCAATGTTTGATACCCCTTTAATTTCTTCGAACAGCGCGAGCTCTCTTTTCAAGAAATTCGTCACCCTGGGCTGGTCAGACAGGGTTTGGGCCATGTCTTGGTTGTCGTGACGGGGGTTCTCTAAACTATGAGACGTATTAGTAATAGTGCTTACCTTGGCCTTCCCAATTCGTCTACCAGTGTCCCGAGGTGTATATCGCTCTGGACTTGGTTCACATCTGGCCACCAATCCCGCACAACTGAACGTGGCCTTGAGTGCTCTCAGCCCCTCCAATCCCAGAATTAGGTCCTCCATGGCTTCCTGCATAACCAGAAAATGGCAGAGCACGCTTTTGGTACCTAGGGCAACTGTAAGGTGAATCGTCTCCGTAATAAGTTTTTTCGTACCATCTGCCAGAAATACTTCAATGTTTGCGGGCATTCGCTTTGGTGGGGTTGCGAAACGGTGAATTTGAGTCGGCGAAATGAAATTTTTGGTGGCTCCTGTGTCGATAATGGCTGGAATTAATTGCCTTTCTATGCGCACCATTGCCTTTAATTTTTCTGGCTCCCACACTAGCCACGTCTGCCCCTTGCCTATATCGGCAGATTTCTGGCCGATGGTGGGTCCACTTCTCCGATTCCTCCCACGCACCATGCGGTGGTGGGTCCCACTATGTTGTTGTGAGGAGGACAGGATGCATTCCAGATCGTCGGCTAGCTGGGTCAACTCATTTAGCGTGGTAAAGTCCTTTCGCCGAATGTACCATTTGTAGTCGGGTTGAGTATTCTGGAAAATTCTCTCGAGTTTCTGTTGCTCGGACAGGTTGGTTGATCGCATTAAATTTTGAATTGCCAAAAGGTAATCTTTAAAAGATTCCCGCGGCCGTTGGGTCCGCTTGCGGACTTCGTCCTCCAGTTGTTCGAAGTATCGAGGAGGGAGGAAAAACCCATAAAAGTCTTCCTTGAACTGTACCCACTGTCCCCAGTGACGGTTATTGTTCCGATACCAAATCAAGGCGCGTTCTCGCAGTAATTCAGGCATTACTCTTGGCAGCATGTTCACATCAACGTCATACATTCCGGCGAGCTCCTCAATACGCTCGATGAACTCCAGTGGGTCCTTTCCCCCAGTGTATTTTAAGCCCCATTTTCGCACCACCTCGATAGCACCGATATGAGAATTATCAGAAATCGCGCTTGATGGAGTGGGGAGGGTCGTTCGTACATTGGGCTGGGTGTTTTCCTCGATTAGTTTCGTGGTACCTGCATGTTCTTCCTCTGCTTTGAGTGGAGATGTCTGTCGGTTATGTGCGGTATCTGTGATGGAAGGAAGCTTTAGGGTAGCCTCGTGTTTCCCTTGCAACGTCAAAAGCTCCTTCATTTCGTCTTCGTGGTGTTCTGTTGATAAGAATTTAGCAAAACGTTTCCGCATGTCTTCCACATTGCCGGTATAGTCCTGCTGGTATTGGCCGAGATATTTTACCAGTTCCTCCCGCTTCAGGGAGTAGGCCCAGGAAGTTCGCAGGTAGCGCTCAAACAGGAGGCGCACGCAGCGATGACGTAAACAGCGGCGCAAAAGAGCGATGGGCCAGGTAGCGATCAAACAGGCGGCGCACGCAGCGATGACGTAGACAGCGCTTAAACAGCGGTGGCGCAGGTAGCGCTCAAACAGGCGGCGCAAAAAAACGATGGCGCAGGTAGCGCTCAAACAGGCGGCGCACGCAGCGATGACGTAGGCAGCGCTTAAACAGCGGTGGCGCAGGTAGCGCTCAAACAGGCGGCGCAAAAGAGCGATGGCGCAGGTAACGCTCAAACAGGCGGTGCACGCAGCGATGACGTAAACAGCGGCGCAAACAGAGATGGTGCAGGTAGCGCTTAGACAGCGGTGGCGCAGGTATCGCTCGACAAGCTGCGACACGGCACGGGCAGCGGCGCAGGTAGGACTCCCACAGCGATGGAGCAGGTAGCGCTTAAACAGCGGTGGCGCAGGTAGCGCTCGAACAAGCAGCGACGTTGCCGGGCGACAACGGAACGGGCAGCGGCAAAACAGCGATGGCGCAACGACGTTAAAAAAACGCGGTACTTGGGTGGGGCGCAGCAATTGCTGGGGCCACTCGACCGTGTGGAGTAGTACTGGGGAATTTACAATTCCTCACCAGCACTAGCCACAGGCTTGTGCCAACACCAGTAGAAGTTTAACTTCTGAAGGGTGTTTTTACCAAACAATTTCAGTCGTTCTGTCGATAAGAAATATATTGGGGAATTTGCAATTCCTCACCAACTGACCTCTTACCTGCAGGCGAGCTGCTTGCTAACTCACTCGTTTTTGAAAATGTTCGGCCTTTTATACTTGTGCGTGGGCACACACACTCGCACACACACAGACAAACGATTGTTTGTTTTCGTTGTTTGACAGCCATCAGCGGTGTATTTACTTGTAGGTAGCAGCTGACTGTTTGGTTGGTTTGTTTGTGCTTGACTCCTAGGTGGCGCTGAATTTGCCCGACCGTTAATTTAAATTTACTTAAAATTAAAATACTTCAACTTAGCCAAATAATTCAATTTTAATAACAATTTATAACTTAAAACATACTTCTAGTTTAGCTTAGAACAAAAATAATAAGCATAAAAAAAATAATAAAAGAAAAATTAAAATAAAAGTTCATATTGTGTAGGGGAAAATGAGGGCACGACTTTCGCCGTTACAGGTTGATATACTTTAATCGTGCTTGATTCCATCAAATAGACACATTTTCTGATTTTCTTATTAAATATTTATTATTTCAAACTACAAAATGAAATGTATTACTGCGGAGAAAGCATACCTATATATTCATTTCACTACTGCTCATATAGTTCATCAAAAAACTGTATAGAATGTTCTTTTTCCAATTAATAACCAATATAGCCCTATCTGAACAATGATTATTTAATAATAATGATGATATACTTCTGAAATCCTTAGGATAATTTTAGCTGAAGTAGATAAACAAAAAACTGTAAATGTTATAAAAGGTAGTAGCAACAACACATTTTATCAAAATTTGTACTGAGAGCTCAGAAAAATGTTAAATATTCTCTTTAAGCTGTAATTTCCAAAAGATTATATGTCAGAATTATCTCTAATACAATGTATATTATACATATCAGTTTATAAAATACTTTTACTTTTAATATCAAGTAGAACCTATTGAATGCATAGTAGCATAGTATGTTTTATATCTTTCGTTGTATTATTTGTGTCACTACGTTTTTGTTTATAAATAAAAATAACGCCTTATTTATTTAAATAGGAATCTTATTATTTTTTACATGTTTATTATGTGTATATAATCGATTATTTTTGAAATTATATATTTTTTAACTATTATATAATTTTTGGAATTTATATACCTTGCTTTTTGTGCAAAATAAATGTGTAAAGCCCTGTTTCTGTATAGAATATATAGATAAAAAAAAAAATAAATTGAGTTCCTTACATTGCTATATATAACAGCAATAATAAGAAGTCTTTTTTTAATTATCGCTATAAATTGTTAAAAATGTTTTTGCTTATTAACTTCACTATTGATAAATATAAACGTTCCACGTTTACGTCTAAGCAGCAACTCGCCAATGTTGAAGCCATCCGCAATATTTACGTAAAAGTAATGAGGCCTAAAGTCACATTACTTAAAATCTATTTATAGTGCATAGTTCGCCTCACCTGCAACCGATAGAAATAAATATAAAAATCGAGAAATTTGCAGATAATTTCTAAAAAATATTATTACGTAATATATATTTATTACTTTTTTATATTTATTACCTTTACTTAAAAAATTTTGTTTTCTGCATATTCCCTGCATATGTTGTGTAATTTTTAATTATAATATTAAACAGATCACAGCTTACTAGCAAGAATTTAAGAAAAAATCTATATTAATTTTGAATATCATAAATTTATACTATTTAATTATGCTGCATAAGCCCTGACAGCTTTCTTGATAACGGATTACTTCATTTTAACGCTTATATAAAATTCAACTAGCACTACTGAAAATTCTTTCAATGTTAGTTAATAAAAATTTGACGGCGGCATCACAGTGTATACAGAGGTGAAACCCTTGGCATTTAAAAAACAATATAATCAGGGTTTCTGCAGGTTCTCAAGAAAGAGACAAATATAGTGTAATTTTATTATTAACAAGGGACAATAAACAAAACTAAAACTAGACATTTTACAAAAGAACATAAAGCCAAAAAAGTTTTAGCCACAAAAAAAATTAATTCTCTGAAAATAAGGAAATTAATTGTTAAATTGTTATTAAAATGTGATTTGGTATGGTTTTACAAGAAAATACCAGTATATGCAAGTAAAAACGTCCTTAAATCTCCACTGTTTTTTGAACGCAGAAATTGTGATTTGTGGCAGAAATGCAATATCATTGTTGCTGTGTTAACACACTCAATCAATACAAAATTAGAAAAAACATGAATTTTATAAATCAAAAAAGTCAATGAAATTAAAGAATAAGAAAAAAGTTTACTTTAGTATTTCAAAAATACATACATATAAGATGTCTAAGAAGTCATCAGTATCCCACAAAATTGGAACCTCTAAAACAAAGATGTTTTAGATGTACGGAGAACAAAGCATGCCACAAAATCAGGAGAACATATATCGATAAACACTTCCTTGTATTCGTGCGGTTAAAATTTAATTTCAATGAGAAACTGGAAGTGCGTCAAGATCCTAAAAAGTTGTTAAAATAAAAATTATGATAACGCGATAGTACAACAGATGCTGCCCTTGAAGTTTTAACGCCTATTACCAAAAATGAAGACATTGATTATAAATCTGGGGTTGCGGTTTCAAAGAAAAAGTTACATTCTGTAGATAGGCCCATGGAATCAGGATTCAAAATTTGAACTAAAATACTTCTGAAGGCAAAGTTATGTCAGAATCACAAAATGCAATTGCAGTGTAAGTAAAAAATTAAATTTATTTATTCAAATTGTAATTTCACAACTTTTGCAATCTATTTCCTTCCAGACTCAATGGTCGCCTGCAATTTTTGGTCAGTCAAATAAAACGTAATACCCAGAAAGGAAATCTTAAAAATGAAAATTTTTTAGTAGTCGAAGATGGGAGGAGGGTGCAGAAGATGACGATAATATAAATTAAAAAAAACGAAAACTCTTCTTTTTTGATAAGAAAAATAAAATAAAAAATCTTTATATTTCTGTAACATCTCACAATTATACTTTTTATTTACTTTAAATTAATAAAGTAAAATTACAGCATTAAAACAAAAATCACAACAATTAATGAAGTAAACTGACAACAATAAAAATATTAAAAATGTAAATTTTACAGTAAATTATTAAATAAATAAATTTTACAATATATTTACAATAATAATAATAAATAATATTAATATACTTAACAGAGCAGTCAGACGGTCAAGTTTTTGTTCAATTCTCTTTCAAGAAATTTACACATACTGCTTGTCAAAATTCACAAAAATTGAAAGTTGTGACGTAGGCTGTACGCAATTTCAAAGCAAGTTTTTGAGCAAGATGTCAAGAAAACACTGACAGCAGAATTTTTAATATAAATTTGGAGGGAAAAACCTCAATCAGCTGTTTTCTTGAATGTAATTTGAAAGACTCAATTGAACGAAAACTTGAAAGCAAATTCTCAGCAAGTTTTTAAAGTGTGAATGAAAACTTGATCGTCTGACACCCTAGAAAGCCTAAAATTTTACAATAATAGTTTTTTTAAATTTTATTAAAATTTACAAATTTATTTTATTTCACAATATTAATACAATAATACTAAAATTTCAATAAAAACAAAAATAAAATTAAAATAATTGTAAAATAGTCAATAAAAGCAGCAAAAACAAAAAAATTGTACAAAATAAAAATTTTACAAAATAAAATTCAATAAAAATTCCGACGATGTAACGCCTAATAACTCCAGCCATTGCGCGCATCTAGAAAAGAAAACATTTTTCATGTTCATCGTTCAAGTAAAAGACAAAATAAGCAGACAGACAAACACACAAAATAGAATATTCATAATCATGATCCGGAACAAATCTAGTTTACGTACGCAGCTTAAAAATTTTAAAAAAAGTTGTCTACAGCGTGTAACATTTAATTTTAGACAAAAAATGTAAAATGGATAATTTGGGATTGACCCTTACTTTCGGAGTTACGGCCTTCCAAGATTTGTATGTACAGTATGGTCGTAACCTGTTTTTTATTTTTTTAATATTTTAATTTTCAATTAAATAGATATTAAATTACCTTTCCAATTATATCAATATTGCCTCACTACACCACAAAATACAAATTTTGGAGAGCGGTAACTCCTAAATTAAGGGTCAGCCCCAAATTTTCTATTTCACATTTTTTTCTTAAAATTAAATTATACACGCAGTAGATAAATTTTTTTTAATTTTTAAGCTGCGTCCGTAAGCAAGATTTAAGCCCATGATTCTATGGAATCTTATTTGACTCCAAAACACACACACGCGTATCAGAGCGAACAATTATTGAAAAGCTTTACTTACCTTTTAGAATCCCTTGGGAAGAAGCTTCTCTCCTGATGGATATCCTTTTATGCATCTTAAACTCCTAAAATTTAATAAGAAAAAGTTTACTTTAACAAACAGATAGATATCAATTTTTGTATGTTGCATACTTACATGTTGTTTACCAATTGTATGTTAGTTTTCTACACAATGAAAAAATAGAATTAGAAACACACTTCAATGTTATTATTAAAATATACTTACGTTAAAAATAAGCAAAATTGCCTTTTGCTACAAATAAAAAACATAAATTTCATTTATTTTTAATAGTTTTATTAATTTTACAAAAAACCAACCAACGTTTAATTTTTTCTTGCGCCAGAAATACAAATCAAAACAAAACTCAAGTCGATAGGATGTCTTTTCCATTTTCTATTTATATAAATGTATTTCATATTCTATAAAGTTGGAAAATGTAAGTAATATATAAAATATGCAGCTCCCTTTGAATTTCCCAAATAATATACATAATAAAATATCACATAAAAATTTGTACATATTAGTTCTGAAAAAGGCAAAATTTTTTTATTTTATTCGCACAACTGTGCTACCATTATTTAAAAGTGCTGTTGTACAAGGTAACGACAAATTTTCAATTTTTTTTAATATAATAACAATTAGGTGGCTTAAAATAATATGCGATTAAAATATTTCTGAAAAATTCATTTTCATTTCTTGGCCGATTAAATATATTTGATCTGTAGATTTATAAAATATATTGTTACAAAGATGTTTTATTAAAATCATAAAAAGATGTAAAAATAATTGACGGCAAGAAAGTGAAACGAAATGACCTATTGTGTTTGTTTTCAAAGCTAGAAGTTTCTACAAAACATCTTTATTACAAAACAAAAACAACTAAGGCAAAGCGATAAATAAACAAACACAATACACAACCATACACACACCTGCATTGTATAACAACTAAATAAAAATACACAACATGTATTTTTGAATAATGATTGAAGGTTCTAGAAGTAAATGACGATGCTCACTAATGTGTCTGAGGTAAAAGTGGCAATGCAGCATTTTCAACTACGCAGCAGATGGCGGTAGAAATTCTCGAATATTCAAGAACGCCTAAAAAGAGGGTATATAAAAACAACACCAATACGCGCTGATTCATTCGGATTGAGAGCGTCATCTAGTTAAGATCTTGTATAAAAATTAAAGTTGCCAGCGTGTATTATTAATCGCGAATAGTTAAATCGTAAAATAATTGATTAAATAAAGTGTAATTTAATTAAAACTCTAAAAGTTCTGTGTGTAATTATTATGCAAATAAGGAACTCATAAATAAAGCGTTTATAATTTAAATAAACGTAACAATATGTAATACGCTTAGTAAGGCATTTTGTAATTTTATATCTTGTTTTTCGTAACAAATAACTTTAAAAGACAAATTGGATACTTCGTGTCCAGCAGTGAATTTACAGCATAAATTGGTATAATATTCTAAATATGATAAATCAATGTTTGATATTTTGGCTTTAAAGGTTCATGAAAAAACTCCTTGAAAATTTTATTGTGTTCAGAAATTAATAAAAAACTCTTAGCTTGCAGAATCTGATTTTCAGGTTGTCATCAAATTTAAAATCATTTTTTATTGTATTTATCAAATCCTCTAAAAGATAAGTGCCACACAATTCTAACCGCGGCAGAGAAAAAATGTTTTTAAAGGAGCTACCCTAGACTTCGGTAACAACAAATGTAGATGAAAACTCTAACCATCGGCAAATTTTTATTCTGAAACTGAATGAAACGATACTTAAACTGTGGTATACATTCTAAAAGAATAACATCAGATGTACAAAATGCGCAGGCTGGAACAAAAGCTATGTGGTGATTTCAGCGATATATGTGTTTATGTTTAAGAGTTACTATGATACTGATTTCGTTGAAAATTGAATGAATGTACATTTAATTTTTTAAAGAGATGTAGCACTTCAGGCCATAATGCCTATTTAATTAGTGTGTAACCGTGCTACATTCTTTAGGAAAGGGATAGAGGAGAGAAAAGAACAGGTGGTGAAATTATAGCCATTTTATTAGTTATTTTACTTCTCCGGCGAATATGCTATATAGAAGTACAGACGAAGGAGGCTGCATGTTACAATGTTAATTCTGAATATGTATTTATACCATTAAACAGAAAAAAACATTGTGTATAAATTCTTAAATAAGAACGTCAAACGTACACAATGCCCCAGCTGAAACAAAATCTATGTGGTTGCAGAGATAACTGAGTTTATGCTGAAAAGTCAACATTAAACCGATTTCGTTAAAAATTAAATAAAAGTGAATTTTACTTATAAACTAAAAATGAGAAGTAAGCATTGCGTACACATTCTTAAAGAAGAACGTCAGACGTACACAATTTGCTAGCTGGAACAAAAGCTATGCGGTGGTTGCAGAGATGTCTGCATTTATGTAAAAAAGTGACCTTGAAACTGATTTCGTTAAAAATTGAATGAAAGCGTTTTTACTTGTACACTTAAAGTGATGATTAAAAACTACGTACACACACTTAAAGAAGAACGTCAAATATCCAAAATGCGTTACCGGAATAAAATCGATATAGTGATATAGCGATCTCTGAGTTTATGTTGAAAAATAAAAATGAAACTGAATGAAAGTGAATTTTACTTGGAAACAAAAACTGATGCTTAAACTGTGGTACACATTCTTAAAGAAAAACGTCATATGTACACAATGAACTAAACTGAACAAAATCCATGCGGTGTTTTCAAACACATTTGAGTTTATGTTGAAAAATAAATGAAAGTTAATGAAAATGAAGTTTACATAGAAACTAAAAATGATGCTTAAACTATGGTTACACATTCTTAAAGAAGAATGTCAGATGTACAAAATGTGCTAGCTGGAACAAAATCTATGCGGTGATGCCAGAGATACCTTAAAAAGCCGCTATGAAAATAATTTCGTTAAAAATTTAATGGATTTATATTTTACTGGAAACTAAAAATAATAATTAACCAGTGCGTACACATTCTTAAAGAAAAACTTCAGAGGATCACAATGTGCTACCTGGAGCCAAATCTATGTGATGGTTGCAGAGATATCTAAGTTTATGTTGAAAAATAAAAATGGAACTAATGGAAAGTGAATTTTACTAGGAAATTAACAATGATGCTTAAACTGTGGTACGCATTCTTAAAGAAGAATTTTAGAAGTACACTATGAGCTAGCTGGAACAAAATCTATGCGATGGTTGTGGAAATAACTAAGCCTATGCTGAAAAGTCACCATGAAACTTGTTTCGTTAAAAATTTGATGAAAGTGAAATTTTACTCGGAAACTAAAAATGATGACTTAACAGTGCGTTCACATTCTACAAGGAGAACGTTAGATGTATAAAATGCGCTACCTGGAACAAAATGTATGCGCTGGTTTCAGACACATATTCAGTCTCATCAACATCATCAGTCTTAAAGAAGATCATCAGATGTACAAAATGCCCAGCTAGAACAAAATCTATGCGGTGATTTCAGGGATATCTAAGTTTATGCTGAAAGGCCACCATGAAACTGATTTCGTTTCAAATGGCATAAAAGTGTATCTTAATTGTAAACTAAAACCGATGCTTAAACAATGGGTACTTATTCTTAACGAAAAACGTCAGACAAACGTCAGATGTACAAAATGCGCTAGCTGGACAAACATCTATGCGGCGATATCAGAGATATCTGCGTTTAGGTTGAAAAGCCGCTATTAAATTGATTTCCTAAAAATTGAATGGATATACATTTTACTGGAAACTAAAAATTAAACAGTGCGTACACATAAAAAAAAACGTCAGAAGTACACAATGAGCTAGCTGGATCAAAATCTATGCGGAGATTTCAGACATATATTCAGTCTCATCATCCTCCTTAGACCTAAAGAAGAATGTCAGAAGTACAACAATGAGCTAACTAGAACAAAATCCATTTATGGTGAAAAACCACTATGAAACTGATTTCGTTTTAAATTGAATGGATGTACATTTAACTGGAAACTAAAAATGATAATCAAACATTGCGTACACATTCTAACAGAAGAATATCAGATGTACACAATGCACTAGCTTGAACAAAATTTATGTGATGGTTGCAGAGATAACTGAGCTTATGCTGAAAAGTCACCATGAAACTGATTTCGTTAAAAATGGCATAAAAGTGTATTCTAATTGTAAACTAAACCTTATGTTTAAACAGTGCGTACTTATTCTTAAAGAAGAACGTCAGGCGTACACAAAGTGCTAGCTGGAACAAAATCTATGCGGTGGTTGCAGAGATATCTGCGTTTATGTAATAAAGTAACCATGAAACTTATTTCGTTTAAAATTTAATGAAAGTGGTTTTTACATTAACACTGAAAGTGATGCTTAAAGAAGAACATCAGATGTACACAATGCGATAACCGGAATAAAATCCATTCGGTGGTTCCAGAGATATCTGAGTTTATGTTAAAAAATAATAATGAAATTGAATGATAGTGAATTAAATTGCAAGTGCCCCTGCAAAAACTAAAAATAAATCATCATAGTGTTTTGTGATATTTTATTATTGTTTTTATTTTATTTTTCAAAATCTTTTAACTGTACAAAAGAGCCGAAAAAAAGTCAGCCGTATACAATGGATAAAGAAAAATAAAATCAATGTGGATTATTGTTGTTTTTGCTTAAACTTTGATTTTAGTCTTTACTTTATTGTTTGGACAAATATCTTTAGTTTATTTAAAATGTAAGTGAGAGGTTTCCTGAAAAGCTAAGTAAGCGGCAGAGAAATAGCCATCGAAACGTGCTTTCAACTTCAATAGTCAATATCGGTGATTTAATTAATACGGTCGGGATAATTAGCACGAATTTTTAAAGTTTGAAAAAAAAACCTCAGATGTACAAAATGAGCCAGCTGGAACAAACTCTGTACGGTGGTTGCAGAGATAAGTGAGTTATATCTGAAAAGTCGCCATAAAATTAATTTCGTTAAAAATTGAATGAAAGTGAATTTTACTTGTAAACTAAAATTGAGACTAAAGCATTTCGCACGCATTCTTATAGAAATACGTCAGATGTATACAATGCGCTAGCTGGAATAAAATCTCTGCGGTGGTTGCAGAGATAACTTAGTTTATGCTGAAAATTCACCAATAAACTGATTTCGTTAAAAATTTTATGAAAGTGAATTTTACTCGGTAACTAAAAATAACGATTTAACAGTTCTTCTACGTTCTTAAAGGAGAACGTTAGATGTACAAAATGCGCCACCTGTAACAAAATGTATGCGATGGTTTCAGGCACATTTTCAGTCTCATCATCATTATCAGACTTAAAAAGGAACGTCAGAAGTACACAATGCGCTAACTAGAACAAAATCCATGCGGTGGTAATAGAGATATCAGCATTTATGTTTAAAAGCCACTATGAAACATTTTCGTTAAAAAATGAGTTGATGTAGATTTCACTTAGAAACTTAAAATGATAATTAAACAGTGCGTACACATTCTTAAAGAAGAACTTCAGACGTACACAATACGCTAGCTGGAACAAAATTTTTGCGATTGTTGCAGATATTGCGCTTATGCTGAAAAGCTAATATAAAACTGATTTTGTCAAAATTTAATTTTACTTCTTAACTAAAAATGATGCCTAAAAACTTCGTACGCATACTAAAAGAAGAACGTCAGATGTGCACAATGTGCTAACCAGAAAAAACCATATAGTGGTTCGAAAGATCTCTGAGTTTATGTTGAAAAATAAAAACGAAACTGAATGACAGTGAATCTTATTAGGAAACTAAAAAAAATGCTTAGTCTGTGCGTACATATTCTTAAAGAAGAATGTCAGTTGTACACAATGCGCCAGCTGGAATAAAATCTATGCGGTGGTTGCAGAGATAACTTAGCATGAAATTGATTTTATAAAAAAATGGCATAAAAGTGTATTTTAATAGTAAACTAAAACTGATGCTTTAACAGTCTGTATACATTCTTAAAGAAGAACGTCAGACGTACACAATGCGCTAGCTGGAACAAAATCTATGCGGTGATTGATGAGATGACTGAGAATATGCTAAAAACTCATCATGAAATTGATTTTATAAAAAAATGGCATAAAAGTGTATTTTAATTGTAAACTTAAACTGATGCGCTAACAGTGTGTACACGTTCTTAAAGAAGAACGTCAGATGTACTCAATGTGCTAGCTGAAACAAAATCTATGCGGTGGATGTAGAGATATCTGTTTTTATGTAAAAAAGTTTCCATAAGACTGATTTCGTTAAAAATTGAATTAAAGTGGTTCTTGTAAACTTAAAATGATTTATAAACACTGCGTACACCTTCTTAAAGAAAAACGCAATATCTACACATTACGCTAGCTGGAACAAAATCTATGCGGTGGGTGCAGAGATATCTGCGTTTATGTAAAAAAGTTCATTGAAACAGATTTCGTTAAAAATTGAATGAAAGTGGTTTTACTTGTAAATTAAAAATGATGCCTAAAACATGTGTGCACACACTGAAAGAAGAACGTCAGATGTCCACAATGCGCTAACCGGAACAAAATCTATTCGTTGGTTCGAAAGATCTCTGAGCTTATGTTGAAAAATAAAAACGAAACTGAATGATAGTGAATTTTACTTGGAAACTAAAAATGGTGCTTACATTTACATGTATAAAGAGGAAAGTCAGATGTACAAAATGCGCAAGCTGGAACAAGGGCTATGCGGTGATTTTTGAGATATCTGCTTTTATATTGAAAAGCCGCTATGAAACTCACTTCGTAAAAAATTGAATGAATGAACATTTTACTGGAAACTTAAAATGATAGTTAAACAGTGCGTACAAATTTTTTAGCGATTTTTCTATTTTATAAGTTTGCCGCTTAAAAATTTTTTCGAACAGTCTTTTACAAATTAAACTATATCACGATCGATTTGTATTTTTATCCTCTTTTGATCCTATATAGCGGTATATATGCACGCGGAATGGTTTCCGAGATATAAGCGAAAAACTAAACTTATATTTATAGCGAAAAACTAAACTTATATTTATTTCGTACAGTCTTTCAGGAAACAAACTATACCCAGAGAAACAAGTCGTGCGGCTTACAGCCGGCTGAAAGCCGCCGCCGAGTTTTTCTTAATTATCGAGCCGCCGCCGATTGGTGCGGCTTGTCACGACTCAAAAATGTTAGCCGGCAACTTTCATACTTTAAATTTTGTATATTTAAATTACTTTCAGTTAAGAAATATAATTTAAAATTTGAAGCTGTTATTTTAAATTGATTGAAATAGAAATATATTTCTATAGAAAACAATGCATAAGTTATTAAATGTATGTAAATAAAATAATTTAATAAATTTTAAAAATCTTGCGTCTTTTTATGTAACATTTTCTTCGTCTAAATTTTATTTATTCTGTTGTTCTTCTTCTTCCTTATACAATACGGCCGACTTAAAGCCGCAGCAGACAATTTTTTGCTCAGCCGCCGCCGCCGAGTTTTTATCACGACTTGTTTCTCTGCTTTCTAATAATATTTTAATATATTCCGACGATTTTTCGTAATTTCGGATTCTGAAAATAGCTATTATGATAACAGTTATTAAGGTATTTCTTACAATAATACAAATAATATTACAATATAATGATAGTAAAAAATAAAAAAACAATTAAAATATTATAGCAGTAATAATTATAATCACAGTAATACTTATAAAAAATAATATAAACTTACGAGTGTCTTTACCTTTATTAAATTTATTAATTCAATCAAAAATTAACATCAAGCAAAAAACGCTACAAATGCTACATTTTAAAATTTGTTGACAACACTGCCTAAAAAGAGACAACAAATCTATAACAGCTGATACGTAAACACTTTGCGAAATTTAAGCAAGAAAAAAATATAATGCAAGAAAAGAAAGGTAGAAGAAGAAAAAAGCTCAGCGAAACGGCAAACTTTTTTAACAGAGTTGTAAAAAATGGAGAATTTTTGTTGTTTATTACCAAGGCGAATAAATACAGGTGATTGCACGGCTACAACAATGCAACAACACAAAAAAGAACAAGGAATTTGTTGCTACAACATTTATGTATGTTGTCAAAAGAAAAAATTAAAAAAAAAACAAACATAAGAAATTGGAAAAAAATTAGACAAGTATTTTTTAATTTTTTTACCAGAATTCGGCGGTGATGCATTTTGGAAGAAATGCAATTTGCGACCTGTTGTACAACTTGAAAAAGATGTACAACAGATTATCATATTTGTGGTGTAGTTGTATGAAGTTGCGTGTTGGTTTTACGAAAGGTCAAGAAATTTTTATTTTTTGGCAACGTTAGTGGACATGTCGCACAACATTATTCTATTTTACTTTTCATTTTCGTAGTGACAACATAGCAAACCATAGCCCAAAAGTAATCTATACATTTAAAGAAAATTAATATATGAATTAAAATCGAGGATTTAGATGAGAGTCGTGCAAGGTTTTAAAAGTTTGTTGTTAGAATATTTTTTTTTATTAACCAATTCTTTGACCACTTGTGCTTCCTGCTTAACTTTTGTTTGCATTCTTTTTCTTCTTGCTCAAACACTTCATCGATTACCTCTATATAAAATAAATGTGTGCCTGGCGATTGTATGCAAGTTGCATAATTTATAGACAAAACACCCAACTTTATTACTAGCAAAGTGGTATAACATGTCGCAACGTGAACGCACGGGCGAAAAAGCTCATCAGCTGTGTACGTTGTAATTGTCAAGGCGAATTGTGCTTGTTTGTGAATGTTGTCAAAAATAAATTATTTATTAAACAAAATTTTAATGTGTTTTGATTTCTAATAAAAAATGATATATTTAAATTCCTAACAAAATTTGTGCGAAACAGAATCACATTTTAAAAATTTTAATTTTAAGAAAATTAGAAATGGAACGCGAAGGAAGTTAAGGGCACTGCAAGTCGTAAATAATTTTTTAGATGCACAATTTGAGATTTCTTTGATGTCTCCCTACACAAAAGGCATTCATCGCTTTCGGCAAACCAATCCAAAATACAGTTCCAACGAAACAAGTGGCCACAAGGCGTTAGACTAGTATTATTACGTGTTTCCTAGCACAATATATACTGGGGAACATTTTGTTCATTTTCTATTTTTTTTAGTAAATGTCTGCTTACGGAAAAATCGTTTAGGAAACCTTTCAAGTTCAAATCGTTTTCTCTTGTATTCCCCCCAAGTTTCGTATGCTGCTATAGAAAGAGAAAAACTCACTTGTAGAAAAGCAGCAGTACACAAGATCTTATAGGCATACAAGAAGAATTCTGGCTGTAAGCAATGTCGAATAAGAACATAATTGATGCCAGTAGCTCGTTTAGAAATTTGATACTTATTCGCACGCAGATAGAATAAAGGTTTTCAAGTAGGTGGGTAAGCATCGCATTAATATTAAAATTGTTTTTAGTTTCTTTTTTGTTTCCGGTACTATTTCATCTTGCTCTTTAATATATTTTCTCCAGTTTTTTTTTAAGACCTTTAGATATAATGCAAGCCTACACGTTGCGACATGTTGTACAACTTTGCTAGAAATAAAGTTGGGTGTTTTGTCTATAAATTATGCAACTTGCATACAATCGCCAGGCACAAATTTATTTTATATAGAGGCCATTATAGTAAAGATGTAATCCGATATTGTTTCGTATGTTGTAATCGATGAAGTGTTTGAGCAAGAAGAAAAAGAATGCAAACAAAAGTTAAGAAGGAAGCGCAAGTGGTCAAAGAATTGATTAATAAAAAAAATACTCTAACAACAAACTTTTAAAACCTTGCACGACTTTCATATAAATCCTCGATTTTAATTCATATATTAATTTTCTTTGAATGTATAGATTACTTTTGGGCTGTGGTTTGCTATGTTGTCACTACGAAAATGAAAAGTAAAATAGAATAATGTTGTGCGACATGTCCACTAACGTTGCCAAAAAATCAAAACTTCTTGACCTTTCGTACAAACAACACGCAACTTCATACAACTACACCACAAATATGGCAATCTGTTGTACATCCTTCTCAAGTTGTACAACAGGTCGCAAATTGCATTTCTTGCATAATGCATCACCGCCGAATTCTGGTAAAAAATTAAAAAAATACTTGTCTAATTTTTTTCCAATTTCTTATGTTTGTTTTTTTTTAATTTTTTATTTTGACAATATACATAAATTTTGTAGCAACAAATTCCTTGTTCTTTTTTGTGTTGTTGCATTGTTGTAGCCGTGCAATCACCTGTATTTATTCGCCTTGGTAATAAACAACAAAAATTCTCCATTTTTTACAACTCTGTTAAAAAAGTTTGCCGTTTCTCTGAGTTTTTTTCTTCTTCTACGTTTCTTTCTTGAATTATTTTGTTTCTTGCTTAAATTTCGCAAAGTTTTTACGTATCAGCTGTTATAGATTTGTTGTCTCTTTTTAGGCAGTGTTGTCAACAAATTTTAAAATGTAGCATTTGTAGCGTTTTTTGCTTGATGTTAATTTTTGATTGAATTAATAAATTTGATAAAGGTATTTTAAACTCTTAAAGACACTCGTAAGTATATATTGTTTTTTATAAGTATTACTGTGATTATAATTATTACTGCTATAATATTTTAATTGTTTTTTTATTTTTTACTATCATTATATTGTAATATTATTTGTATTATTGTAAGAAATACCTTAATAACTGTTATTATAATAGCTATCTTTAGAATCCGAAATTACGAAAAATCGTCGGAATATATTAAAATATTATTAGAAAGCTAGTATTTTATTCATTACTCGAAGACGATTTCACGCGGACATATCCCACTAACCGGAAGACAATAATATGAATAAAACATGGTATAAACTATTTTCTAAAATAAGTTATTAAACAGCAAACATCCGAAAATAACGGAAAAACGTCGAAGATTTTAAAATAATTATTGCTCATTACCCAAAAACGGTTTCGGGCGCATATATCTCGGTAACAAGAATCAATAGGAGATGAAAACACATATATAACGAGGTATACATTTTTTCTAGTATTTAGTTATTTGCTCTAAAACAGTTTCGCGCAAACATACCCCACTACCCGGAATTAGTAAAGGACAATAATACGAATAAAACACGGTATAAATAATTTTCTGAAAAAAGTTAATAAACAGCAAACTTTAAACAATTAGAAAATAAGTTTGTTCAAGATGCTCTATTAAGGCAAAATATGAGAAAAAAATTTGCATTATTCAATGTGATTTTTAACAGCAATTTGTTAATGTTTCTTAGATTAAATTATTGAATTTAAATCGTCCTAAGCTGTTTGAATCAAATTTAACGGTTGCCACTTTAATGACTGTAGTAATACATAAGCATTTTTTGCTAATAACTCCAAAACTATTTCGAGCGCACATATTCAACTGCGCGGAATATATAGAGGACAAAAGTAGGAATCAAACGTGATATAACTTGTTTTATAAACAACTATCTAGAGCAGCAAGCTTTCAAAAATTTTAAAAAATCGTCAAAATATTAAAAACCTTTTTTCACTTATTACTCCAAAACCGTTACGCACGCACATGTCTTACTACCCAGAATGGATAGAGGACAAAAATACGAATTAAACGTGTCATAAGTTAAAAAAAAACTTTCTGAAAAACAGTTATTAAGCAGATAACTTTCGAAGGTTACGAAAAATCGTCTGAAGATATAGTTTAAGGCGAATCTATTATAAGGTGGTAGTGATGAAGAATTCACTGATTTTTGCAGGTAGCCTAACTGCTAAGCTCCATATATAAAAAATTTCAAAGCGAATTGATAACCAGGTGGTATCATCAGCATGAAGTACTGTTCGAAATAACGTCAAATTTTCGTTTTTTTCAATTCTGTTTATTTTTCGTTTCTTGTGTTTTTTATTTGTTACGTATGAACATAAACTCTAGTTCAAATGATTGGACCCGATTAAATTTTTGTTTAAGTAGGACATATCTTCTTCTAGAGAGCTAAATTCAACTTTCATCGGAAATGGAATTTTTTTAAGATTCTAAAAATAACAACGAAGATATCAGAGTTTAAGTTTTTATGTTTATTTTTTATTTTAACAAGTCTTTGCATTTAATTTAGTTATATAACTATGAATATTAGTAGAAAATAAATTAGCTTCTACTAAACATTACTGAAAAATGGGCAAGAAAACTATATTAAATAGTTAATGGCCTATCAAGCCATTGCAAAAGAAATTGGGCTATATCATTAACTGTTTTCGGAAACTTAAAAAAAAGATTGAAAGCGATGAGAAGAAGTGCAAGGTGTTTATATGTAAAAATAAATTTACTTGTATTTTTGAGTTGTTATAATCATTTGATCCTGAGTGCATATATGTTTGTATATATAAATACAAAATCTAAGAAAAAATTAGTTGAAATTTTTTTAGCAAAAATGTAATTTCTTGTTCCATGATTAAGCTTATTCCACAACTTTTTGTAATGTTATTTCGTTACTTAAATGCTATTTGTTATTAAAAAGGAAAAAAATATATAAAAAAAAACAGAATTTATTTTTGTTATGTTAAAATTAAATGCCTTGTTTTCTAAATATTGTTATTCTTGTTTTGAATTTTTGACCGTTTGCTTTGTATATTTTCAAAGCAAATAAAAATTTTATTCGCTTCAACCGATTGTTTTTAAAACGGCCTCGTACAAAAAAGTTGCTTTGTTGTATCAATTCGCCGATGACTACACCTTATTGATTCGCCTTTAAAAAAATCTGTATACAGTTTTATAGTATACCTATATCAAGTACATGCAAGTCTACACCAAATACAACATTAAAACAACAACAGGCAATTTGTTTGTGTAAAAACCTAGTGTTGTGACAAAAAGCAACTGACTACAATCCAAGGATGCTAAAGTCGGTATACTTATACTTTCTTTTTAACATAATTTTAAAATCAAATTTTTTAAATAATAGTTGATTGTTTTTAATAACAACAATGTAATTTACAAGATTTGTGCAAGAGCTTAAAAAAATATGTTAACTGCATTTGAGACATAAATATTCGCTTTTAAAATTTCGTTTACCGCCACTGATGCAAAAAAAAACGAAGATTAAAAACAATTATACACAAAGAAGAAACATTAAAATAAATATTTGAAGATTATTTAAAATTTGATGGAAATAACCTGAAAATCGCACATATTAAAACTTTATTACTGCCCATAACAAAATTCTTGTTTAAATAACTTTTCAATGCAGTTTTTCCAAAACACATAACACGCATAAAAAATATTTTTTTTACTAAAGAAATGGGGCTTAAAAAAAGTAAACAAATTTTGACGTAATGGAATATAAAAAACGAGGCGAAAAACTTTCAGCTGAGCTCCTGCATGTACTTGTTATAGATCAAGGCGAATTAATACAGGTGATTGCACGGCTGCGACAATGCAACAGCACAAAAAACAATAGGGAATTTGTTGCTAAAAAATTTATGTATGTTGTCAAAAGAAAAAACTAAAAAAACAAACATAAGAATTTGGAAAAAATTAGACAATTATTTTTTTAACAGAATTCTGCTTTGATGCATTATACAAGAAATGCACGTTGCGACCTGTTGTACAACTTGAGAAGGATATACAATAGATTGCAATAATTGTGGTGTAGTTGTATAAAGTTGCGCGTTGGTTGTACGAAAGGTCAAGAAGTTTTGATTTTTTGGCAATGTTAGTTGACATTTCACACGACGAATTGTGACCACTTTTAAAAACTCTTATTTTTGTCAAATTTTGTTTACATTTTTGTAATGAACGACAAAAATACTCCATTTTTTACAACTCTGTTAAATGGGTTTGATGGTTGTCAGAGTTTGTTTTCCTCTACTACGTATAGTTTTTACGTATCACCTGTTATAGATTTGTTGTCTCTTTTTAAGCAGTGTTATCAACAAATTTTATAATATAGAATTTGTAGTGTATTTTGCTTGATGTTAATTTATGATTTAATTAAGAAATTTGGTATATGTGGGTTAAACTCTTAAGGAAACTCGTAAATTTATATTGTTTTTAAAAGTATTACTGCAATTGTAATTATTACTGCTATAATATTATAATTGTTAGTTTTTTTTTAATTTTTTACTATTATCGAGTACACTTTAACACAGTTGTATTAAACATAATAAAAAAATGAATATCAAACATAAGATATAAATTTAAAATAAGGATTAATAATAAATGCTAGTTTAGTAGAGTACAGTTTTCGGTAGTGTGTTTATATATTAGTTATAATAAATGATAACTTATGTAGATATATATTTCAATATGAAAATTTATTATTCGGAATCTTTTGAGGTTGATATACTTTAATCGTGCTTGATTCCATCAAATAGACACATTTTCTGATGTTCTTATTAAATATTTATTATTTCAAACTACAAAATGAAATGTATTACTGCGGAGAAAGCATACCTATATATTTATTTCACTACTGCTCATATAGTTCATCAAAAAACTGTATAGAATGTTCTTTTTCCAATTAATAACCAATATAGCCCTATCTGAACAATGATTATTTAATAATAATGATGATATACTTCTGAAATCCTTAGGATAATTTTAGCTGAAGTAGATAAACAAAAAACTGTAAATGTTGTAAAAGGTAGTAGCAACAACACATTTTATCAAAATTTGTACTGAGAGCTCAGAAAAATGTTAAATATTCTCTTTAAGCTGTAATTTCCAAAAGATTATATGTCAGAATTATCTCTAATACAATGTATATTATACATATCAGTTTATAAAATACTTTTACTTTTAATATCAAGTAGAACCTATTGAATGCATAGTAGCATAGTATGTTTTATATCTTTCGTTGTATTATTTGTGTCACTACGTTTTTGTTTGTAAATAAAAATAACGCCTTATTTATTTAAATAGGAATCTTATTATTTTTTACATGTTTATTATGTGTATATAATCGATTATTTTTGAAATTATATATTTTTTAACTATTATATAATTTTTGGAATTTATATACCTTGCTTTTTGTGCAAAATAAATGTGTAAAGCCCTGTTTCTGTATAGAATATATAGATAAAAAAAATTAAATTGAGTTCCTTACATTGCTATATATAACAGCAATAATAAGAAGTCTTTTTTTAATTATCGCTATAAATTGTTAAAAATGTTTTTGCTTATTAACTTCACTATTGATAAATATAAACGTTCCACGTTTACGTCTAAGCAGCAACTCGCCAATGTTGAAGCCATCCGCAATATTTACGTAAGAGTAATGAGGCCTTAAGTCACATTACTTAAAATCTATTTATAGTGCATAGTTCGCCTCACCTGCAACCGATAGAAATAAATATACAAATCGAGAAATTTGCAGATAATTTCTAAAAAAAATTATTACGTAATATATATTTATTACTTTTTTATATTTATTACCTTTACTTAAAAAATTTTGTTTTCTGCATATTCCCTGCATATGTTGTGTAATTTTTAATTATAATATTAAACAGATCACAGCTTACTAGCAAGAATTTAAAAAAAATCTATATTAATTTTGAATATCATAAATTCATACTATTTAATTATGTTGCATAAGCCCTGACAGCTTTCTTTATAACGGATACTTCATTTTAAAGGCAGAATTAGTTTTTACTTTTCGTTCCGTGACGAATCAGCTGATCAATTTCTGTTAAATGGAAAATATGTATTTGTGGTTTGTTATTACTTTGACGTTCTGTTCTGTTCCGTTCGAATCAGTAGAAAATAGAATTCAACGTTAAGTTACTTGGAAGCTGTTTGGTAGTGTGAGTGCAAAATTGTAAACAAACAATTTTTGTCATTGTAATTGTAGTTGTATTTGTTGTGTTGTGTATTGTGTTTTCGTTGTTTATTATAAACAGCTGGTTTGTTCTTACAGAAAAACTAATTACAATAATTTGAAAAGCAGAACGGCACGGCACAGAACAGCCACAGAAAGTAAAGACTAATGAGGCCTTAACGCTTATATAAAATTCAACTAGCACTACTGAAAATTCTTTCAATGTTAGTTAATAAAAATTTGACGGCGGCATCACAGTGTATACAGAGTTGAAACCCTTGGCATTTAAAAAACAACGTGCCACGTGCTTTCATGTTATACATAAAAAAAAAAATGTAAACAAACTAAGACAAAAAATAGCATTTTTCAACTCGATCGCAATTCGTTAATTTATTATTAATTTTAATACAAAAAAACAAAATTAAAAGCCTACAGATCATGGAATCAAATTTTGCAACTGTCACTTTTGATAGTTAAGAAATAAAGGTGGTGCACATCCAGCTATTTAGAGTAGTTTTTCATTCATAACTCGAAAACTATTTTGCATGCACATATACTGCTATATACGATCGAAAGAGGATAAAAGTACAAATCGATCATGGTATAGTTTGTTTTCTGAAAGACGTTACGAAAAAAGTTATTAAGCGGCAAACTTTTCAAAATTAAAAAAAATCGCTGCAATTGATAGTTTTAGTTTTTTGCTTATGTCTCGGAAACTATTTCGCGTGCACATATACTGCTATATACGATCGAAAGAGGATAAAAATATCAATCGTGGTATAGTTTGTTTTCTAAAAGACTGTACGAAAAAAGTTATTAAGCGGCAAACTTTTCAAAATTAAAAAAATCGCTGAAATTAATAATTTTAGTTTTTTGCTTATATCTCGGAAACTATTCCGCGTGCACATATACTGCTATATACGATCGAAAGAGGATAAAAGTACAAATTGATCATGGTATAGTTTGTTTTCTGAAAGACTGTACGAAAAAAGTTATTAAGCGGCAAACTATTCAAAATTAAAAAAATCGCTGAAATTAATAATTTTAGTTTTTTGCTTATATCTCGAAAACTATTCCGCGTGCACATATACTGCTATATACGATTGAAAGAGGATAAAAATACGTATCGACCATGGTATAGCTTGTTTTCTGAAAGACTGTACGAAAAAAGTTATTAAGCGGCAACTTTTCAAATTTGAGAAAATCGCTGAAATTGATAATTTTAGTTTTTTGCTTATATCTCTGAAACTATTCCGCGTGCACATATACTGCTATATACGATCGAAAGAGGATAAAAATACTAATCAATCGTGGTAAAGCTTGTTTTCTGAAAGACTGTACGAAAAAAGTTATTAAGCGGCAAACTATTCAAAATTAAAAAAATCGCTGAAATTAATAATTTTAGTTTTTTGCTTATATCCCGAAAACTATTCCGCGTGCACATATACTGCTATATACGATTGAAAGAGGATAAAAATACGTATCGACCATGGTATAGCTTGTTTTCTGAAAGACTGTACGAAAAAAGTTATTAAGCGGCAACTTTTCAAATTTGAGAAAATTGATAATTTTAGTTTTTTGCTTATATCTCGGAAACTATTTCGCGTGCACATATACTGCTATATACGATTGAAAGAGGATAAAAATACGAATCGATCGTGGTATAGTTTGTTTTCTGAAAGACTCTACGAAAAAAGTTATTAAGCGGCGAACTTTTCAAATTTGAGAAAATCGCTGAAATTGATAATTTTAGTTTTTTGCTTGTATCTCGAAAACTATTCCGCGTGCACATACACTGCTATATACGATCGAAAGAGGATAAAAATACGAATCAACCGTGGTATAGTTTGTTTTCTTAAAAACTGTAAGAAAAAAGTTATTAAGCGGCAAACTTTTCAAAATTAAAAAAATCGCTGAAATTAATAATTTTAGTTTCATGCTTATATCTTGGAAACTATTCTGCGGGCACACATACTGCTATATGCGATCGAAAGAGGATAAAAATACGAATCGATCGTGGTATAGTTTGTTTTCTAAAGGACTGTACGAAAAAAGTTATTAAGCGGCAAACTTTTCAAATTTGAGAAAATCGCTGAAATTGATAATTTTAGTTTTTTACTTATATCTCGGAAACTATTCCGCGTGCACATATACTGCTATATACGATCGAAAGAGGATAAAAATACGAATCAATCGTGGTATAGCTTGTTTTCTGAAAGACTGTACGAAAAAAGTTATTAAGCGGCAAACTTTTCAAAATTAAAAAAATCACTGAAATTAATAATTTTAGTTTTTTGCTTATATCTCGGAAACTATTCCGCGTGCACATATACTGCTATATACGATTGAAAGAGGATAAAAATACAAATCGATCCTGGTGTAGTTTGTTTTCTGAAAGACTGTACGAAAAAAGTTATTAAGCGGCAAACTTTTCAAATTTGAGAAAATCGCTGAAATTGATAATTTTAGTTTTTTGCTTATATCTCGGAAACTATTCCGCGTGCACATATACTGCTGTATACGATCGAAAGAGGATAAAAATGCGAATCAATCGTGCTATAGTTTGTTTTCTGAAAGACTGTACGAAAAAAGTTATTAAGCGGCAAACTTTTAAAAATTAAAAAAATCGCTGAAATTAATAGCTTTTGCTTAAATCTCGGAAACTATCCCGTGTGCACATATACTGCTAAATACGATCAAAAGAGGATGATAATACAAATCGATCGTGGTATAGTTTGTTTTCTAAAAGACTGTACGATAAAAGTTATTAAGCGGCAAACTTTATAAATTTGAGAAAACCGCTGAAATTAATAAATTTAGTTTTTTGCTTATATCTCGGAAACTGTTCCGCATGCGCATATACTGCTATATACGATCAAAAGAGGATAAAAGTACGAATCAATCGTGGTATAGTTTGTTTTCTGAAAGACTGTACGAAAAAAGTTTTTAAGCGTCAAACTTTTCAAAATTAAAAAAATCACTGAAATTAATAATTTTAGTTTTTTGCTTATATCTCGGAAAATATTCCGCGTGCACATATACTGCTATATACGAATTAAAGAGGATAAAAATACAAATCGATCGTGGTATAGTTTGTTTTCTGAAAGACTGTACGAAAAAAGTTATTAAGCGGCAAACTTTTCAAATTTGAGAAAATCGCTGAAATTGATAATTTTAGTTTTTTGCTTATATCTCGGAAACTATTCCGCGTATACATATATTGCTATATACGATCGAAAGAGGATAAAAATACGAATCAATCGTGCTATAGTTTGTTTTCTGAAAGACTGTACGAAAAAAGTCATTAAGCGGCAAACTTTTAAAAATTAAAAAAATCGCTGAAATTTATAATTTTAGTTTTTCCTTATATCTCGAAAACTATCCCGCGCGCACATATACTGCTAAATACGATCGAAAGAGGATGATAATACAAATCGATCGTGGTATAGCTTGTTTTCTAAAAGACTGTACGATAAAAGTTATTAAGCGGCAAACTTTATAAATTTGGGAAAACCGCTGAAATTAATAAATTTAGTTTTTTGCTTATATCTCGGAAACTGTTCCGCCTGCGCATATACTGCTATATACGATCAAAAGAGGATAAAAATACGAATCAATCATGGTATAGTTTGTTTTCTGAAAGACTGTACGAAAAAAGTTATTAAGCGGCAAACTTTATAAATTTGAGAAAACCGCTGAAATTAATAAGTTTATTTTTTTTGCTTATATCTCGGAAACTATTGCGCGTGCGCATATACTGCTATATACGATCGAAAGAGGATAAAAATATTAATCGTGGTATAGTTTGTTTTCTAAAAGACTGTACGAAAAAGTTATTAAGCGGCAAACTTTTCAAAATTAAAAAAATCGCTGAAATTAATAATTTTAGTTTTTTGCTTATATCTCGGAAACTATTCCGCGTGCACATATACTGCTATATACGATTGAAAGAGGATAAAAATACAAATCGATCGTGGTATAGCTTGTTTTCTAAAAGACTGTACGATAAAAGTTATTAAGCGGCAAACTTTATAAATTTGGGAAAACCGCTGAAATTAATAAATTTAGTTTTTTGCTTATATCTCGGAAACTGTTCCGCGTGCGCATATACTGCTATATACGATCAAAAGACGATAAAAATACGAATCAATCACGGTATAGTTTGTTTTCTGAAAGACTGTACGAAAAAAGTTATTAAGCGGCAAACTTTATAAATTTGAGAAAACCGCTGAAATTAATAAGTTTAGTTTTTTTGCTTATATCTCGGAAACTATTGCGCGTGCGCATATACTGCTATATACGATCGAAAGAGGATAAAAATATCAATCGTGGTATAGTTTGTTTTCTAAAAGACTGTACGAAAAAAGTTATTAAGCGGCAAACTTTTCAAAATTAAAAAAATCGCTGAAATTAATAATTTTAGTTTTTTGCTTATATCTCGGAAACTATTCCGCGTGCACATATACTGCTATATACGATTGAAAGAAGATAAAAATACGAATTGATCGTGGTATAGTTTGTTTTCTGAAAGACTGTACGAAAAAAGTTATTAAGAGGCAAACTTTTCAAATTTGAGAAAATCGCTGAAATTGATAATTTTAGTTTTTTGCTTATATCTCGGAAACTATTCCGCGTGCACATATACTGCTATAAACGATCGAAAGAGGATAAAAATACGAATCAGTCGCGGTATACCTTGTTTTCTGAAAGACTGTACGAAAAATGTTATTAAGCGGCAAACTTTACAAAATTAAAAAAATCGCTGAAAATAATAATTTTAGTTTTTTGCTTATATCTCGGAAACTATTCCACGTGCACATATACTGCTATATACGAAAGAGGATAAAAATACGAATCGATCGTGGTATAGTTTGTTTTCTAAAAGACCGTACGAAAAAAGTTATTAAGCGGCAAACTTTTCAAATTTGAGAAAAATCGCTGAAATTAGTTTAGTTTTTCCATATACTTTAGAACAAATATTTCATACAAAATTCATTTTAAAATAAACTTGAAATCAACATTAATTTGTATGCATAAGGAAGTATATATTATGATTCTGATAGTAAAATTTAAAATCAAAATTAATTTTTAAGGCAGTATATGTTTAGTTTTTGATAGTAAGTAACAAAATAAAATCGATATCCCCTCAATTTAACATATGTACATATATAAAAATACACTGCATATTAGAGTATATTATTAAAGATATATTAGCCATATTAAAACAACAATTAAAATATACTTGAATTATTTTAAAATCAAATTAAATTTGAAAAATATAATAACTAAAAAATTTGTGTAATTGTTACAAAAAAGAATTTATTTGTAGGGTATGGTGAAATATTTTGTTTCAATTCCATTCATCCTATTTGCTTGGTCTGGCAGCACAACTTAGGATTTCTTTGCGGACGAAAAACGGAATTGGTTTAAGGTAAAAAAATAAAAAAATGGCTTAATCATTGTTGCCATTCCAGCTATATAAAAAATGTGTAATTTGTTTAATATCTAATCCGTGTGTAATATTCCTTTGTACTTCTAAATTAGTTTGAATCTCAATTGTGCCATAATAAAAACCTAGTTTCTAAAGAGTGTTAAACTAGTTGATTAATTCAATTTAGAATTTTTGGATACAAAAATGGGTTTTTAAAAATTTCACCTCAAGTAGTTAGCAAATGTTTCTAGACTATAAAACCAGTTAAAACCTATATTATTAAAAATAGTACTAACTATATTTAATTTTTTTAAATTGTCTGCTTTAATAATAATAATAATAATAATAATAATAATAATAATAATAATAATAATAATAATAATATATATATATATATATATTATTAATATTGTAGTTGTCGTTTTAATATATATAAAAAAATATCACATTTAACTTTTTTCAGACGTGTAATTAATGAGCCGGTCATTGCCAACACTATACTAAATGGATTTATTTTTGTAAGCAAGGGAGGTTTTACAATACAGAAAGGAAAGCGTGAGGTAAGTATGAAGATAAAATATTTTTGTTTTTTTATTGAATTTTCTTAAATATTTATTTTATTTCTTTGCAGGTTATTTTGCGGGATTTTTCATTATTACATTTTATCGGACTGATGGTCTCACAGAAGACAAGCTTCACTTTGCGCAAGACTATGAAGCTAAGCAAGCTCACACATATACTAAGGGTAAATGCATTTTTGCCTCTGGTTCTCCATTTAATCCTGTGGAATATAATGGCAAAACGTTTTATCCTGGCCAGGGTAACAGGGTCTACTTAAGCGTTTTATCCTGGCCAGGTAACAGGGTCTACTTAAAGAAGTTGCGGATGGCTTACGAATTTATTTTGATTTCACAATAAACGATTATCTTCTTTACGAAGAAGAAAAGGAATATGCCCTGTCATATCTTTCTAAAGAGTTTCTTAAAATATTTACATACGTTGCAACGCCATCATTTAGTATGGAATGGTTAAATACTAAAACAGATGTTATAGAAACAAATGCTGCTTCCATAATAACAACTGAAAGTGTGACTGAAACTAGCCATTCTACAACAGCCCCTAGTATCGCTAATTTGCCTGAAAATACAAATAATAATTCTTTCACACCAGCAAATAGTTTAAATTTAACAACCTCCACACAAGAAGATCAACCGCAACGAAGAAAATTACGTTCGCATCGAAGTGATGATTGTGATGTTACTCTAGAAAATGGTTTATCTAGTATTGCTAGTACCAGTTCTGGTGCTTCTACACCATTACACTCAAATATTCCTTTATCACATTTAAGTGAGGTAAGTATGAAGATAAAATATTTTTGTTTCTTTATTGAATTTTCTTAAATATTTATTTAATTTCTTTGCAGGTTATTTTGCGAGATTTTTCATTATTACATTTTATCGGACTGATGGTCTCACAGAAGACAAGCTTCACTTTGCGCAAGACTATGAAGCTAAGCAAGCTTACACATATACCAAGGGCAAATGCATTTTTGCCTCTGGTTCTCCATTTAATCCTGTGGAATATAATGGCAAAACGTTTTATCCTGGCCAGGGTAACAGGGTCTACTTAAACGTTTTATCCTGACCAGGTAACAGGGTCTACTTAAAGAAGTTGCGGATGGCTTACGAATTTATTTTGATTTCACAATAAACGATTATCTTCTTTACAAAGAAGAAGAGGAATATGCCCTGTGATATCTTTCTGAGGAGTTTCTTGAAACATTTACATACGTTGCAACGCCATCATTTAGTATGGAATGGTTAAATACTAAAAGAGATGTTATGGAAACAAATGCTGCTTCCACAATAACAACTGAAAGTGTTACTGAAACTAGCCATTCTACAACAGCCCCTAGTATCGCTAATTTGCCTGAAAATACAAATAATAATTCTTTCACAGCAGCAAATAGTTTAAATTTAACAACCTCCACACAAGAAAATCAACCGCAACGAAAAAAATTACGTTCGCATCGAAGTGATGATTGTGATGTTAGTTTAGAAAATGGTTTATCTAGTATTGCTAGTACCAGTTCTGGTGCTTCTACACCATTACACTCAAATATTCCTTTATCACATTTAAGTGAGGTAAGTATGAAGATAAAATATTTTTGTTTTTTTATTGAATTTTCTTAAATATTTATTTAATTTCTTTGCAGGTTATTTTGCGAGATTTTTCATTATTACATTTTATCGGACTGATGGTCTCACAGAAGACAAGCTTCACTTTGCGCAAGACTATGAAGCTAAGCAAGCTTACACATATACCAAGGGAAAATGCATTTTTGCCACTGGTTCTCCATTTAATCCTGTGGAATATAATGGCAAAACGTTTTATCCTGGCCAGGGTAACAGGGTTTACTTAAACGTTTTATCCTGACCAGGTAACAGGGTCTACTTAAAGAAGTTGCGGATGGCGTACGAGTTTATTTTGATTTCACAATAAACGATTATCTTCTTTACAAAGAAGAAGAGGAATATGCCCTGTCATATCTTTCTGAGGAGTTTCTTAAAACATTTACATACGTTGCAACGCCATCATTTACACTCAAATATTCCTTTATCACGTTTAAGTTATTTAAAATCGTTGCCACCCATTTCACCGCATACTCGTGATTTCTTGCAAAATGTTTTATCATGGCGTTTGTTACCTACAAATGCTGCCGCAGCACCTGCCATGATATTTGGTGCTCCTCATTTAGCCAGACTATTAGGTAGTTTCTATATAAAGTATAATTTTTATTTTAAAATTTATTTTGTGGTATTTTTTTTTTCTAGTAAAGTTACCAAAGTTTTTGAATGCTTCTTCAATGACTAATGAAAAGTTAAAAGTTTTTTGCAACATTTAGACACATTTACCAAGTACGTATTATGCATATCATTTTCTTTATCTCTTGTACTTAACATTCCATCATAGCACCAGTGCAAAATATTTCACTTTATAGATATTGTTTTCATAATCTAACCACTTTACAAGAAGTTTTTTCATTAATATTATTTTTATATTAAAATACTCTATTACTGGAATAGAGGTCGTGCGAAAACCGCGGTCCCTTTTTTATTTTTAGCCCTTTTTTGTATTTACTATTTGCTGTTATAGCCACAGTTCTGCACACTGTATAATTTCTTTGAAGGCGCTCGCAAAACGTGCTCAACAAACAGTCAGTGGCGATAAATCTTATCAAATCTTATACCATCTATAAATGATCACTTCTTAGTATCAAAATCAAAAATAAAGAACTATAACACACAGTGGAAAATAAGCAACGATCCCAGTGTAGTTGCTGTAAAAGTTCGATCATGCTAGTTCTGCATTTAGTAAATAATGTGATTAAGTTTCTTGAAGTACTAAATATTTAAATTTAATTTTTAGTTTAAATTTCTGTTTAAACAAGTGGTGATGGTCCTTTCAACAGCTAGTGCTCTTATTACATGCCAAATTTGTCATCTCCTCTTATTTAGTTACATTATAATATTTGAAATGTAAATATATTATTTATATTTAGCATCCTCTGGTTAATTAATAAGGTGATGCCACCTAATATTAATATTCCAAATAATAAATTTTATAAAAATATAATTTTAAAATTTTTGATAATTTTTTTCATATTAAATTATTTAACTGAATAAGTTTTTTCATACATTTCGATATTTTGACAAGTTTGTTTTTATTAAAATAAATAACAAAATAATAACTTAAAATAATAAAATACAATGCTAATATTATTAAACCAAAAGCTCATTTCTTTATCGCTCACAAAAAAAAAAAAAAAAAAAAAAAAAAACATACAAACAAAACAAAACCATTACTACCCGAAGCTATTACATTTGTTTCAAAATTAATTGTGGACACGATTTGTAATTTTAGTTACTTGGAGTCTCATGAGGAATGGTTTAACGAAGACAACTATGTGCGAGGAAATGTTAATAGGAAAACAACGATAACTGCACCAATAGATTCAACAAAATCGGAAGAAACCGAGTCACTTACTACTGCTACCATATCGCAAGAATCAACCTTAGAGCATCAACAAGAACCTGAAGACATATAAACAGCAATTTCTTCACCTCAAACCACATTAGCGTCAACAGTAGGAAGTGTTGTTTCATAGTTTTCCAATGAAGCAAATGAATAAAAATAAAAAAAACAAAAATTACTTATACTAGAATTTATTATTTAATATTATTTTTAATAACACCACTCAGTAGTTAATAAAAATGTAAATCCTTTTTTATTTATACATTTTTTTTATAAATTTCTTATAAACAAAAAGTGTAATATTTTTTATTACTACTAAAATTTTATTGGCATTGTTTAAATCAATGACAATGAAAGAGTTTAACTACCATTTAATGATTTTTTATACCCTTGTTGAAAAAGATTATATCCAAGTTTGTCAATCTGCTTGTAATTTCTACAATATCGATTTTCGACTCTATAAAGTATATGAGCGATGTCCGCCTCTCCGTCCGTGTTAGTGTTAAAATAGACTTTGCCAAGGTACTAGATCAGACAGTTTCAAAAATTTTGCCTTTTAAAATCAGCAAAATCGTTCCATGCCTTTCGAGGCAGCAGGAAAAACACCACGTCTGCCTTGAATTTTTCCATATCATTTGGAATTTGAAGTAACTCCAATCAAAAAATAAAGCGTCGAGTGATAAAATTGGCCATATTTTTCGAGTAATAGACCTCTGAATTTTTCACCAAATTTTTTTAACATTTCAGTATGTATATGGGCCTGTTAGTAAATACATTACTGTATGCAGCGATGCGCAATACGTTCGTAAATGCAAAAAGTGGCAGCACTGAAAATTTTATTATGCGCAAAAAACTGGCTGATGCAATGAACGTGTGAGTATAAAATTTGTTAAGTTTTTATTATTTATTTCTTTTTGTTAGAATATTTTTTTTATTTTTACACAAATTTTTGTAATTTTTTGTATCATGTAGTTCACAAATCGAATTAATAATTAATTTTTCCATTTTCACAGTATTTCTTCGCTCGTAAGTGCACACTAAAATGATCAAAACAAAGCATACGTAACATCTGATTAGCAGTGGCAGTGCAGAATAATCAGATGCATTGCAGTGATGCGAACAGACCCTATAATTTTAAAGCTTTTGAAGAGATCTTTCAGCAAATACTAAAATATTAAAAAAATGCTTAACCCGTTAAGAGCTGATAGCATTTTTATGTAAAATTGTGTAAAGAACTTAATTGTTTTCTTTTTTCATTCTGTCACCCCAATATTTGTGTTTTTGATTGGTGTTACTTCATTAAACTATATTTACAAATGTGGTGTAGGATAAATAAGATTCGGCATAGCCGAATATAGTACTCTTACTTGCTTTGAATTGTAATTGTTTTAACTAATGGATATAAATTTTTATTTCTATTAATAAAAATTGTTAATTACAATTTAATTGCTAATTACAATTGAATAAATAATAATTGCTTTTATGAAACAGAAACTTTTGATCACAGAAGCATAAATTAAATCTGTTTTGTTTCTGGTCTGTGGTATGGTATGGTGAGTATAAATACATAATTATTTTAATGACTATTTTCTAAAAGTAAAATCCGTGCATCGACGACATTAATAATTTCATCGAAATGTGGACGAGATTCAAAAAGTAATTCACCTACCTTTAAGGATTACTTTCGATTGCTTTTGACCATTTTTAAAAAATCCAAAGTTATCTTTTTTAATATATTTATGTTTACATATACAAGATATAACAAATGTGTAGATTTCCACACTACCATTGCGGTGCTACACTTAGTGCGTTGTCAATTCTTTTTAATGGCTGACTTCCCCAGTAGGCCTAAACCATTATTCACGTATATTTACTATATAAATAAATATATACATAAATAAATAAATAAATTGTATGCCTTGATTTAATCATTTGAGCCGTCATTTGATGAGTGCGATTCTTAGAAGTGTGTGCGCTTTTTTTCACTCATTTTTATCATAAAATAAATCTTAATTATAAATGAAAAAGTTTTATAAAATATAATAAGATGTTAAAATAAAATACCTACATACATATTCTTTTGACGGCTGTGTTGGCATTTGTAACACACTTCTCTAAAATAAAACATGATTACTACATATTTTACATTCTTTAAAACAATTATTGTATATAACGTTTATACAATCTTTACAAACATTATAAATGCAGTTGGAACATTTAGTTTTCGGTTTTTTAGAATTTCCACAATGGCAACAAAAGTTTGAACACTTGTCAGAATATTTAAATAGCATTGATTTGATAACATTTCTGAACTGATTAGGTGAAGGTAATTTGGTCATTGGCTCTTCTGTTAACATATTTTTTATGTACATAATTACAAAAACACCGCAGCTCACAAAATCTTTTTGCTTTGTCCTTTGCGTAATGTTTACAAATTTCCAAGTCTCATTTTTAAAGATGTTTTGTGCAAAGTGTTTGAAATAAGACTCGCCGTTATTATCATTAAATGAGTCGATAAAAACAAATTCTTTTGTTTCCGGTTTTAAAACACAAAGACTGAAATGTTTGTTTCGTAAAATTGGTACAAAAAGCATTTCAGACTCAAATGAAATTAGCTTATTTAACTTTTCAAAATTTACTTCTGCTATTTGACATGGCAAGCTTAAAACATTTTTTGAATGTTCTGTGATAACTGTCATAATTGCGCAATCCAAAACCAAATTTGTCAAAAGATTATTTTCTTTTAATGATTCCAAATCCTCTCGGTCTAAGAAGTTAAAGAACCCGACTTCAAATTGTGTCAGTTGTGGGTAAATTTTAGTAAATAGGTCATTATATCTAAGCAAATAATAATTAATTTTTTGTTGCTTATTTGGTTGCGCCCAAGATCTTGGGTCACAGTAACCGTGTTCCTTTTTTATACGTGATGTAATTGAAAGATTATCTACATCGACTTTAATAATGTCCTGAACGTTTTCAGTTTGTTTTATATATTTTAGTTCTTTTGGCATTTATTAAGTGTTTTGGATTTATTGCTTTTCTTTTTCTTGGATATTTCTTATTCCATTTTTCTTCCGGTTGAACATCTTGTATTAATCTAATTTCCTGATATTTAGTCAACTTTGAATAGCAATGATCTTCGCAAACAATAGCAGGAGACAATATTTTCCCTTGCTGGATTAAATTTATTTTAGTACGCTCTAAGTCTTCAACATGTATATCTTCAAACATGTTATATCGATATCTAAGGTCCTTTAGAGAACTTATGTTGTCCTTTCGATCAATTCTTATAAAATCTCCAGGCCGCATTGACTTTTGTTTTAAAAGAATGTGCTTTTGCAAGAAAAAACTAAACTCAACTGGAGCGTTACTAAGATGATCTCCCGAAGGATCTATTAAAATTCTCATTATATTTGTCCACATTGGAATAAATGGGCACTATTTATTAATAATAAAATTGCATTTTTCTTCATTTATATATTCGTTCTCTTCATCTTTTATAGTTATTTTTTTAACATTATTAATTATGCCATCATATATCTCTAAAAATATTTTTTTTAAAGGGCTTCTGGAAGCAATGGACTCTAAATTGTTCATAGTATCATCTTCTATAATATTTGAGTTTTTAAAATCCGTTTCATTGACTTCTAAAATATTTTTTCGCGAAATATTCAAGCTATTTTTAAATGTGAAATTTTTTTTGGGAAACAGCAAAACAACAAATAAATGCTTAAACCAAAATTTGAACTCTTGCAGCGTTTTTAGATCAAAAGCCATAATTAAGACATGCTTAATGAAATGGCACAAAAAATATCTTTTGCCGATTTTATTGTTTAAATCCTTGCAGATAATTTGTATATAGTGGGCTTTACACCATTTTACCTTTGGTCTCTTAGTAATACCCTGGTTTTCTAAATAGCGGTAGCAGTTAATTAAATACTGTGAAATATTCTCGTTGTTACAACATTTTAAAACTGCTCCAAATAATGCATAACTAACATCTGTACAAACCCTTTGAAAAAATAGCAAATATATCATTAAGCGTATGTCTCGAAAGAATGGCACTTGCAACAGGAATAATCATTTTCAATTTTTTATATCTTATTACCATTTTGTATATCAGTACCCGTTCTCGGCACATTTAATTTGGCGTACGCTTTGTCCAGATGCGTCGAAATGGAGTGTGTAACATGCATCTTTCAGTATTTCAGGATTAATAGCAAATGTTATAAAAGTTGCCTTTCCCTAACAATATATTGTTAATGGAGATGCGACATGTTGTATATAATCTTTATACATTCCCTGGTGCATCAAAAAAACTTCAAAAAAGGGATCTGGATGTAGCCATTTATCGCAAATTCCTTCAGATTTACATTTCTGTAGGGTCTTAAGGTTTTGAACATCTTGCAAATTTCCACTCTTTGAAATGTTATCAGCTGCTTTAAGAATTTGATCTTTTCTAAAAAGATAGGCACTTTTTCCTTCTAATGCTTCTTTCACAATTTTACGGGCTACACCTCGCATTTGAGCTACTCTTTTTCTCCTTCAGCATGAAAAATTTCTCAAGATCTATTAACTGAAATTTTTCCATCAAAATTAATTTGAAATCTATATTTAGAGCAATCCTTAAAATTGCAATATCCATACAGTAATAAACCAGATCTTATTTTTTTGTGCTATAAAAGCATATAATGTAAGCATTGTTGATTTTTAGGTATTCCTGTCGAATAACGTCAAGCACCAATTTATTTTAAATTAATTTTAGATGCTTATCATCTTTGACTTCAAAAATTAAATCGGGACTTACTTTAAATTCGGAGTCACAAATGTTCTTTTTAAATTTTCTGGATTTTTTTGTTGCCATTCCCTTAACACGTAGGACATCTTTATTTAGTTTTTCTTTTTGGTTGGGAGCCTTCCTATATTTTTCAAATTTGGACACTTTCAAACTTGTATCTAATATTTCAAAAGGTCCTAACTTTACGTTCCTGTCATTAAAAATATCTTCTAAGCTTTTATTTAAACTTTCCTCGTTTTTATTGAAACGATATTGAAAGAACCTAATTCTATATTGCCGCTGGTAATATTTTTGGAGATTTCATTAAAATTATCATCACTTCTTATTAAAGTGGAATCTCTATCTAAAACTTCCTTACTGCATTTATCATCTTCATTATCACATTCATTGTGAGTATTTTCAAGTTTATTTTCTACATGTTTTATATTATTATTTTGAAATAAAATATTATCAAATAAGCTTTCAAACATAACCTTTAACTGATCAACAAAATTGGCCAAAATATCCTCGATTCTTCGGAAATTCCTTTCTTGATTGCTTTCAAACTGTTGATCTGTAAAATAAAATATTAAATATAGCAAGTAATATAAAAGAAAAAGCATAAAAATATGAATTGTTGCAAGTAAGAGTGCTATATTCTGCTGCATCAAAATTTATAAATCCTCAACTTGTCTTTGGCAAGAAACACCAGAATAATAAGAAATTTATATACATTTATTACACTTACCATTATGAATGAAAGAGTGTCCTATTTCTGTTCTTTATGTTTCTATATTAAAAAAATAATAATAATAAAAAATATATATACTATGAATGAAGCTCTAAATTTGGAAAAATTTATACATACATATTTATGAATATTTTAAAGATTAAAATATTACACTTTTTTCTAACAATTACAGTTCTTCTTCTTAAAAGATTTATATCTATTATCTGCATTCAATATTGCACTTTCTGTTGGTCTTATTTGTGGCCTTACATTGGATTTTTTTATGACACGATGGCATATAATTCATCCGCCGTTAAATATTCAGTTTCTGGGAGAAACAGTTCACTTTCTGTTGGTTGTGACAATTCATTGTCTTTTTTCATACCACGCAGACTCATTAATGCTTCCATAACATATATTTCATCCGCCGTTAAATATTCGATATCTGGATGAGAGAGCTCACTCTCTATTGCTTGATTCATCTTACATAGGCTGATTAACGCATTTAAAGTACACATCTCATCCGCGCTTAATAAAACGTTTTCTGGGAGCAAAAACTCTTCTATTCGAATATCTTGGAAATCCTCTAAAAGACATAGGTCTGTGAAATTTGGATCAACACTAGTTTCATCAACATTTTCAATTGGGGGCAATGTTTTAACCGATTTTTAATCGAATATATTGCCTATGCTTAAATGTGTGCTTTCAAAGGTTGAAAGTTCATCCAAAATATTGCTTTCCAAATTTATTTAGACATCTAATGCACTGTTTTCATCACTACTAAGAACTCTATTTTTTAATGAAATAGGTTCTTTTATCTAAAATAATTATAATTTTATATCTACGCATAACTTAAGCCGTTAAATGTTAAATTTTTTACCTGTATACTCTCAATAAGTTTTTGAGAATTTGCTGCAGTGTTTTTTTTCAAGTTTTTTGAAACAACGTTTTATCTAAAATATTAAAACAATTCACTTACTAAAATGTGATTGTGTTCAGTCGCAGTTACTTACATTGCTTAAAATCATTTTCCTATTTTTATGATTGTCACGAATTTCGCAAAACACAGGCTTACTTGCATTATATTTTTCCATTATATATTCGTATGTTTTTCTATCAATTTCTTTTGGATCTAAGCCACTTAAAACCAGCTCCATTATAATTTTTCGTAATTTTGTAGTGTACAATGCGATACTTAAAAAAATGAAATTTTAAATAAAATCAATTCATTGAATATATCATTCATTTCATGTAGTACGGCCCTAACTCACATAATTGTAACTTTAGAAAAGAAGGTAAAAACATAGTTGATGCAGCCGCTCCACCACTATTTGCTGCTGATGCTCCACCGCCAGTTTCAGCTAATAAAACTTTACCTATAAAATAGTTATAACTTCAGGGTGCCTAATATGTGAAATATTTTTGAATTTTTTTGTGTTTAGAATTTAGATTTTATGTGTATATTTTTGATACGTCGGATTCTTTGTCATGTTTGCAATGTTTTTACCGAAGATTGATAAGCGAAAATAAGTTTCTTAATATTGGCGACCGGCTTACTTGTATTTAATTTATAAATTCAAATAAGTGTATCATCCATTTATATTTTAGAAGCTAAAGACGAATAAAACACCTAAGAATTTTAATTGCTTTTTATTTTAATATCTCGCAGTATTATTTTAGTAATTTGCTTGCGAGAAAATCTGATCATGTTGTATTTCATTTAGAATCTTAAAAAAAACAAAACAGTTAACTAAATAAAACAAGTAAGAATGCTATGCCGAGTTTAGTGAAGCAACTCCAATAAAAAAAACATTGGGTTGACAGAGGATTAAAAAATAAGTGCTATATAAAATTTTACATAAAAATGTCACTGATTCTTCATGGGTTAAGCATTTTTTTTTTCATTTTAGTATTTTCTGAAAAATCTCTTCATAAGATTTTAAATGATATCCACATTGAACATGTAAAAAATTGAATTTTTTCATACAAAAATTTCATGATTCGGAAAATATAAGCGAGCGCCAATTTTTACTTGTTTTTTTTTTCTTATCTTTATTACTCTATCGCTCCATATATTTGTTTTTTTTTTTTTTTGATGGGAGTTACTTAATTGTTCCAAATAAGTTGGAAAATTTAGAGAAAGGTGTGGTGTTTTGCCCTTGTCTCAAAGGACATGGACCGAACTTGTTGATTTTTCTATAGCAACATTTTCGAAGCTATATCTGATCGATTGGCGTATTTAAATTTTCTCTAGCTCATCTAGTGCCTTGGAAAAGTTGATTTCGACCCGAAAACGGGCGGACAGACGGACGTCGCTCAATTGACTTCGCTATGTAAAAGAACTTAGAATATATGAACTTAATGGGGTTAGAAACGGATATTGTAGAAATTACAAATGGAATGATAGACTAAGATGCACCCTTTTCAACCTGTGGTGAAGGGTATAATGAAATAAATCTCATTCTTATTTAACGACAAAACACTTTGTATAATTTTTTGTATAAATTTTTATTTTTGAGAGCTATTTAATATATAAAAAAGCATTATTATCCCCACAGTAAAAAATTAGATAAAAATAAAGTAAATAAACTTTAGTACATATGACAGCTTGTTTTCTTTACATAAAAATTATTGATAAAAATACAGTTATAGGGTGGTCAGCAACCATAAAATTATAAATTAAAATAAAAATTATTTCAATTGCGTTTTATAATAAATAAAACAGTAAAAAAAACAATAATACTCGTTCTAGAGTTGAATAAATCTGTGGCATTTTGACAAAACATCTTAAGTCAGATTTGAAAAGTTGAAATTAATGTTGTTATTCATACGAATTTTCATTCAAAAACATTTTTGTTTACGTTTTTAAAATTTGGTATTATAAACGTTATTTTTCTATAATATTGGTTTATTTTATTATTTAATAAAAATAATTTTTTCACCCATTTTTTTAATAACATTTTTACTATCTTATCTCGACTTAAGATGTGTTGTCAAAATGCCACAGAAATGTATATCATGAAGTGCAAACTTAATATATAAATGAACTTTTTTTCTTTTTAAACTTTCCACTGCACTTTTTGTTTTAATGTTGTTAAATTTAAACTATTTGCTGGTGTGAAAGAATTATTATTTGTATTTTCAGGCAAATTAGCGATACTAGGGGCTGTTGAAGAATGGCTAGTTTCAGTCACACTTTCAGTTGTTATTGTGGAAGCAGCATTTGTTTCCATAACATCTGTTTTAGTATTTAACCATTCCATACTAAATGATGGCGTTGCAACGTATGTAAATGTTTTAAGAAACTCCTCAGAAAGATATGACAGGGCATATTCCTATTCTTCTTTGTAAAGAAGATAATCGTTTATTGTGAAATCAAAATAAATTGGTATTAAGTTAATTGGATTTATTTACCCACGTGTGAAAAACCTTACAACCGTACAATTCAGCGACAATGAAACAAAGCTAATGGAGAAGGGACTAAAACATAATCTATCTTTTAACAAAATACAAAGAACAATTGAAACCCAAATTGTAGACGCCGAAGCTACTATAACACACTTACCAACTGATCGACAAGAACACTTAATACACAAGATAGCCGTTGTACTCGAAAAAACAATAAAAGAACACACTATATCCAAAACAAATCCCAAAAAATTACTAAACAGATAAAGACAAAACTACGAAATAATGATATATTACTTACTAAAGCGGACAAAGGTAACACGACTGTAATAATGTACAACAAAAATTATATAGACAAAACACAACAATTCATTCAACAGACAAAATGTACGAAATTTAAAAATAACTCAACCGATTCATTCCAAAAGAAAATACGCAGCCTACTAAAACGCTGTAAAACGTTTACTAACGGTAAACTATAGATATACATGAACATGAGTCCAGGACCCCCTGCACTTAGAGCACAACCCAAAATTCACAAGGAAAATATACCGATTAGACCTATAGTAAGTTACAAACCTGCTCCTGCATATAACTTGGCTAAGCACCTCACCATATTATTGAAAGAGAAAATAAATTTGCAGAACATATACATGTTGCAGAATACACAAGACCTGATCAATAAACTTAAGGACATCAAAATTACCGAAAATACGAGACTTGTTTCCTACGACATTAAGGATTTATATACATCAATACCCACGCAAGAAACGTTAACAATTCTACGTAACATGCTTTTCAACTTATACGACAATCAATATATTAACGAAATAATGGATATTGCAAAAACAATACTAAAACAAAACTACTTTAGATTTAACAATAACTTTTATAAATTACCTGATGGACTCGGCATGGGAAACCCGACATCCGCAATTTTTACAGAGATATTTATGCAACATTTAGAACAACTACACATCAAAACCCTAATGGAAAAACATAAAATAACTCATTATTACAGATACGTAGACGACATAATATGCATCCTAGAAAGGGACAACGCAGAAGAAATTTTAACGGATTTAAACACAATACATAATAAAATCACATACACAATGGAAAAAGAGAAAGATGGAACTTTACATTATCTTGACATAACAATAACACGAGGAATTGACTCATTAAAGTTTGACATATACAGAAAACCAACCACAACAGACATAACTATCCACAGTTCCTCAAACCATCCCACGCAACATAACCTCGCAGCTTTTAGACATATGATTAACAGACTTAAGACAGTCCCACTTTCTCCAGACAAATATAACAAAAAACTCAACACAATTTATATTATAGCTAAAAATAACGGTTACAACTACACTACTATCGACAAACTACTTAGACAATACAACACTAAAAACAAGAAGAAAGAAAACAAGGAGACAATCGATACAACACGACGACACATTTTTACTTACACAGGACCAGAAATATATAGATTAACTAACCTTTTTCAGAAAGAAGGTTTACAGACAGCACTAAAGACGAGCAACACTCTACGAAACAATCTCAAGACATCAACAGAAATAACCGATAAATTTAACACCAGCGGAGTATACAGTCTTGCACCTGCAACCATTCATACATAGGACAAACTGGACGAACATTAAAAACAAGGTTCACAGAACACATACGATCATATAAAAGGAAAAGAGAAGGCTCTAACTTCGCAATACACCTTAACACGCATGAACACGAGACAAGGGAAATAGATGAATGTATGACGTTAATATATCCTAGTAAAAAAGGACCAAGACTGGACATTCTTGAAAACATGGAAATATACAAAACAGGTAAATACAACCTCGGACACAATTTTTACACCACTTAAACTATTAAAACAAACTTACAAACGCAAAACACACACAGATGGTCACACTTACCTACCTAATAATAAAATACTGAGATATTAAAACTATATACCTTCAATAAAAAAATGACAGATATCAGGCAATCTACCTGCATAATACCATTTCTAAATAGACACCATCCTAACGGACAAAACTACCTGTAGCCACCACTATCTATGCAACAAACACCTTACACTATCTAACCAGTACTAATCAAAACGCGGCTTGAAAATGATGTCTTTACATCGAAAGCGCTCGCCAATTGTATTAAATAAACAGCCAGTGACGACGGTCTTCACCGAAAGGTATTTCTTTTAGTATTAAATGTTCATCTAAAGAAAATTGTGATTTTGAGGACATCAGTGATATAGATCCTTTAAACTTAGTTGAGTATTTATTTATTGAGATAAACAATGAAGGTAGGAAATTGCTTGTAGGTAGTGCTTATAGGCCTAATAAAAATATATGTACAAGGCGGTTTATTCGAATTCTGGAAACACAAACAACCTTGTACGATGATGTAATAATAGCAGGAGATTTCAATTCAAATCTTCTAGTAGATAGTAGTTTTTCTGATGACTGTGCCTCGCTGGGTTTAATATCACCAAATATCTCAAACCCTACACACTTCACTGCAATTAATAGTACGCTTTTGGATTTGTTTCTCGTGAGTAAGGAAACTAACATACTACTCTATGATCAATTGTCTGCTTGTTGCTTCTCCAAGCATGATCTCATTTTCTTGGCTTATAATTTTCAACTTGTAATACCTGTTGAGAGAATTACTTTTCGAGATTTTAAAAATATCAATTTTAGATTTCTCGAAGAAGAATTTTTTAAAATCGATTGGAATGTCTTGTATTCTTTGTATTCTGTAGATGACCAACTCCTTTTTTTGGAGCAGAATCTAAATTATCTGTTTGAACTTACTGTACCAATAAAAACGAAGATCATTGGCAATAAGCAAAAACCCTGGTTTTCATCCGAAATTAGATATTCTATCAGTCAAAGGGATTTTGCATATGCACGCTGGAAAAGATTTAAAACTACAACATTACATAATGATTACCTGACTGCTAAAAGGAAAACAAATAAAATGATTAAAAAAGCAAAATCCGCTTTTTATGCTGAAAAGTTTTCTTCTGCCATTGACTCTAAAAAAACATGGCAAACGATACGCGAAGTTGGAATCGGCAAATCTATTTTTCATGAACCATGTTCCATCGATGCCGATACAATCAATAAAAAGTTTTTAAATGTCCCTATGATTCAAGCAGATCCAAGTTATTATATTAATAATCACTCAAATAATAATTGTGAATCTTTTTTTTCTTTTGTTGCAGTAGACCAATGTGATGTTTTATCTAGTTTTTTGTCCATCAAATCCAACTCTATAGAAGCTGACGGGATTAGTCCAAAGTTTCTTAAGATTCTTCTACCTCAACTGCTTCCAATTATAACATTTTTCTTTAATAAAATATTAACTTCAAGTTTCTTTCCCTCGAATTGGAAAGTAGCTAAAATTGTTCCAATACCCAAAGCTGGTTCCGATTACAGACCAATAGCCATTCTTCCGTTTCTCTCTAAAGTATTTGAACGTATTATGCATAACCAAATGACTTGCTTTTTAGATAACAATAACTTGCTTACAGAACGTCAATCCGGGTTCAGAAAGAAAAACAGCTGCATAACTGCTTTAGTTAACGTCACAGAGGATATTAGAGAGAAACTTGATGATGGCAAGACTACATTTTTAATATTGTTAGACCATTCGAAAGCGTTTGATACCGTGGATCATAACATTCTTTGTTACAAGCTTAAAAATTTTTTTAATTTCTCTTCGACCGCTACACGGTTATTGTCAAGATACTTACGAAACAGATATCAGTATGTTGAAACTAGAACCCAGAAATCCAAGCCACTGCCGGTAATCAGAGGTGTACCTCAGGGGTCCATTGTCGGACCGCTGTTGTTCTCACTGTACTCTAATGACCTCCCAGGCATTTTGACACATTGTAATGTAAGAATGTACGCGGATGACGTGCAACTTTATACCAGTTGTATTAATGCCTTAATCGACCAGTGTATTGTCTCCATTAATGAGGAACTCCATCGAATTTATACATGGGCAACGGCAAATGGCTTAGGAATAAATCCGGGGAAATCTAAATGCATTGTTATTCAAAAGCGACTTGCCAAGCATGATATTGTACCTAACATATCTATTAACGGAAAACAAATTGAGATAGTAAAGTTTGCTAAAAATCTCGGAATATTTTTTAATGACACTCTTACATGGTCGAACCATATTACCTATGCTAGTGGTCGCACTTTCTCTATGATTAGAACTCTTTGGCGGACGCAGCATTGTACACCTATGAGAATAAGAATCCTACTTTCCAAAACTTATCTGGTGCCCGCTTTACTGTATGGTTGTGAACTATTTGCTAAATGTGATACAGTTAGTAAAGGGAAATTGAACGTTGCGTTTAACAACATAATCCGATACGTATATGGACTTAAAAGGCGGTCTAGTGTATCTTTGTTTTCATCCCAATTATATGGCCTGTCTTTAGATAATTTGCTAAACATAAGAGTTTTAGTTTTTTTACATAAAATAATATATACCCACAAGCCTGATTATCTCTATAGTAAACTTTGTATTTCAGATATAAGCAGAGGCAAAAGAATAAGATCACTTAGATACAGAAGTTTAATCTCACAGTGGCACTTCTACATATTTGCAGCTCTCAACTAATAAGTAACGCACGAAAATTTAAAGAAAATATTTTTAAGCTGTTTTCAGCATGACAATTTAAAACATATATTTTATATTATGACACATACATCCATACTATTTATAATTAAATAATTTAATTAAAATTTAAATTTAATCTTAATTTGTTTTTAAATTATTAGTTTTTACTTTTTTAATTTTTGTTTTTATTGTTTTTTAATGTTTAATTTAAATTCCTGTTTTTAATAAAAATTTATTTATGATTATGTTCTGTATATCATCAGTTCCATACTGCAATATAAGGCTCTTAGTCTTGTGTATGGGGCAATTCAAATTAAATAAATCAATAAAATAAATAAAAGGTATGACAACAAAATAAATTCGTAAGCCATCCGCAACTTCTTTAAGAAGACCCTGATACCTGGCCAGGATAAAACGTTTAAGTAGACCCTGTTACCCTGGCCAGGATAAAACGTTTTGCCATTATATTCCACAGGATTAAATGGAGAACCAGAGGCAAAAATGCATTTACCCTTGGTATATGTGTAAGCTTGCTTAGCTTCATAGTCTTGCGCAAGGTGAAGCTTGTCTTCTGTGAGACCATCAGTCCGATAAAATGTAATAATGAAAAATCCCGCAAAATAACCTGCAAAGAAATAAAATAAATATTTAAGAAAATTCAATAAAAAAAAACAAAAATATTTTATCTTCATACTTACCTCACGCTTTCCTTTTTGTATTGTAAAACCTCCCTTGCTTACAAAAATAAATCCATTTAGTATAGTGTTGCCAATGAAATTTCATATGACCGGCTATTAATTACACATCTGAAAAAAGTTACATGTGATCTTTTTTTATATATATTAATACGACAACTACAAAATTAATAATAATATATATATATATATATATATATATATATATATATATATATATATATATATATATATATATATATATATAAATATATATATATATATATATTATTAATTTTGTTGTAGTTTGTATATTTATATTATATTATTTATATCCTCTATAATTTCTATTAATTTTGATTTTTAGGAAATTTCAATAAACGATTTTAACTTTTGTGATTAATAAAAAGAAGAAAAATTAAAAAAATAAAATATAGTTAGTACTATTTTTGATAATATAGGTTTTAACTGATTTTATATTCTAGAAACATTTGCTAACTACTTGAGGTGAAATTTTTAAAAACCCATTTTTGTATCCAAAAATTCTAAAGTGAATTAATCAACTAGTTTAGCACTTTTTAGAAACTAGGTTTTTATTATCGCACAATTGAGATTAAAACTAATTTAGAAGTACAAAGGGATATTACACACGTATTAGATATTAAACAAATTACACATTTTTTATATAGCTGGAATGGCAACAATGATTAAGCCATTTTTTATTTTTTTACCTTAAACCAATTCCGTTATTCGTCCGCAAAGAAAACCTAAGTTGTGCTGCCAGACCAAGCAAATAGGATGAATGGAATTGAAACAAAATATTTCACCATACCCTACAAATAAATTCTTTTTTGTAACAATTACACAAATTTTTTAGTTATTATATTTTTAAAATTGAATTTGATTTTCAAATAATTCAAATATATCTTAATTGTTGTTTTAATATGGCTTAATATATCTTTAATAATATACTCTAATATGCAGTGTATTATTATATATGTACGTATGTTAAATTGAGGGGATATCGATTTTATTTTGTTACTTACTATCAAAAACTAAACATATACTGCCTTAAAAATTAATTTTGATTTAAAATTTTACTATCAGAATCTTAATATATACTTCCTTATGCATACAAATTAATATTGATTTCATGTTTATTTTAAAATGAATTTTGTATGAAAAATTTGTTCTAAAGTATATGGAAAAACTAAACTAATTTCAGCGATTTTTCTCAAATTTGAAAAGTTTGCCGCTTAATAACTTTTTTCGTACAGTCTTTTAGAAAACAGACTATACCACGATCGATTCGTATTTTTATCCTCTTTCGATCGTATATAGCAGTATATGTGCACGCGGAATAGTTTCCGAGATATAAGCAAAAAACTAAACTTATTCATTTTAGCGGTTTTCTCAAATTTATAAAGTTTGCCGCTTAATAACTTTTTTCGTACAGTCTTTCAGAAAACAAACTATACCACGGTTGATTCGTATTTTTATCCTCTTTCGATCGTATATAGCAGTATATGTGCACGCGGAATAGTTTCCGAGATATAAGCAAAAAACTAAAATGATCAATTTCAGCGATTTTCTCAAATTTGAAAAGTTTGCCGCTTAATAACTTTTTTCGTACAGTCTTTCAGAAAACAAACTATCCCACGATCGATTCGTATTTTTATCCTCTTTCGATCGTATATAGAAGTATATGTGCACGCGGAATAGTTTCCAAGATATAAGCAAAAAACTAAACTTATTAATTTCAGCGATTTTTTTAATTTTGAAAAGTTTGCCGCTTAATAATTTTTTCGTATAGTCTTTCAGAAAACAAACTATACCACGATCAATTCTTATGTTTATCCTCTTTCGATCGTATATAGCAGTATATGTGCACGCGGAATAGTTTCCGAGATATAAGCAAAAAACTAAACTTATTAATTTCAGCGGTTTTCTCAAATTTATAAAGATTGCCGCTTAATAACTTTTTTCGTACAATCTTTTAAAAAGCAAACTATACCACGATCGATTCGTATTCTTATCCTCTTTCAATCGTATATGGCAGTATATATGCGCGGAATACTTTCCGAGATATAAGCAAAAAACCAAAATTATCAATTTCAGCGATTTTCTCAAATTTGAAAAGCTTGCCGCTTAATAACTTTTTTCGTACAGTCTTTCAGAAAGCAAACTATCCCACGATCGTTTCGTATTTTTATCCTCTTTCGATCGTATATAGCAGTATATGTGCGCGCGGAATAGTTTCCGAGATATAAGCGAGAAACTTAACTTATATTTTTGAGCGATTTTTTTTTTTACCATTTTAAAGTTTGCTGGCTTATAACTTTTTTCGTACAGTCTTGCAAGAAACGATATATACCACGATCGATTCGTACTTTAAGCCTCTATCGATTGGCGTCAGTCGCTATGATGCACGGCTTTTAGGTTTGTGTCTATAACTAAGAAACCATCGCAATTAATGACTACATGTTTTGGGTGCAGCTCCTTCATTTTTTAAATGGCGAAAGTGACAACCTGAAAATCTGATTCTGCAAGCTTAGAGCTTTTCATTTCTAATTGTTATTTTAAAATCTATTAAAAATTGACGAATTGTAACCGTTTCTAAAAGGTCTTATTTTTTGTCAAATTTTGTTTACATTTTTGTTATGAACAACAATAATACTCCTTTTTTTACAACTCTGTAAAAAAAGTTTGACGATTCTCCGAGTTTTTATCTTCTCTTACGTCAGGTTTTCTGCAGGTTCTCAAGAAAGAGACAAATACAGTGTAATTTTATTATTAACAAGGGACAATAAACAAAACTAAAACTAGATATTTTACAAAAGAACATAAAGCCAAAAAAGTTTTCGCCACAAAAAAAAATTAATTCTCTGAAAATAAGGAAATTAATTGTTAAATTGTTATTAAAATGTGATATGGTGTGGTTTTACAAGAAAATTCCAGTATATGCAAGTGAAAACTGTTTTTTGAACGCAGAAATTGTGATTTGTGGCAGAAATGCAATATCATTGTTGCTGTGTTAACACACTCAATCAATACAAAATTAGAAAAAACATGAATTTTATAAAACAAAAAAGTCAATGAAATTGAAGAATAAGAAAAAAGTTTACTTTAAGTATTTCAAAAATACATACATATAAGATGTCTAAGAAGTCATCAGTATCTCATAAAATTGGAACCTCTAAACAAAAATGTTTTAGATGTACGGAGAACAAAGCATGCCACAAAACCAGGAGAACATATATCGATAAACACTTCCTTGTATTCGTGCGGTTTAAATTTAATTTCAACTGGAAGTGCTTGTGCGTAAAGATCCTAAAAATTTGTTAAAATAAAAATTATGAAAACGCGATAGTACAACAGATGCTGCCCTTGAAGTTTTAACGCCTATTATCAAAAATGAAGACATTGATTATAAATCTGGGGTTGCGGTTTCAAAGAAAAAGTTACATTCTGTAGATAGGCCCATGGAATCGGGATTCAAAATTTGAATTAAAATACTTCTGAAGGCAAAGTTATGTCAGACTCACAAAGTACAATTGCAGTGTAAGTAAAAAATTAAATTTATTTATTCAAATTGTAATTTAACAACTTTTTCAATCTATTTCCTTCCAGACTCAATGGTCGCCTGCAATTTTTGGTCAGTCAAATAAAACGTAATACCCAGAAAGGAAATCTTAAAAATGAAAATGTTTTAGTAGTCGAAGATGGGAGGAGGGTGCAGAAGATGACGATGATATACAAAAAAAAAAAAAAACGAAAACTGTTCTTTTTTGATAAGAAAAATTAAATAAAAAATCTCTATATTTCTGTAACATCTCACAATTATACTTTTTATTTACTTTAAATTAATAAAGTAAAATTACAACATTAAAACAAAATTCACAACAATTAATGAAGTAAAACGACAACAATAAAAAAATTAAAAATGTAAATTTTACAATAAATTATTAAATAAATAAATTTTGCAATAATAATAATAGATAATATTGATATACTTAAGACTAAAATTTTACAATAATAGTTTTTTTAAATTTTATTAAAATTTACAAATTTATTTTATTTCACAATATTAATACAATAATACTAAAATTTCAATAAAAACAAAAATAAAATTAAAATAATTGTAAAATAGTCAATAAAAGCAGCAAAAACAAAAAAATTGTACAAAATAAAAATTTTACAAAATAAAATTCAATAAAAATTCCGACGATGTAACGCCTAATAACTCCAGCCATTGCGCGCATCTAGAAAAGAAAACATTTTTCATGTTCATCGTTCAAGTAAAAGACAAAATAAGCAGACAGACAAACACACAAAATAGAATATACATAATCATGATCCGGAACAAATCTAGTTTACGTACGCAGCTTAAAAATTTAAAAAAAGTTGTCTACAGCGTGTAACATTTAATTTTAGACAAAAAATGTACAATGGATAATTTGGGATTGACCCTTACTTTCGGAGTTACGGCCTTCCAAGATTTGTATGTACAGTATGGTCGTAACCTGTTTTTTATTTTTTTAATATTTTAATTTTCAATTAAATAGATATTAAATTACCTTTCCAATTATATCAATATTGCCTAACTACACCACAAAATACTCGATATATGCCATACTGTACATACAAATTTTGGAGGGCGGTAACTCCTAAATTAAGGGTCAGCCCCAAATTTTCTATTTCACATTTTTTTCTTAAAATTAAATTATACACGCAGTAGATAACTTTTTTTTTAATTTTTAAGCTGCGTCCGTAAGCAAGATTTAAGCCCATGATTCTATGGAATCTTATTTGACTCCAAAACACACACACGCGTATCAGAGCGAACAATTATTGAAAAGCTTTACTTACCTTTTAGAATCCCTTGGGAAGAAGCTTCTCTCCTGATGGACATCCTTTTATGCATCTTAAACTCTTAAAATTTAATAAGAAAAAGTTTAGTATTAAGTTAATTGGATTTATTCCGCCAGTAAATAAAATACTGTTGTCATACCTTTCGGTGAAGACCGTCGTCACTGGCTGTTTATTTAGTACGATTGGCGAGCGCTTTCGATGTAAAGACATCATTTTCAAGCCGCGTTTTGATTAGTACTGGTTAGATAGTGTAAGGTGTTTGTTGCATAGATAGTGGTGGGTTCAGGTAGTTTTGTCCGTTAGGATGGTGTCTATTTAAAAATGGTATTATGCAGGTAGATTGCCTGATATCTGTCATCTTTATTGAAGGTATATAACTTTAATATTTCTGTCTTTTATTATTAGGTAGGTAAGTGTGACCATCTGTGGGAGTTTTGCGTTTGTAAGTTTGTTTTAATAGTTTAAGTGGTGTAAAAATTGTGTCCGAGGTTGTATTTACCTGTTCGTTAATAATATCTCCGTTAAACGTTCGTGTTTTGTATATTTCCATGTTTTCAAGAATGTCCAGTCTTCGTCCTTTTTTACTAGGATAAATTAACGTCATACATTCATCTATTTCCCTTGGCTCGTGTTCATGTGTGTTAAGATGTATTGCGAAGTTAGAGTCTTCTCTTTTCCGTTTATATGATCGTATGTGTTCTGTGAACCTTGTTTTTAATGTTCGTCCAGTTTGTCCTATGTATGTAGGGTTGCAGGTGCAAGTAAGTCTGTATACTCCGCTGGTGTTAAATTTATCGGTTATTTCTGTTGATGTCTTGAGATTGTTTCGTAGAGTGTTGCTCGTCTTTAGTGCTGTCTGTAAACCTTCTTTTTGAAAAAGGTTAGTTAATCTATATATTTCTGGTCCTGTGTAAGTAAAAATGTGTCGTCGTGTTGTATCGATTGTGTCCTTGTTATCTTTCTTCTTGTTTTTAGTGTTGTATTGTCTAAGTAGTTTGTCGATAGTAGTGCAGTTGTAACCGTTATTTTTAGCTATAGTGTAAATTGTGTCCAGTTCTTTGTTATATTTGTCTGGAGAAAGTGGGACTATCTTAAGTCTGTTAATCATATGTCTAAGTGCTGCGAGTTTATGTTGGGTGGGATGGTTTGAGGAACTGTGGATAGTTATGTCTGTTGTGGTTGGTTTTCTGTATATGTCAAAGTTTAATGAGTCAATTCCTCGTGTTATTGTTATGTCAAGATAATGTAAAGTTCCGTCTTTCTCTTTTTCCATTGTGTATGTGATTTTATTATGTATTGTGTTTAAATCCGTTAGAATTTCCTCTGCGTTGTCCCTTTCTAGGATGCATATTATGTCGTCTACGTATCTGTAATAATGAGTTATTTTATGTTTTTCCATTAGGGTTTTGACGTGCAGTTGTTCTAAATGTTGCATAAATATCTCTGTAAAAATTGCGGATGCGCTCGTACTAAATAAACAGCCAGTGACGACGGTCTTCACCGAAAGGTATGACAACGGAAAAAGTTTACTTTAACAAACAGACAGATATCAATTTTTGTATGTTGCATACTTACATGTTGTTTACCAATTGTATGTTAGTTTTCTACACAATGAAAAAATAGAATTAGAAACACACTTCAATGTTATTATTAAAATATACTTACGTTAAAAATAAGCAAAATTGCCTTTTGCTACAAATAAAAAGCATTAGTTTCATTTATTTTTAATAGTTTTATTAATTTTACAAAAAACCAACCCTTATTTTTGTCTGTAAGAAAACGTTTAATTTTTTCTTGCGCCAGAAATACAAATCAAAACAAAACTCAAGTCGATAGGATGTCTTTTCCATTTTCTATTTATATAAATGTATTTCATATTCTATAAAGTTGGAAAATGTAAGTAATATATAAAATATGCAGCTCCCTTTGAATTTCCCAAATAATATACATAATAAAATATCACATAAAAATTTGTACATATTAGTTCTGAAAAAGGCAAAATTTTTTTATTTTATTCGCACAACTGTGCTACCATTATTTAAAAGTGCTGTTGTACAAGGTAACGACAAATTTTCAATTTTTTTAATATAATAACAATTAGGTGGCTTAAAATAATATGCGATTAAAATATTTCTGAAAAATTCATTTTCATTTCTTGGCCGATTAAATATATTTGATCTGTAGATTTAAAAAATATATTGTTACAAAGATGTTTTATTAAAATCATAAAAAGATGTAAAAATAATTGACGGCAAGAAAGTGAAACGAAATGACCTATTGTGTTTGTTTTCAAAGCTAGAACTTTCTACAAAACATCTTTATTACAAAACAAAAACAACTAACGCAAAGCGATAAATAAACAAACACAATACACAACCATACGCACACCTGCATTGTATAACAACTAAATAAAAATACACAACATGTATTTTTGAATAATGATTGGAGGTTCTAGAAGTAAATGACGATGCTCACTAATGTGTCTGAGTTAAAAGTGGCAATGCAGCATTTGCAACTACGCAGCAGATGGCGGTAGAAATTCTGGAATATTCAAGATAGCCTAAAAAGAGGGTATATAAAAACAACACCAATACGCGCTGATTCATTCGGATTGAGAGCGTCATCTAGTTAAGATCTTGTATAAAAATTGAAGTTGCCAGCGTGTATTATTAATCGCGAATAGTTAAATCGTAAAATAATTGATTAAATAAAGTGTAATTTAATTAAAACTCTAAAAGTTGTGTGTGTAATTATTATGCAAATAAGGAACTCATAAATAAAACGTTTATAATTTAAATAAACGTAACAATATGTAATATGCTTAGTAAGGCATTTTGTAATTTTATATCTTGTTTTTCGTAACAAATAACTTTAAAAGACAAATTGGATACTTCGTGTCCAGTAGTGAATTTACAGCATAAATTGGTATAATATTCTAATATGATAAATCAATGTTTGATATTTTGGCTTTAAAGGTTCATAAAAAAACTCCTTGAAAATTTTATTGTGTTCAGAAATTAATAATTGTAATTCTGTTGAAATTGATGCATCAGAATCAGGTTCATCAACTAAATCCCCTATTAATCGCAAAATGGTATCTAAAAATGAGTGTGCCGCACTCACTTTGTTGAATAAAATTTCTAGTTATTGGTGCACTAATGTCTACAAGCTTTATTCTATTGTATGTGAACAATTGCTTTCTGCAGTTGAAAGATTATACTTTGCAACACCTAGAAAAATGTCATGCATTACATCACTTGCATAATTGTCGGTTACGTGAAAATCAGACAAAGAGTTCTAAATAGAATTCTCTTGAACTTATGTTTCTTTATTAGATTTCTCCAATTCGCTAGCATATATCATTTTTTCTGTATCTTTCACATAACTGCTTTTGCATTCTTCTTTAGAGGAAGTAAAAATTTTACAATAATAATTGCTATTAAAGGGTTTTTGGACACCCAAAATTTCATTGCGACCCAAGTTGTCACCTAATATTTGGCCAACGTGAAAGTAAACTTTTTTAACAAAAAACAACAAATTGTGATGCCATTGGTGTAGAGGTCTTCAAGTATATCAATAAGCTCATGCAAAGTGGCATGGTTTCCAAAGTAACTGATGTTCTTAGCGTTAATAAAACCAGCTACGAATATATTACTTAATAAGGACAATTGATGCTGTGGAATAACTGGAACTGAGAAATAAATACCACATGTGGAGTGTTGACGTGTACCCAGGTCATTTATTTGAAAATCATCAAAGTAGGGCAACAATGGGAAAACCATCTTTTCACCAAAACTTTGAGCCTTTAACTGCTACAATTCTCCTTTTATGAAGTCGTTCAATTTATTTGATGAAGTTATTGAATTTATATTCTCAAGGGTATGCTGTAATATATTTGGTGATTCAAAGTATTTTTGGAGTTGATATTTTACAGAGCAAAGACTATCTTCTATAACATTTTCTGTAAAAGTTTCCTGTCCACTTATAAAAACTTCATCTAATTCCTTGGATAAGGTAAATAATTTTGGTAGCTGAAACAAGTCCAACTCTACTATTTTCTTCAAAAACCTGCATTCAGTAGAGATACCCTGGACCGGGTTTTTCGCATACTCTATTAAGTCCTTATATAAATTTTGCATTTCAAGTTCAATAAAATGTAGGATTAGTTCAACAGTTTCTGCTAGAGGTCCGACTATTTGACTGACAATATCGTTAAGAGCAGAAGGAATATTATTGCGAGCAATGTTAGGCTTAACGTGAAATTAAAGCGCAAGTTGTATAATATTATAAAGCAGTGTTTTGGGTTGTTGAGGAATTTTATTTTATGCAAGGAATGGTTTCTTGTTCAGTAGGACTGGTTGGTTGTGTTTGGTTAGTCTAATGATATGAAATTTCAAATTTTTGATTGTTTTTAGTCTCTATTCGAAATTTTTTAACGTCTATACTTGTTATCATTTCCAACAATTTTGTTTAAGTCATGACTAGTAATATGATACTTAAATTTAAAAAAAAATTTGGAATCCTTTCTTACAACCTTTGTATTATCATAAATACTTAAACGTAACAGGCGCCTTATGAAAATTTCTTAAGTGTTGAAGGAAGTCTTGGGATGTAGTAAATACACGACTACAAATTGAACAAATATGTGTGGGAGTTTTTGATAAGTTTTCTATATATTTATTTGGCATTTTTTATTTTGTTTATAATATTTTGTACTCTGGCAATTTTTTCTAAGAATGGAAATTCAAAAATATTTTCTTTAAAAAAACCCACACATATTTGCTTTTAGCCGAATAATTCAAATTGAAAGTAAAACATATTTTAATTACTAAATCCACAGCTCAGACAAGTGACTTTAATTTGTAAGTTGAATCATTAACCGTAACAAAAAAACTCCGTTAATTTATTAATATCCTCACCAATTATGAAAATTTTATGTTGAATTGTCGACTGCTCTTCCAAGGCAAGTTTCTGTTGCTCGTCCTTTTTTTGAATAAAATCATTTATATTAAATAAGTGGACAATCATATCAGTTTGAGCATCAGTTATGGACGGTTTTAAAGTTTTATTTACACGAGGCGGAAGAATTACCGAATGCAACAAGTAGAAAAAGTAAAAGTGCTTAGCATCTAAGAAATTAAAAAATATATGTAATAAATGTAGTTTTTTAATATATGTACATATGTATAAGTATCTTACTTGTGTCTGTCGCTGTTTTCATTTTTTCCAGGTATTGCATATTGAGTTTGTCTTTTACATAAATTAGTAAAATTTTCTCAGTCATCACATTTTCCAGAACTGATATTAGCTCAAACATTAGATTTCCTTTGCCTGTATGCAAGGTATCGAAGTCGATGTCAATCAATGTGTAACCACTAGGATCTTTCTATCTAGGCCAATCGTTCAGGAAAGTTGTTAATGAATCTTTATTCTCCTTCATTCGTAGAACTGATGTAGCTTTCCAATGGTTATGTGCAAACCATTTTTTTTGCCTCAAATTCACTGATTTCTAAGGAGTTGTCATCTCCAATACTACACACTTTATATAATTTTGCTGAAGCTGAATTTTCAATATCTTTCCTTTTATTTCTTTGGCTGTAGTAGCGGTCATACAATTTACCAGAAGCGTTCTTCTTTTAAGATCGTGGTACATATTATGTTGTTTCACATTCAGTTGGGAAATGTTTTGTTATGGAGATTGTCATATTTTCCAGAGATTTTGCATCTTATTTAATGTTTTGAAAAATAAAGTGGTCTAAAATTATTCGAACTATCAAAGTTTGATCTAGCTTGCTTAATGAGTTTGTAGCAAAAAACCTTGAAATAATATCCTTTCCATTTATTGTTTTTCCAACATTTCCTTCACATTGAAGTCTGAGTTGGTTGATGCAGGCGAGTAAACCCATTCTTGGGTGCTGGTTGAACTTATAAAAGTTTGATCAGGCGCACTGAATAATAATGGGTGTTGTTAACTTTTAATTGTAAAACGAAAACCATATAATATATAGATTTATATATATATATATATATATATATATATATATATATATATATATATATATAATATAATATATATATAATATAATATAATATAATATAATATAATATAATATAATATAATATAATACAATATAATATAATATAATATAATATAATATAATATAATATAATATAATATAATATAATATAATATAATATAATATAATATAATATAATATAATATAATATAATAAATTATAATATAATATAATATAATATAATATAATATAATATAATATAATATAATATAACATAATATAATATAATATAATATAATATAATATAATATAATATAATATAATATAATATAATATAATATGATATAATATAATATAATATAATATAATATAATATAATATAATATAATATAATATAATATAATATAATATAATATAATATAATATAATATAATATAATATAATATAAAATAATATAATATAATATAATATAATATAATATAATATAATATAATATAATATAATATAATATAATATAATATAATATAATATAATATAATATAATATAATATAATATAATATAATATAATATAATATAATATAATATAATATAATTTAATATAATATAATATAATATAATATAATATAATATAATATAATATAATATAATATAATATAATATAATATATAATATCATATATAAACTGTATGTAATTAACTTTTTTTAATTTTTACAAAATAAATTTCTTACATACATACGTATGTATGTACAATTGCTTTAAAACACTTTCTTAATTAATTACCTTAATTTCCAAACGCCACTTACGCAGATGGTACCGAAAAATAATTTTCTCGCCAATAAGACTTCTTGTGTTAAAAACTTCACTGATGTCATTAAGTTCGATGATTTTTTATTTTCGTACGTGTTTATACCACATTCCACTAAAATCAATATCGTTTCATCACATTTGCACTTCACTGGTGTGGTCTTCCATTTTTTTGCATGTGTTCTTATTATCACAAACTAAAATCAACTGAATTTTCGGGTATACTTAAAAACAGTGCAAAATTAACTGCGAATTGCATTTAAAAAGACAAGCCTTTAGCGTAAATATTTATTTGTATTTAATCTAAAATAAAAATTATTTGTTGTTACTAAACTGCTGTAGACATGCCTTTTCAAATTCGTTTACATTTGATTTTAAGAAAATCCAATATGGATTACACAATATTGGTCTTGATTTTTGCCAACTGCAATTTTGCTGTTGCAATAAATAAAGCGCATTTGCCACATCCTTTTATGACAAATAAAATATCATTTGAACCAACTACTTTTCATTTGCAACAAAAGGATTTGTCACAAAAATGTTGTTTTTTCTGTGAAGAAAATCTATGCAGTGGTTCTAGAAATATCTGCGTTTATGTTGAAAATTACCATGAAACTGATTGCGTTTAAATAGCAGGAAAAATTCATGAAAACTGCATGAAAGTGGGTCTTACTAGGAACTTAAAATTATGTCTAAGCAACGCTTACACATTCTAAAAGTCGAATATTAGATGCACAAAATGTAGTAGGTTGGAAGAAAATATATGCAGTGGTTGTAGCTTTACCTCTGTTTATTTTGATAAGCTATCATAAAACTGATTTCGTTAAAAAATGGCATGATTTTGTTGAAAACTAAAAACTAATTCTAAATAACGAATACCCATTTTGAAAGAAGAATATTAGACGAACAAAATGTAGTAGGTTGGACGATAATCTACGCAGTAGTTCTAGCTTTATATTTGTTTATGTTGAAATGTTACCATAAAACTGATTTCGTAAAAAAATTGCATGAAAATGACATGAATTTAGTTTTTACTTGGAAACGAGAAATTATGTCTAAACAACGCTCACACATTCTGAAACACGAATATTAGATGCACGAAATGTAGTTGGTTGGAAGAAAATCTATGCAGTGGTTTTAGCTTTATTTGTGTTTATGTTGACAAGTTATTATAAAATTGCACGAAAATGGCATGAAAGTTTCTTTTACTTTGAAACTAAAAATTATTTCTAAATAACGATTACACATACTGAAAGAAGAATATTAGATGAACAAAACGCAGTACGTTGGTAGAAAATCTAGTATAATATATGTATTTTAGTAAAGCCAGGCTGCTAAGGGTTTTATAATGCTGCGCTTTGCCACAGCACGTTTTGATTCTTCTAAGCACTGCACTGTTAGGTGCTCAGTTAGAATAATGACAACACTCTTTTGTTGGTTACAAGAAAGACTCTGATTTTATTCAATAATTCTTACCGCTATTTATACTAAAATTTTATACATAATTTTGCTTACAATACAGTTATTATTTGTTATTATTAAATGTGTGAAACTTTAAATCAGCAAATTCAATTTTCTGCAATTTGATTTCTTCCAAATTCTTGACGATACAATATGTATGTATGTCATCGCAATTGATTGTTTACTTTCTTGAATATGGTAAAAAAAAAATATATTAAGTTTGCACTTTTTATTTTGGAGGAATCGATTGTTATTTTAAATAGTTGGAATAACGTGACCAACTGTAGATGAGTGTGACCGACACACTACACCTCCATCCTCAAGATTGAAATGAAATGAATTAAATCTAAGAATATGTTTAAAATATAATAAATGAATTAATTCTTTTAAAATGCCATATAATGTATGTAATATTGAATTTAGCAATATGTATATTTAAATTTGAAGTAGTTAATATAAATCATTTTTAATTGCTGTAATAACTATTATAAATTGTATTTTAATTGCTTAAATTTATTCTTAGGTTTATACAATTTAAGGATATTATTATGGTAAATTTTTTCTAAGTTATCAACCTTTAGTAATGAATTTACTTCTAATCTTTTTATTATTTTATATGGTCCCTTGTATGGGCTCTGATTCTTTTTTCGAGATTCTAATTTTATTAATACCAAATCTCCTATACTAAAATTACTAATGTTTGTATTTTTGTCATAAATTTCTTTTGATTTTTGTTTAGCTATGTCTATTAATTTTTTAGCATTCTCTAAAGATCTCTTTAATCTTATTTTTATTTCATTTGCGTAATTTCCATGTCATAACATTTACTTGTGTTTTGTATTTTGTCTGTAAGGTGAATAGTTAGTGTCAATATGTGGTGTCGTGTTATATGCGAATGTATAGTATGTTACCCATTTGTCCCATTCATGATCATCAACAAAATTTAATAAATATTCATTTAATACGCCATGGTTACGTTCTATACAACCTATTGACTGATGGTGATAGGGTGCTGAAAATTTTTGGTTTATATTTAACAAATTACAGACTTCTTTCAATAACTCGTTATTAAATTCAGTACCTCTATCAGATTTGAAATTTTTAAAACATCCGTACCTTAGAATAAATTGCTCAACTAACGTTTTAGCAATATTTTTAGCGTCTTTTGTTTCAATTGGATGTGCTATTGCATATTTTGTTAATTCACATTGCATTGTAAGTATGTATCTGTAACCATTAGATATTCTTAAAGGTCCAACGGTATCTATTTCTATTGTCTCAAAACTGGTGTTAGGACTTTCTGTTATAATCTTTTTATCTTTAATGTGCTTCGCTTGTTTATTTCTTAAACATTTATCGCACTTGTTAATATAATCTCTAACCATCTTTCTCATATTTTTCCATACGTAACGTTGTTTTAATTTTAGGACAGTTTTTCTTATACCAAAATGTCCTGATATTGTTGGATTGTGAAATTCTTCTATAATTTTCATTTGAGTTCTTTTATTCGTAATGTGTTGCAAAGGTTTATATAATATAATATTCAATTCAAAGTTTCTATATTTGTTTGATTTCAATAATTTCTGGTATACCTCATTATAAGTTTTGGTCAAATATCTATATGATATGAGCTCAAAAATATTATCTTCGCATGATAAAGCGAGATTTTTTATATTTTGCTTATGCATATAAATCACTAACTTCTCTAGTGACAAAACGTATTTTGCTAGATCTTCATTAACATTCATTACAAAGCTATTATTTTTAGTTTCTATGGTACCATCCTTGGGTACATTTTTCATATTTCTTATACCGGTTTTTATAATATTAAATTTTAATTTGCGTATATTCTTTATATCTTGTAGAGATGTACATACCCACACATGATTTTTATGTTGGCCTTGGGATATGTCATTTATATTATTCATTTCCACATTTTCAGTATTTTCCTTTGCTTTCGTTCCACGTGTTGTTACTAAAATTTTTGATGGTTTACTTTTGTCTTCTTCTATAGGTATCATATTTTTTACCATCTCAGAATCTATTTTTATTCTCGACACAGCATCTGCGTTCGTATTTATTTTTCCTTTCTTATAAACGATTTCAAAATCATAGTCCGATAGATCTATTCGTATCCTAGTCAACTTAATAATAAACTTTCTACCAAACAAATATCTGGCAACGCCGTTTTATGAACAAGCAAAAAAACAAAGCTCGGTATAAAATTTTTTAATAATAATAAAAAGTGTTTTAATAAATTGAAAAATAAACTGAAACATTAGATAAATATTAAAAATAAACTTTGTTTATTACGTGAAGTGAAATTATAGGACTATTGGCGGGAAAAAAAGAAGAGAATGGAAGAACTTTATGTATGTGGCCCAGCAATGGCTGAGTGTCATAAATGTAAAGGTACAATACGCGGTGAATCGGGAATAAGTTGTGCGGGAGTATGTAAAAAGCTGTTCCATTGTTCTAATAAATGTTTTGGTATTGATCAAAACTCAGCAAAAATACTTGAAAACGGAAATTTTGTGCGTTTTATATGTGATGATTGTATTCAATATATCCATAATGTGGATTTGGTGTTAAAAGATATACAAGATGGTGTTAACAAGAATAAACAGAACCTATTAGAACGAATTTGCTTTTGCTTTAAAAAAAAATGAAAATGAGCTTAAAAAATTGTTAGAAGTAATAGAAGGAAGATATGAAGAAAGACTTCGGATAATAGATAAAGCCCAAAAGATTTGTGAAAAGAACGTGTCGCAAATTAAAAAAATAAATGAAATTATAAATGAATATGAAAATAAGAACAAAAAATTGTGTAATACAATTGAAGAAAGTAATATTAAAATGCAGATGAATATTACAAAAGCAATAAAAGAAACGAATGATAAACAAAGCAACAAATTGTCATTTGCAGAAACTGTAAAAAAAGGAGCAGTGCTGCCAAATTTACAAAAACAAGTAGCGCTTATAGTTAAACCTAAAGAAAAACAAAAAACAGAAAAAATAAAACAAGACTTAAATAATAATGTGAATCCAGTTGACTTAAAAATAACTAGTTTAGAAAACAGAAATAATGGTACATTAGTTATACATAGTGAAAACATAGAAGAAAGAGAAAAAATTAAATCAGCTATTCAAAATAAAATGAGTGAAAGCTATGAAGTTAAAGTGCCAGCCAATAATGAAATGAATGTAGTTATAACGGACATGTCATTTAAATATTCTAATGAAGAACTTATTGAAAAAATAAAAAACAAAACGAATTTATAAGAGAGAGTATTATAAGAGTCTTAAAATCATTTGAAACAAGAAGAAATAATTATATTATATATAATGCGAAACTTATAATTGATAAGGATTCATATACAAAGTTGCTGTCAACTCAGAGAATTAATATTGGATGGGAAAAATGTCGAGTCTTCGACGGAACAGAAGTAATGATGTGTTACAAATGCAAAGGTTTTAATCACAAAGCCAAAGATTGTAGAAATGTAGAAGTGTGTTATAAGTGTCATGGTAATCATAAATCAAAAGAATGCGATCAAGAAGTAATAGTTAAATGTATAAACTGTGTAAAATCAAATCAAAAGCTTAATCTTGGGTAAGATGAAAACCATAGCACTACAGATAAGAAATGTCCTGTATACCAAAATAAACTGTAATTAAAAATGAGAATGATTGGTTTTAATATATAACAATCAAAATGGATAAATGGGATATACACAAATGTACAAGGTTTAATAAACAACTTTAATAAAATTGAAATTAATGCGGAATTAAGAAACCCTGAATTTATAGTATTATCAGAGACATATCTAACAAATGACATTGAAGAACATGAGTACCAACTAATGAACTGTGATCATTATCCAACGCTCTCAAAATCAACACGAACAGGAGGAGTCATTGTATATGTTAAAAAAGAATGGCGTCTGGAAAAACTAATCGAAAAAATAGCCAATTCAAAATATTGGATGTGTGCTTATAAAGCAAAAAATAAAAGCATGATTTTCATAATCCTGGCACTGTATAGATCTCCAAGTTGCAGGGAAGTGGAATTTTGTGACGCATTCGATGAAATATTAGAAAATATTTGTGAAAAAAATCTTGAAATTATTATATCAGGAGATTTTAATATAGATTGAAAAAAAACGATACATATAAAAACAGAATACAAGTAAAGTTAAATGATAATGGACTCAAGCAAATAGTTACAGAATATACGAGGGTGACAGAAAATACAAGAACTGTAATAGATTTTGTTATCACGAACAATATTAATGTCTCAGCCCAAATTAATATTGCAAATAAAATTGCAGATCATGAAGCAATAGATATACTCATAAAAAATAAACATGTTAGTCAGAATATAAAAAAAGAAATTGAAAAATTTAAATATAATAAAAATCTATTTAATAAAGAAATAAAAAATAAGAGCGTTAACGAAATGATATACTATTTAGATAATAATATTGAAAATGCAATAAAAAAATTCACAATAAAAAGAACTATAAATGAACAAAATAATACAAAAAAATGGTTCAGACATGAGTTAAATCAACTTAAGAGAAATAAAATTGTTAAATATTTCATTGCAAAAACAGTAAATTAATAAGAAATAAATATGAAACAAAACTAAAAAATGAGAAAAAAAAATTCATTAATAAATCTATTAGTAATGCCAAAGACCAGAAACAAATGTGGAAAAATATAAAAGAAAAAGTAATAAATAAAAGACAAAATGTGATACAGTCTGTGATATGTAACCAATTAGAAGTTAAGGAAAACTATTTAATAGCTAACTAATTTAATACTTATTTTGTTGATAGTATAAAACCAATTAGAAATTCGATAGAACAAATGCAATATTTAAACCAAATTTATGTGATACATACTCAATTTAAGCTTCGTGCAACTAATCTGATAGAACTTAAAGATATATGTAAAAATATTAAAAATAAACCGGACTTTAACAAAGTATCAGTAAATATAATATTAGATAATTGGAACATAATAGGAAAGATCCTGTTAAATATTATAAATAAATCGTTTGATACAGGAGAATTTCCAGAAAGTTGGAAAATATCGATTATAACACCAATAGAAAAAATAGCAAAAACAAAAAAATGTGAGAAATTTAGACCAATAAATACATTAAAAACTTGTGAGAAAATTATTGAAAAAGTAGTAAAACAACAGCTTGAAAAGTACTTTGAAAAAATATTTTCAAAATATCAATCATCGAAGAAACTATTCGTGTGAAACAACATTAAATTATGTAATTAATAGATGGAAATATGTAACAAAGAATAAAAAAATAATGGCTATTTTTCTATACTTTAAAAGAGCTTTTGAGACAATTGACCGGAACATTTTATTACAAAAACTTTATAATTACGGTATACAAGGAAATGAATTAAAATGGTTTAAATCATACCTTACTAATAGAAAGCAAGTAGTAAAAGTTAATAACGTAAAATCGGAGTATAGAGATAATGATTACGGTGATCCACAAGGATCGGTATTAGATGCATTGTTATTTATTATATACATAAATGACATGCTGAATGTATTGAAAAAATGCGAAATAATTTTATACGCAGATGATACGTTAATATTTACAACCGGGGATACAGGGAAGCAATGCTACGATGATATAGGTCAAGATATAAATAGTATTAATAAATGGTAAAAAATGAATAAACTAAAATTAAACGAAAACAAAACAAAACTTATGCAAATAAATACAAACAATGAAACTGTTTTTAAAATAAATGATCAAATTATAGAAATAGTTAATCAAATTAAATACCTGGGATTTATAATTGACAGAAAATTAAAATTTAATGAACATATTGAGTATATATGCAAAAAAATTGGTTTTTTTAAACGAATACGCAACAAAATATCTACAATTACTGCTATTAATATATATAACACTATGATAAAACCACACTTTGAATTTGGATCAACAATAATATATACATGCTGCAATGAGACACAAATAGAAAGGCTTGAGAAACTGCAAAATAAAGCAATGAGATCTATATTGAAATGTAATAGATACACGCCTATAGAAGGAATGCTAAATGCGCTAAAATGGCTGAGCGTGAAACAAAGAATACAAATGAATACACTTCAATTTATACAAAAACTAAAAAATGGAAATGCTCCTGAATACCTCAGCGAACAATTAAGATATGTTGGAGAAATGCAACCCTATCTTCTGAGGAACAACAACAACTTTAGACTACCAAGAACAACCTCAACAACAATGCAACAGTCCCTACTACATAAAGGCTTACATCTCTACAATATGCTCCCAAATGAAACTAAAAATGAATTGAACATTAATAATTTTAGAAGAAAAATTGTATTTTTCATTAGAAATAATTTAAATACTTGTTAAATCTAAAGTATTTCTAAGACTACTAAATAAATAAAAAAAAAATAAATATAATATAAACTTTCTACCATACAAATATGGGCTGAAGAATTGTATACCCCAGTGGATCACGAGTAGTTCTTTCTCAATCACTGGTTTATTTAAATCATGCTTTCCTAATGTTTTGCTCGCATAAGAAATCGGCAAATCTTCTCCTATTTTCCCTTGTGATAAAACAGCTCCTAATTCATAATTCGATGCGTCAAAAGTCAGTATAAAGGGTTATTCAAAATCTGAATATCTTAATATTGGTGCACTAATTAATTTCGTCTTTAATAGGTCAAAAGCTTGTTGACAATCTTCAGTCCATTCAAATTCTTTATTTTTTTTAGTCTGTCGTTAAGACACTTTGTAATTTCAGCAAAATCTCTTATGAAACGTCTATAATAATTACAAAATGATACAAACCTTGTAACCTCATCCTTGTCTTCTGGAACTGGATATTGTTCTATTACCTTGTGTTTTGAAGGATCTGTTCGTACACCGTTTTTCGTTATTTGGTGTCCTAAATAAATTACTTCGGATTTCGAAAATAAACATTTTGATGCTATTAATTTTAAGTTATATTTTGACAAACGTTCGAATACCCTCACCAAGTTTTCATTATGATGTTTTAAACTGTATCCAAATACAATAATATCGTCAACGTATAAAAATGCTTTGGAGTCTAAGCCACTTAATGCTATTGTTAACATCCTTTGAAAACTATTAGAAGAAATCTTCAAACCAAATGGTAATCGTTCAAATTGATAATGACCATCCCTAGTTGAAAATGCCGTTAGAGGCCTCGAATCCTCGTCTAAATTTATTTGATGAAATGAGCTGGTCATGTCTAGAGTTGAAAAATATTTTGCTCTTCCTAAACGGTCTAATACATCCTCTAGTCTTGTTAATGGAAATTTATGATTTACTATCTTTTTGTTGAGTTGTCGAAAATCTACGACTAGTCTCCATTTTTCTTTTCCACTCTCGCTCTTTTTCGGCACTAGCAATAATGGTGAATTATATGCACTAGTTGATGGTTCAATGATGTCTTCGTCTAACAATTGTTGTACTTGATCATTAATTTCAAAATGTTTTGTATGTGGTAATCTATAGTTCTTTATATAAACTGGTGTATTGTCTGAGATTTTTAAATTTTGTGTATAAAAATTATTAGAAGTTAATGTCTCTCCTTTCAAATGAAAAATGTTTTCATAGTCTTTGAAAATCTGTATCAATTCTGTTCTTGCTTTTTTATCCTTAACGTCAATGTTTAAGGTGTCTATTAGTTTGTGGAACCTGTCTTCGCTGAAATTTGTTTCTCTAGGTCTATGTGTACTTTGTACTATTGTGTAGTTCTGTAGAGGTTCTATCTCAAAATCAATGTTTTTTAAAATTATGTCGTTATCTGTTGTATTCAGTATTTTGACATGGTGATTTCCTTTTCCTGGTAATATTGTATTACCTAAAAATATACCTGGTTTAATTTCTTTATTAAGAATAATGCTGTCCTCACATATATCCAAATTTATAGGATGAATACTTTCAGATCGTTTTTTTACCTTCATGCAATAATTTTTATTTATCCATGATTTCATAGGTACAATAATCTCTTCATTCCTTAACGTAAGTGTTAGCGTAAAAGTTTCATAGTCAATCTTGCATAAGAATCTTGAAAAGAAATCCCTTCCCAAAATTCCGTCCATTGGTATTGGAAATTCTTCGTCAACGGTGTGAAATTTATATTGTTCGATGAAATCGTTTATTGTGAAATTTAATTCTGATGTTCCTATAGATTTAATTTTTTCTTTAGTGATACCTGTAAAGCTAATTGATCTTTCTTTGTCGATATGTATGGAGTCTTCGTTTAATTTATTGATTTTACACAAAGAGATGTCTGCTCCAGTGTCTATTAAAAATGTAAGTTTTAAATTTTTGCCTAAGTTTAATTCAATGAAATTTGTAATGTTATTCGATATTTGGAAAACATAATCTAATCGTATTATTGGTCCTCCGGATAGTGGGTTAGTACAGTTCCTTGTCCCACGTGAAAATTTCTATTCCGATTATTTCCATTGTTTTGATTGCGACTATTATTATATCTAACACCATTTCGGTTATTATTATAATTATTACCAGAATTGTTGTTGCCATAGTTTGTTGGTCTATTTCTTCTAGTATTAGTATTATTACCACCATTGTTATTGTTGTTATTATTATTTGACCCATTGTTGTTGTAATTTGTTCTATTATTACTGTAATTATTTCTGTTGCTGTTGGGATTAAAATTATTTCCTCTATTGTTGTTATTATTATTTAAAAAAATTGTTATTTCTATTGTTAAAATTTCTTGTTCCGTGTTAGTAGCGAATTCTTTTTCCAGCTCTAAGGCCAATTGTAATGCCTCATCTAGGTTTTTATTTCTTGATGCAAATACTGTAGGTTTAAGTTCTCCTTTTAAGCCGTTCTTAAATACGTTCAGGGAGTAATCGCCGTTGATTTGTTTTACCGTTGCAGCCTGAATTTCACTGCAGTTTTCTATATTTTAAATCTGCAATTCATTCAATTCAGTTACCAGTTCTAATAATTTCTCATGATAAGTATTCACAGTCATTGTCTTCTGGGTAAATGTGCTTAACAATGTTTGGATCTGAGAAATAGTCCTATTCGACCTATATCCATTGGTCAAAGATTCTTTCAATTCTTGGAACGTTTTTAGTTCAGATACTCCTATTGCAGTGCGTACTAGATTTGTTAGTTTAGCATTATAGACAAAAGATATAAGTATTGCTTTATTTGTATTATCTAAAGTTTTTTCTATTAGTTGTACTATTGTTAGGAATGATTGTAAGTCTTTATAATTTCCTTTGAATTCAGGAATAATTTTTATAGAGGTCTCTAAATTAAAAGTTGCCATATCTAATAAATTTTGTTCGAAAAGAGTTTTCGCTCTATTGTAGTATTTCTCAAATTGTTCTGTTTTTATTTCTGTGTCTTCTGTTTTGAACGTTTTATTTATAGAGTCATAAAATTCTATTTTTAACAAATCTATTTCTTCTAACTTACTTATCAGTGTTGCCTCCTGATATTCCCTTGATTCTGATTTCTTAAAATTGATTAGGATTTTTTCTAATTTATTTATTACTGATTCCATAGAATATTAATTTATACTTGATAAGAGAAAAAAAATTTATTTTTGTTTGTTATTTATATTTATACCTGCACAACAGCTTTTTTCTGCACATAATCCTTAAAATATTTGTTTAATTTAAAAATTAAAAATATTATTACATCTAGACATAATATGCAAAAGGCATATGATTGTTCCGAAGTCCATACTTCGTTCTGGGCTATTGTTGTTGATATTGATGACCACCTCTGTTTTCGACTTTTGGTTTCCCATTTAAGGATTTTAGCTCAAGGTATAGCTTTCTTTTCTGTTCACCTACTGTTAATCCTATTAATCTTATTATTTCCTGTCTTTTCTTTTTTAGTTGTTTCTTTTTTCCACCTTTTTTTGAATTTTTCTTTGTTTCTGATTTTGGTACCTCTGTTCTTATTTGTGTCCTCTTTTTGTATTCTTTGATAGTGATTGGGTTGGGGCCGTTGTTGACTGGTGCAGGAGTGTATCTAGGATAGTCTTCTTCGGCTTGTCCTTGTGGGATGTATTCCTCACTGTAGTATTTTGCAAATATTGCGTCTATGTATTCTTTTGAAGGACTTTCTTCGATCGATGCTTTCAAGAAAAAGTCAGGTTTTTTTTTTAAGTTTTCAAGGTCTACAGATTGGTTGGCAGGATCGCCATATAATGTATGTATTTTAGTAAAGCCAGGCTGCTAAGGGTTTTATAATGCTGCGCTTAGCCACAGCACGTTTTGATTCTTCTAAGCACTGTTAGTTGCTCAGTTAAATAATGAGAACACTCTTTTGTTGGTTACAAGAAAGATTCTGATTTTATTCAATAATTCTTACCGCTATTTATACTAACATTTTATACATAATTTTGCTTATAATACAGTTATAATTTGTTATTATTAAATGTGTGAAACTTTAAATCAGCAAATTCAATTTTGTGCAATTTGATTCCATCCAAATTCATGACGATACAATATGTATGTATGTCATCCCAATTGATTGTTTACTTTCTTGAATATGGTAAAAAAAATATATTAAGTTTGCACTTTTTATTTTGGAGGAATCGATTGTTATTTTAAATAGTTGGAATAACGTGACCAACTGTGGATGAGTGTGACCAACACACTACACTAGGCAGTGGTTCTAGAGATATCTGCGTTTATGTTGAAAATTAGCATGAAATTGATTTCGTTTAAATAGCATCAAAAATGCATGAAAACTGCATTAAAGTGGGTTTTACTTGAAACTAAAATTATGTTTAATTTTTATGAATTTAGAGGTTGAACTGTTGACATAAATGAATTAAAATTTATTTTTGGCTTAAGTTCATTTTTTAATTTCTAAAAACCTTTTTTAGAAAGAAAAATTTATTTACAAATGATTTTGCTAAAAATAGCATGAAATTGACATTCTGAAAGAATGTTAATAGCATCAATTGCTTGTTGCTTTTTGTGTTGTTAGATTGTTGTATCCGCATGCTCACCTGTTTTTATTTGCCTTAAACTTGTGTTGCCAAAAACCCTATTTTCTTTTAAACTAAAAAATAATTTGTAATGTTTCAGTAAAGAAACATCTTCATATATTTTGTTTAAAAAAACATTGCTTTATATAGCTGTCGTAAACAGGTTTGCAAATATGTTTTTCAACCGCATTAAAGAAATTTCTATATTTTTCTTACTAATGTGTAAGCAAGTTTATTGCTTCCGGGTTATAAAACAAACATTACCTGAAAAACAGCCTATTTTAAAAGGTATTCTATTTGAATGCCCATATAATAGATTAAATCAAAACAAATTAATTGACCAAAACACTGCACCAAAAAAAAAGTGTATACCTCATATTATTCTTAATATAATAGCGGATCCAAGCCTTCAGTTAAGGAAAGTCAAGCAATTTTTAATACTGGACAAAGTCTTTATTTGGCATGTACATTCAACAGCCAAGCTAGTCATCCCCTATTTAATTCAAATTAATCGTGGAGAGCCTATGGTGATGTACCCATTAGAATATGATAAAGTAAGTAGAAAACTATCGTTACGTGTAAAGAACAAAGCTAAATATATATTTATACAACTAGTCAGTTTTAATTAAAGAACCGTATGCGAAATGTGTGAAGTACGACGACCGTTATGAAGTTGGACACAATTCAAATAACTCTATCTATAATATACAGACTAAAGGTCAGAGAAATAAAATATCTTTAAATAAAGGTTTGTAACAAATCATAATTTATCAGTTTTTAACGAAGGCGAAAGTTATATAAATATATAATTCCATACATGTATGTATGTACATACATACATTTATATGTACATCACCTTACGCACTATAATTTTTAAAATTTTAAAACGAGTTGTACATTTTCCGTTGCCTTCTGGGTACTTCTGTTTTAATTTAGCAAGGCTTACTGAGCCTTGAGGAAATGCAGTGATTAGTTAATCAGATTTTGACATCCGGCCATAATTTATTTTTCAATTATAAAAGCAATAACTTCAAAGTTTATTAAAGTTCAGCTTTCCCTTTCAAAGAAAACACATTTAATAGAAGTAGTCTAAAAAAAAACTAATGCTTTAATTAGACCAGGTGGAAGCACCGCTACAACAATGCATCAATAAAAAGAAAAACAGGCATGGTAAACTTCAAAACACAATTAATTACAGCACTTTTTTCTTACCCTTTTAATTAACGTTTACTATAAACGTTGTTTCTTAAATTGATTTTAAGCTCATGTTACAATTCTATTTTAAAAAATATAAAAGAAAGAACTTTTGTATTATAAAGCAAAAAATTTTCAGCTGGTGCAACGATGCCACCTTGTAAAATTAATTCGCCCTGATACTTATATTTTCGATAATCGATAACAAACTACATTAAAAAAAAACATGTTTTTAAATGTCAAAAGTAACTATCATACCTGATTAGACATTATGCCATTATTTAGACATAGAGAAACTAACTCTAATGTGCAATTTAGCTTACTTACTTACAAAGACCATCTTGAGCCTTTTTTTATAGGTTTTCGGTTGAATATGATTTTTTTATGTAATGATTGCGCAATAGCAATAGTTGTTCTACACAGGTACAACTACCCTAGGATCGATTTCATATTATTTGGGCTGGATGAATTATTCTACTCCCTCTATCCATCATTCGCCTCCGGTGATCTCAGATTTCTTGCTGTCACCTTCAGTGTCGAATTGTTCAAATGACTCCTCAATGGACATTTCCAAATTGGCCTCGCCAATCAGTGCAAATTGCAACCGAAGTTAGTTAAGGAACACTACAACCTCAAGGTTGTTAAGACAAAGATACAAACATAATTTAAGCTAAAGCAAACATAATTTAAGCTAAAGCAAGATCAAGCATGTTAAACTAAAACAAAGATACATAACATACTTTAAGACACAAATATTAGCTGTAATAAAACAAAGATTATTTGTAATAAAACAAAATCAAGGTTATTTGTAATAACATGCTAAATTGTAATCGAAATAAAGATACAAACACTTTAGGACAAAGACATTCATTTCAGGGAAATATCAAATGTAAACATATTCTAGAGATTAGAAAATATCAAACACATTTTTAGTAAACACAATTTACAAACAAACAACCTAAGAAAAGGGTATGTTAATAAAAATAAGATAAAGAATGTACATTTTCATAACTAACCTTAGTTTAAGCAAACAGGTACTAAAACTCAACATTATATAAAAAGATTATTTTTAGACATGAGGGCAGTCTAAATTTAACACGAGTCTCAATCGAACATCAGTATTAAACATAAGTGTAGTTTAGATTCATTTTTTAAAGGAATAAATAATGAAAGCGCATAGCCGCTTAATAAATTAATTTTTTTTAAATTTAAAAAGAGAAATCTTTAACTAGTTTCCATGGCTACTAAAAGCTTTAGTAAGGAAAAAGTTAAAATAATAATCATGCTTTCTCTTCACCCAAGTTTCAAGGTGCGGGATTATCTTATACCTCCACTTTCATTTTTTGCTGTTTTTCCACAAGGTTTGTTATTGCTGGAGCAGTCTTGTTCTAGCTTGTTCCTAAATATATGGAAGTTCTCTGTCTTTGAACTTATTTGGCAGTAAATTCCGCTGCTAGGGTAAGATTAATTGACGGTATTCCGGCAAGTACAGATAGAGCTACTGCTAACGTTGTTTGAAATGATGTTGGCATGAAAGTGGCTTTTACTTGAAAACTAAATGTTTTGTCTAAACAACCATACCACGTTCTTAAAGAAAAATAGTATACGAACAAAATGTTTATGTGCAAATGTTATCATGAAACTGATTTCGTTAAAAAATGGCATGAAATATACAGGAAATTGGCTTTTACTTGGAACTAAAAATTATGTCTAAATAACGACATTCTATAAGAAGGATAGTAGAAAGTGGCTTTTACTTGGAAACTAAAAATTATGTCTAACAACACTTACACATTCTGAAAGACGAATATTAGACGCACAAAATCTAGGTTGGAAGAAAATATATGCAGTGGTTGTAGCTTTATCTGTGTTTATGTTGAAATGTTATCATTAAACTGATTTCGTTAAAAATAGCATGGAAGTGGCTTTTACTTGGAACTAAAAGTTATGTCTAAATAACGCTTAGACATTCTAAAAGAGGAATATTGGATAGTGGCTTTTACTTGGAAAGAAAAAATTATGTCTAAGCAACGCTTACACATTCTAAAAGAAGAATATTAGGCGGACAAAATGCAGCAGATTGAAAGAAATACTATGCAAAGGTTTTATAGATATCTGCGTTTATGCTGAAAAGTTCTCATGAAACAGATTTCGTTAAGAGTGACATGAAAGGGGCATTAATCTTGCTTTTATTTGAAAACAAAAATTAATATTAATATGTGCGCTTACACATTCCGAATGAAAAATATTGGCGAACAAAAGGCAGTAGGTTGGAAGGAAGTCTATGTGGTGGTTCTAGCTATGTCTATATTTATGTTGAAAAGCTAACATGAAACTGATTTCGTTAAAAATGACACGAAAGTGCCTTTTACTTGAAAACTAAATGTTTTGTTTAAACAACCATATCACATTCTGAAAGAAGAAGATGCTCTATGCAGTAGTTCTAGCTTTATATGTGTTTATGTTGATAAGTTATCATAAAACTGATTTCGTTAAAAATGGCATGATTTCGTTGGAAACTAACAATTATTTCTTAATAATAGATGAACAAAATGCATTACGTTGGTAGAAAATTTATGCAGTGGTTCTAGAGATATTTGCGTTTATGTTGAAAATTAGCATGAAACTGATGAAACTAAAAATTATTTCTAAATTACGAAAACACATTATGAAAGAGGAATATTAGATGAACAAAATGCAGTACGTTGGTAAAAAATCTATGCATTATTTCCAGAGATATCCGCGTTTATGTTGAAAAGTAACCATGAAACTAATTTCTTTATAAATTACATGAAAATGGCTTTTACTTAGAAACTTGAAATTAAGTCTAAGCAAGAAGAAGGAGTCTTAAGGAAGAATATAAGATGAACAAAACGCAGTTGGTTGGAAAAAATCTAAGCATTGTTTCCAGAGATATCTGTGTTTATGTTGAAAAGTTACGATGAAAGTGGCTTTTACTTGGAAAATGAAAACTATGTCTAAACAACGCTAACACATTCTAAAGAAAGAATTTTATACGGACAAAAACACTTGATTTGAAGAAAATATATACTAAGTTATGTGTCCGTTAGTAAGACAACGTGATCGTTTAGTTGCTACTTGAGAACTGAACTCTTTATTATTCAAAAGACTTAAACAAACTTATAGCTAAGATTTATTTTGCTAACAATGCAAATTTAAGTGAAACAAAAGGTAATTCAAGATCTGCACACACACAGTCCTAAATAAAATATGAAATACAATAATAAATATAAAGATAGTAGGGTGGTACAAGTTGCCTCATATATGACTCCTCGACCCTCAGTTTCAGCAGTCTGTGCTGAAATCTTATTAATTAATGCTTAGTATAAATGTATTTTTTTTGTTGCATTTTACCAAGATATGACATAAGAACAAAAGTACATAGGTTGAGATATTATTTTTTGTATTGTTTCTAAGATATATAGCAAATAATTTCTTATTAATATTTTTTTTTGTAAGATATAATTTTTGTTTTTAGTTCTACATGCAAAATTAGGATTTTATTCTTATTCTCGCGAACACAAACAAAGTACAACATTTAAAAGATTTAAAAACAGAAAACAACTAACACCATATTAAACAATCCTGTGATATCCTAATTCCCTAATTTCTTTTATGTTCTCAAAGTGTGAAATCTTTTCAAAATAAATATCCTTGGCAATAGTCAGGTTGATATTATTTGTTGGATAGAAATAGGTGTTTCTTATTTCGGTTTTCCTATTGTGGATAACATTGTCGCCTATAATTATCTTGCAGTTTGGAAACGTCAAGATGTAGTTGTCAAGTGGAAATCTATTCCCTCATCTCTGAGAAATTGTTTAATATTTAGTCTGTCAAATTCATTATCCATCACAATCAACCTTGGTTTGCCCAAGTATTGGAATCGTTGTTTTTATTCCATCAAAAACAGAGATTCAAGTTCTGTCTTTAAGTTTTTCAACTGTAGCGTATTTTGTAAGTTTATCTATGCTTGTAAGGTACATTTCGTTTCTTCGGGGGTACTATAAGTCTATGTGAACTATATCGTTATGTTTCATAGGGCTGTCTGTGACATTAAATTCGTGTTTAGTAGGATTTCTTTCAAATTTTGCAAGATTGCAAAATTGACAGTTGTTTATATATTTTGGAATTTCCTTTTGCAGGTTGGTGTAATAACATGTCTTTTTTGAATTACTAATTACTTCATTTATTTTAATTTTATTTTCTTTGATTCCCTATTTGCGTAATCTAGAAACTTCTGATTCTTGAACAAATTTATGGGTTTCTCCGTAATTGATATAAAATTTTTATCATCAGTATCTGCATTGTGTACCCTTTCCATATCATTACTAGCATTGGCCTCGTCAGAGTTAAACAACTCGTTAAGGTTAATACAAAGTGTTAATTCCGCAACCGCTTCACTCGGCATCGTATTTCTATTAGAGTCATATGTCATTCTGCTTAAACTGTCTGCCACTATATTTTCTTTGCCTTTAATATATTTGACTAGAAAATCAAACTAGTTTAATTTTATTTTCCACCGTTGTAAATTCGAATTTGGTTCCTTCATATTATTTAGTCAAACTAGTGGTCTGTTCTAATTGTAAACCTTCGGCCACAAAGATATGGGGGAAAGTATTTCGTTGCCCAAACCATTGCAAGAAATTCTTTTTCTATTGTGCTATATCGTTTTTCGTGACCGTTCAGAGAGCGACTTGCGTAAGCAATGGGCTTATTATCTTGTGTGAGCACCGCACCAGTGCAAAATTGCTCGAATTGTTTGTTAATGTGAAATGTTTTTGAAAATCTGTGTGGGCAAGTATGTGGTCATTTTTCAATAATGTCTTACGTTTGTTAAATGATTCTACGTATTCTAGATGGTTTACATTTATTTTGGAGTTCTTTTTTAAAATCTTTATAAGATGATGAGCTATCTTGGAAAAGTATTTGTTAAAGCGCCTGAAGTACCCAGTTGTCCCCATAAATGATTTAATCTGCTTCTGATTTTTAGGTAGCTGAATGTCATTAATGGCTTCGATTATTTTTGTGTTAGCTTTGATCCCATTTGGTGTAATTATGTGACCTAAGAACTCTGTTTCCCTAGATAAAAATTTACACTTATCCGGTTGAATTCTAGGCTAGCATTCTTTAAACATTTTAGTACCTTTTTTAACGATTCCATATGTTCTTCTATACTAGTAGAAAAAACCAGGGTATCGTCTAAATAGACTACGCATATTTTCCCGATGAATTCTCTTAGTATACCATTAATGAGACGTTGAAATGTGGCGGATTTATTCCGAAGTCTAAACGGCATTCTTAAGAACTCGTAATGACCTCTGGCGGTCGAAAAAGCTGTTTTGTGAATATCATAAGGATGCATTTCAATCTGATGGAAACCTTTTGCAAATCGATTGTTGAAAATATTGGAAATTTCCTTGCATGTCGAAGACATCATCTACATATATTAGGAATGGGGAAGCAATCCTCTATTGTAATATTGTTCAGTTTCCTATAGTCTATGAGTATTCTCCACTTCTGTACATTGTCAGGACCTATCTTTTTAGGTACGACCCAAATCGGGCTGTTGTTCGGACTATTTGATTCCCTGATAATACCATCTTCAAGCATTTCTTGGATTAGTCGATCAACTTCTACTCTATGAACTTCTGGGTAACGATAAATTTTAGAATATATTGGAATGTCATGTTTGGTATCTATTTTATGTTTTATTTAATTCGTAAAAGGTAGTTTTTCTTTTGATTGGTAAAACACCCCTTTGTATTTTAGCAGGGTTGGCCTTAATTTAGCTATCTCTTGCTCGTTCAAGTGACTAGTTCTAATAAAGGTAAGAAAGTAGTCTCCAGCTATTTCGCTGTTTCCTACGTCTATAAAATTTTCTTTATATGAAATGTTATAATATAACTTTACATAGTTACCCATGCCGCCGATTCGGGTAATCAATTACAGTACATAATTTTTGTAAAATATTGTTACCTATTAACCCATCATAACCATTATCCAATTTACATTTCAAAAATTCGCGAAAAATTGTTCAGTTTGAAATTCCTTAAAAAGTTGGGCTCTACAAAGGTACTCCATTAAAATATTTTTCCTAGGGCCCTAGCATATAGAGATACTTTTGTCTTCCATTTTGGTGAACATACTCTCTTATTTAAAATACTAAATTCCGCTCCGCTGTCAATGATAAAATATAATTTTCTGATTGGGGTTTCTATAATTATATAGGGAAGTTGTTTAGGGCCTTTGTTGAAAAATTTATATTGGAAGAGCCGACTTTCATAGGCACTACACCTTCAGTTCTGTTACTATTTCGGTTTTGTCCAGGTCTGGTTTATCTTCCAAATTTGTAACTGTTGTACCTACGAAAGTTTCCTGATTGATTATTGTTTCTAAAAAAATTTCTTGTTTGGCCATTGAAAACCACACCTTCAAGAATCTGTCACCATCTCCTGTGTAATTTCTTGATTGTCCGTTGTTATAAATACACTGTCTGTTATTACGAGAGGAAACGTTATTATCCCTATAGTTTCTGTTCCAGGTACTTTGGCTATTATTCCTCAAATTTTTCCTAAATTGAGCGTTCGATTTTTCTTCTTTAAGATTATATCCAGATGCAGTATAATTTTGATGTTTGGCTGCCAGAATAATTTTGTACGCTTCTTGCAATGTTTCTGGGTTTCTTGCAAATATCATTGTCTTAGCTGGTTCCGTCAGATGATCTTTAAATGTCTGCAATGAAATACTATTGATTTCTCTCGTAGTAAGTCTTTCTTCTGGTTGAGTTAACCGCCTATTATTTATATTGGACTGTCTTTTTTAATTTTTTTTCCTCGTCGGCAGTTATGTGTCCGTTAGTAAGACAACGTAATCGATTAGTTGCTACTTCAGATCTGAACTTTTTATTATTCAAAAATCTTAAACAAACTTATAGCTAAGATCGAATTTGCTTACAATGCAAATTTAAGTGAAGCAGAAGATCTGCGTGTGAAACGAATTCACACAAAGTCTAACTAAAATATGAAATAAGTATTAAATATAAAAATAGTAGAGTAGTACGTAATTAAAGATCTGTGTGCGAATTGTTTGTCTAAGCAAACTCACACACAGTCTAAATAAAATATGAAATACAGTATTAAATGTAAAGATAGTAGGTTGGAACGAGTTGCCTCACCTATGACTATATGCATTGTTTCCAGAGATATCGCCTCCGGTGATCTCAGATATCTTGCTGTCTCCTTCAGTGTCCAATTGCTCAATTAACTCCTCAATGGACATTTCCAAATTGGCCTCGCCAATCTGTGCAAATAGCAACCGAAGTTTCCATGGCTACTAAAAGCTTTAGTAAGGTAAAAGTTGAAATAACCATGCTTTCTCTTCACCCAGTTATTGCTGTTTTTACACAGGGTTTGTAATTGCTGGAGCCAGTGTGACCATTGGAAATTTTCAAAAAGTGGCACAAAAAGGGTATTTTTTTAAATGTGGAACCAAAAAGTGGATTTTTTTAAAAAAGTGTCACAGAAAGTTGATTAAAGAAGTGGCGCCAAAAAGAGGATTTATCGGAAAAACAGGAAACTATTTTAAAAACATAACATATTTTTATAACATAATTACCATAATCATTAGTTCAATTGAAAAAATTTGTCAATTGAACTAATGTTTTTGTTTTTGAAAAACATACAATTTGTTTAATAATATTATTTCCTGTTTCCCAACGGTGTAGCGAAATATTGAAAGAAAAAAATATAAAATAATAAACAATATTTTTATTTTTATTCTAAAACTGACCTAGTGCTTATTTCATTATAAAATAAAATTAAATATAATAAAAGGTCAAAAAACATTAACATTTAATTCAAAACAGTGAGCACATATTAGTGAAATAAATATGAACTATAAATTTCCTAAAAGAAAAATATTAGAAGAACAAAATGCAGTAGGTTGGTATACAATCTATGCAGTAAGTCTAATTTTATCTGTATTTATGTTGAAATGTTATCATGGAAATGTACGCAGTAGTTGTAGCTTTATTTGTATTTATGTTGATAAGTTATCATAAAACTGATTTCGTTAAAAATGGCACGAATGTAGCATGAACGTTTCTTTTACTTTGAAACTAAAAATTATTTCTAAATAACGATTCAACATTCTGAAGGAAGAATTTAAGATGAACAAAATGCAGTACGTTAATAGAAAATCTATGCAGTGGTTCTAGAGATATCTGCGTTTATGTTGAAAATTGGCATGAAACTGATTTCGTTTAAATAGCATGGAAAACTGCATGAAAGTGGGTTTTAATTGAAACTAAAAATTATGTCTAAATAACTATTACCCATTCTGAAAGAAGAATATTAGACGAACAAAATGCAGTAGATTGGAAGGTAATTGATGCAATAGCTCTAGCTTTATCTGTGTTTGTGTTGAAATGTTATCATGAAATTGATTTCGTTAAGAAATGACTTGAAAGTGGCATGAAATTAGCTTTTACTTGGAACTAAAAATTATGTCTAAGCAACGCTTACACATTTTTAAAGAAAATGATTAGACGAAAAAAATGCAGTAGAATGAAAAAAATTACGCGAAGTTTTTATAGATATCTGCGTTTATGCTGAAAAGTTTAAATGAAGCTGATTTCGTTTAAAATGGCATAAAACTTGCTTTTATTTGGAATAAAAAATTAATATTAGCGCTTACACATTCCGAAAGAAGAATGTTTGCAACCAATATGCAGTAGGTTGGAAGAAAGTCTATGTGGTGGTTCCATAAAAATTGCACTTATGTTAGAAAGTTAGCATGAAAATAATCTCGTTAAAAATAACATGAAAGCGATATGAAGTAGTTTCTACTTGGAAACTAAAAGTTATGTCTAAATAACGATTACACATTCTGAAAGAAAAATATTACATAAACAAAATGCAGTAGGTTGGTGGAAAATCTATGCATTGGTTCCAAAGATACATGCGTTTAAGTTAAGAAGTTATCACTATCATGACATTTTTACACATTCCGAAAGAAGAATGTCAGTGAACAAGATGCAGTAGGCTGGAAGAAAGTCTATGCGGTGGTTCTAGCAATATCTATGCTTATGTTGAATGGCTAGCATGAAACTGATTTCGTTAAAAATGGCGCGATAGTGGCTTTTACTTGAAAACTAAATGTTTTGTCTAAACAACCATATCACATTCTGAAAGAATAATATTAGATGAACAAAATGCAGTAGGTTTGAAGAAAGTCTATGTGGTGGTTCCACAGAAATTTGCATTTATGTTGGAAAGTTAGCATGAAACTAATTTCGTTAAAAATGGCATGAAAGTGGCTTTTAATTGAAAAGTTTGTTTATAAACCATATGACATTCTGAAAGAATGTTAATAGCATAAATTGCTTGTTGCTTTTTGTGTTGTTAGATTGTCGTATCCGCGTGCTCACCTGTTTTAATTTGCCTTAAACTAATGTTACCAAAATCCCTATTTTCTTTTAAACTAAAAATTAGTTTGTAATGCTTCAGTAAAGAAACACCTACATATATTTTGTTTAAAAAAAACATTGCTTTATATAGCTGTCGTAAACAAGTTTGCAAATATGTTTTTCAACCGCATTAAAGCAAGTTAATCCCTCCGGGTTATAAAACAAACATTGCTTAAAAAACAGCCTATTTTAAAAGGTATTCTATTTGAATTCCCATATAATAGATTAAATGAAAACAAACTAACTGACCAAAACACTGCACCGAAAAAAGTGTAAACCTCATATTATTCTTAATATAATAGCGGATCCAAGCCTTTAGTTAAGGAAAGTTAAACAATTTTTAATATTGGACAAAGTCTTTATTTGGCATGTACATTCAACAGCCAAACTTTGTCACCCTTATTTAATTCAAATTAATCGTGGAAAGGCCTATGGTGATGTACCCATTAGAATATGTAAAAGTAAGTGGAAAACTATCGTCACGTGTAAAGAACAAAGCTAAATATATATTTATACAACTAGTCAGTTTTAATTAAAGAACCGTATGCGAAATGTGTGAAGTACGACGACCGTTATGAAGTTGGACACAATTTAAATAACTCTATCTATAATATACAGACCAAACGTCAGAGAAATAAAGTATCTTAAAATAAAGGTTTGTAACAAATCATAATTTATCATTTTTTAACGAAGGCGTTAGTTATATAAAGTCGACCTTAGAATTCGCCGTGATCAGACGTGTTTTTTAAGAGCTCTGTGTTTTATTATATTGTTGCGCATTAAATTCAAAATATTAATTGATAATTTAAAAAGAACTAAATACTTATTTAATATTTGTATTTGCTTAAATGTGATATTTTAAATATTTAAAGAAGTTAAAAAGCCTTTACGCAGCTTACGAATCTTTACAATAAACTTGAAAATAAAACATAAACACTGTATATCTTTCTCTTGAACAAAAAACGAACAACAAAATAAAATAATTAACATTCTTTATATTAAACAACAGCAATAAAAATTTATAACGAATACACACTTGCATACAAAACAACAAGAAATACAAAACAATAAGAAACTTTAGCTAAAAATAAATAAATACAACAAAATCAATAGTTCTCCCACTGATTATTAAATCAATATCGAATTTTCGCCTGTGCTAATGATAATAAATTTGTTTTTATTTTTATTTGTTTTTAACTGATAAATGTATAATCTCAGGAAAAACAAATTAAGCACTAAAACATCAAAAAATTTAAAAGAAACTATTTAGTTAAAGCTGCGATAACAAAAAAAAATCACAATTAACATTTTTTTCAACGTGCGTGCAAAAGTAAAAAAAAAACGAAAAATAGCAGAAAAGGAGAAAAAACATTTAACAAATATACAAAAAAATAATTAATTGAATACTTCATTCTTTTCGTTTTGCGACTACTAAATTTGCCATATAAAATCACTCAAAAAATAGTTCTTAAAATATACTAAAATAAGACAAATGCACATTATCAAATTGAAAAAGTGAGAAATACTTAAATACAATTGCAAATAAAAACCAGCTGTTCTTTTAACACAAATACTGGTTTAGTAGCGATGCCACATGCTTGATGAATAACAGTTTAAAAGCCATTGATATAAATTGACAAATTGGACGTTAATTTTAAATATATTTTTTAAAAAATAACAAGTATACTGCTGTTTCTCTATAATGTAGACAAATAAAAGTAATAAAATTAAAAAATTGAACTGCTAACAAGAAATATACATTTAACAGGCTTACAAAAATTCTTTTTTTTTCACATTTATGCCTAACTCTAAAACTGTTAAAAATTCTTCTGTAAGAAGAAGCAAACGCCAAATTAAAAACAAATTTAAAACAAATGAAACCAAGATCACTCAAGACACGAGCTTTATGCAGGAAATTATTACAGCACAAGATGATTGTTCATCTCAGGATGAAAGATACGTTTCAGACTTTAACAACCCTAAAGCCACAAAAACAAAACGCGGCTTATAAATTTAGACTCTCCATTCAAAACCTTAAACATAATGGAAAAACGTTTCGATAAACTCGCAAGAGAGTGAGAGCAAATAATAGACAAAAAATTTAACGAATACAAGGCTGAACTCTTAAGTGTGTTCGATAAAAATATTAGCTCAATCAAACAGGAGTTAAAAGATGTTACTGATAGAGTTCAACATTTAGAGGCAGTTAATGACTCCATCAAAAATATGCAGGATGAAATTAGTTCCCTCAATATTAAGCTTAAACAACAGGAGAACAGGAGTGTTGCATGTGATCTACGTTTAAATGAAATCCCATATAAACCAAATGAAGACTTATATTTAATATTTGAAAAAATTTGCAAAATATTAACATTTCCTCACCTGCCATAAAAACCATATACCGATTGCAGAATATAAACAACAAAAAGATAAATATCTCAAAAGACGCGGTTATAATCGTCAAGTTACAGTCGCCGTGCGATAAGAATTTTTTTCTTAAATTATTTTCTAACTGTCGCAAATTACATAAAGGCTTTAACTTTTGCCTAAGACACATAGGAGATTCTTCAGACAATAAATTTTATGTAAATAAAAATCTAACAGCCACAAGTTTCAACATCCTCCGTGTTGCAATTAAACTTAGAAAGCAAAATCGTTTGCACAGTGCCTTTAGCTTGTGTGGCCTAATCTATATAAAAAAAAATGCAAATAGCAATATTAAACTTATTGACAACATAAATGATCTTAATTGCTTATTTCGGGATCCGGAACCATTGGCCTCTTCTGATGGCCTTGCTAACAATTCTCCAAAATAGTTCTGTATGGCTTTATTTGATCACAATTTTCGTCATAAACTCCTCAATTATTTCAATTATTTATTATTTTATGTTTAATTATTTTTTAACTTTTTTGTCAGTATATATTTTATTTACCTCATTTGTTATATATTTTTCAAATTTTTTTACAAAGGCTTTGTTTTTAGACAGCTACAGATTCACATTTAACTTCATCTCGCGCGTTACTTTTTCAAACAGTAACTATAGAACATTTTCCAGAGATAGCACAGCGTTGCTATTTATATAAAAAAGGGTATCAATTTTAATATCAAATGCACCTCTAAGGACTTGAGCGGTTTTGAGAATTTGGATGATGGTAATCTCCCTAACCTTGTTGAATACTTATTTATTGAAGTAAATAATGAAGGAAGTAAATTGCTAGTAGGAATTGTTTATAGACCAAACAGAAACATTAATGTTAGACACCTTTTGAAAACATTGGAAATACTAATTGTAATGTATGATGATGTTTTAATAGCCGGTGATTTTAATTTTAATCTCCTTGAAGATTGTAGTCTTTTGGACGAATTTTCTGTGCTAGGTTTAATGTTACCTAATACCACACATCCTACCCATTTCACTAAAACAAATGACACACATTTATATTTATTCCTAGTAGCTAGTGCATCTAATATCTTACTTTATGATCAGCTCTCTGCGCCATGTTTTTCTAAGTATGATTTAATTTTCCTGACCTATAATTTTCATTTAGTAACACCTATTTAAATGCTTACCTTTCGTGATTTTAAAAATTTGAATTATAGGCTACTTGAACAGGAATTCTTCAAAATCGAATGGAGCACGTTATATAATTAAGACTCTGTAGATAAACAAATCACATTTCTCGAAAATAATCTTAACTATTTATTTGATTTAACAGTACCTCTTAAAACAAGGACTGTCACAAATAGGCTTAAACCTTGGTTTTCAAGTGAAATTAGATAATCTATAAATCAAAGAAATTTTGTATATGGTAGATGGAAAAGATTTAAAACCAATGAACTACGTGAAGATTATATAACTGCTAAAAGAAAAGTTAACAAACTAATTAAGAATGCTAAACCTGAATATTTCCCTGAAAGTTTCTGTTCTGTTTTAAACACCAAAAAGACAAGGCAAACCATTCGTGATATTGGTATTGGTAAAACTATTACACAAGAACCCGGCACAATTGAAGCTGATATCTTCAATAAAAAGTTTTTAAATATTCCTATGGTAAAAACCAAACTTAGTTATTACAACAATACTCCTAACAGCGGCATTGATTCTATATATTTTTTTTGTTTTTTGTGACGTTTTGGAAAGTTTATTATCCATCAAATCCAATGCGGTAGAATGGGATGGAATAAACCCGAAGTTCTTAAAAATTCTTTTGCTACTAATCAAATGTCAGTTTCCTTCAAAATGGAAAACTGCTAAAATTGTACCTGTTCCGAAATCAAGTGTCGACTACAGACCTATTGCCATACTTCCGTTCTTGTCTAAAGCATTTTAAAATTTTATGCACAACCAAATTACTCTTTTTCTTAACACTAATAAACTGCTCACCTACAGGCAATCTGGATTTAGAAAGAGACATAGTTGCATAACAGCACTGGTAGATGTTTCTGAGGAAATTCGAAAGGAAGTAGATAGGGGTAAAATTGCCTTTCTAGTTCTATTAGACCATTCCAAGGCCTATGATACTATTGACCATAAAATCATGTGTTATAAGTTAAGCAAGTTCTTTAACTTTTCATTGACGGCTGTACAGTTATTGTCAACTTATCTTTGCAAAAGACACCAGTATGTTAAAACTCAAACCAGAAAGTCAAAAGTACTTCCCGTGACGAGAGGAGTTCCGCAGGGCTCAATACTTGGCCCTCTACTGTTTTGTATGTATTCCAATGACCTCCCTAATATCCTTAATGAGTGGCAGATTAGAATGTATGCGGATGATGTTCAAATCTACACAAGTTGTAGCGAAACGACGATTATTAACTGTATTAACACTTTAAATCAACAACTGGATCTCATCAATAATTGGGCTTATGCAAATGGATTAGGAATTAACCCGAAAAAATCAAAATGTATTGTTGTTCAAAAGAGATCATCACAAATTAATGACATACCGAATATTATTATTAATAATCAAGCTATTGAAATAGTGAAATCGGCTAAAAATCTTGGAATCATTTTCAATAGTACCATTTCTTGGTCCGATCACGTTAACTATGCGTGCGGTCGCACATTCGGTATGTTAAGATCTATTTGGCCAACTCAATGCTGCACTCCTTTGAAAATTAGAGTTCTCCTTGCCAAAACTTACTTAGTTCCCATTTTATTGTACGGTTGTGAGCTTTTCGCAAGATGCGACGCTGCCAGTAAAAGAAAATTAAACGTCACATTTAATAGGATCATCCGTTATGTTTATGGTCTAAAAAGACACTCTAGAGTGTCAGAATTTTCCCCATTGTTGTTCGGTGTCAGTTTTGAAAACTTGATTAACCTAAGAATCTTAATGTTTTTGCACAGAATTATTTATTCCCAGCAGCCAGAATACCTATACAATAGACTCTTGTTTGCACACAATTGCAGAGGCAAAAGAATTAGAACTCTGTCATATAAAACTCTGATTTCACAATGGCACTTTCTTGTTTTCGCGGTAAATCTCTGGAATTCGATTCCTTATAGCTCCCAAATCTTAAGTAACGCGCGACAATTTAAGGTAAATCTAATAAAGCTGTTTTCAGAATAATTACTTTGTTTTTATCATAGTAATAATAGAAATAATTTTTTACATGTTTTACAATTTTTTTTTGTAGTTTTCTGTATGTACATATGTATGTATAAAAGTATGTGTTTACATGAACATGTGCACATGTTTGTTTATTTTCATGTATACATATGCTTACGTTTATATACATATGTACTATGTCCTTGATTCATGTTAGAACTCTTGCTAAAATTGTTTACTAAAATACTTTTATCGTCTATTTTACATGGTTTTTTATACACATATTATAGTATTATTATATTTATTTATTAATAATTGTTTTGTATTTTTTTTATGTCAAATTTTATATGTTATGATCAGTTTATATAACCAGTTCTACTCTGCAAAATAAGACCTACAGTCTTGTGTGTGGAACAATACAAATAAATAAATAAATGAAATAAAATACATAAATATAAATTTATACATGTATGTATGTACATACATATGTATGTACATCACCTTACGCAATATTATTCTTAAAATGAGTTTTACATTTTCCGTTGCCTTCTGAGTGAAAAATTACAAATTACAAATGATAGAATAATTTTTGGCTCTTTGAGCCTTGAGGAAATAAAGTAATTAGTTCATGAGATTTTGACATCCGATCATAATTTATTTTTCAATTATAAAAGCAATAACTTCAATGTTTATTAAAGTTTAGCTCTCTCTTTCAAAGAAAACACATTCGATAGCAGTAATCTATCAAAAAAAAAAAAAACGAATGCTTTAATTAGACCAGGTGGAAGCACCGCTACAACAACACAACAATAAAAAGAAAACAGGCACTTAAGTGTATGGTAAACTTTAAGACACAATTAATTACTGCACTTTTTCTTACCCTTTTTTACGTTTATAGTAAACTTTGTATTTTAAATTAATTTTAAGCTCATGTAATATTCTATTTTAAAAAAATATAAAAGAAAGAACTTTTGTATTATAAAATCATTTACTTTAGACAGCTACTCTACACATAACAAAAATGAACACAAAATTGTCAGGTGTCGCAACGATATCACCTTGTAAAATTAATCCGCCCTGATACTAATATACTTTCAGGACCTGTTCTTTTCTCTCCTCTATCCCTTTCCTAAAGAATGTAGCACGGTTACATAGTAATTAAATAGGCATTATTGCCTAAAGTGCTACTTCTCTTTATAAAAAAAAACATGTTTTTAAATGCCAAAAATAACTATCATACTTACCTGACAAATTTTTATGCCATGATTCATAACTTTGATGTGCAATTTGGCTTACTTACTCACAAAAACCATCTTGAGTGCTTTTTATAGCTTTCGGTTGAATAAAATTTTTTTGACGTAATGATGGCGCAATAACATCAGTTGTCCTACACAGTTACAACTACTCTCGGATCGATTTCACGTTAGTTGTAGTGGAGTTTTATTTACTGGACTATGCAGCTTTCATGATTTATTCCACTACCCCTACCCATCAATCGCCTCTGGTGATTTCAGATTTCTTGCTGTCTCCTTCAGTGTCCAATTGTTCAATTAACTCCTTAATGGACATTTTCAAATTGGCCTCTGTGCAAATAGCAACCGAAGTTTCCACGGCTACTAAAAGCTTTAGTAAGGTAAAAGTTAAAATTACCATGCTTTTTCTTCACCTCCATTTTCATTTTTTGCTGTTTTTCCACAGGGTTTGTTATTGCTGGAGCAGTCTTGTCCTAGCTTGTTTCTTAATATTTAAAAGTTGTCTGTTGCTCATATATATCTTCTTTCGTCTAGGCTAAGATTAATTGACGGTATTCCGGCAAATACAGATAGAGCTACTGTTAACGTTGTTCGATATGATGTTGGCATGAAAGTGGCTCTCACTTTAAAACTAAATGTTTTGTCTAAATAACCGTATCACATTCTTAAAGAAGAACAAAATGTTTATGTTTATGTTCAAATGTTATCATGAAACTGAGTTCGTTAAAAAATTGCATGAAAATGACATGGAATAGACATTCTAAAAGAAGAATATTAGAAAGCGAATTTTATTTGGAAACTAAAAATTATGTCTAAAAAACGCATTACACGTTGTGAAAGACGACTATTAGACGCACAAAATGTAGTAGGTTGGAAGAAAATCCGTGTAGTGGTTGTAGCTCTATCTGTGCTTATGTTAACAAGTGATCGTAAAATGGCACGAAAATGGCATGAACTGTGAAACTAAAAATTATTTCTAAGTAACGATTACACATTCTGAAAGAAGAATATTGAGGAACAAAATGTAGTACGTTGTTACAAAATCTATGCAGTGGTTGTAACTTTATCATAAATCAAATTTCGTTAAAAATGGCACGAAAGTGGCATGAAAACTTTTTTTGCTTGGAAACTAAAAACTATGTCTAAATAACGATAACACATTCTGAAAGAAGAATATAAGATGAACAAAATGCAGTACGTTGGTAGTAAATCTATGCAGTGGTTCTAGAGTTATCTGCGTTTAAGTTGAAAATTAGCATGAAACTGATTTCGTTTAAATAGCATAAAAAACTACATGAAAACTGCATGAAAGTGGGTTTTACTTGAAACTAAACATTATGTCTAAACAATGCTTACACCTTCTGAAAGAAGAAAATTGACGAACAAAATGTAGTAGTTTGGAAGAAAATCTATGCAGTGGTTCTAGCTATGTCTATGTTAATGTTGAAACGCTATCATAGAAGTGATATCGTTAAAAATGGCATGAAAGTGGCGGGGAAGTGGCTTTTTCTTGAAACTAAATGTTTTGTCTAAACAACCATATCAGATTCTTAAAGAAGAATATTAGACGAACAAAATGTTTATGTTTATGTTCAAGTGTGATCATGAAACTGATTTCGTTAAAAAATGGCATGCAAATTACAGGAAATTGGCTTCTACTTGCACCTTAAAATTATGTCTAAATAACTCTTAGACATTCTAAAAGAAGGATATTAGAAAGTGGCTTTTACTTGGAAACTAAATATGCCTAAACAATGCTTACGCATTCTAAGAGACGAAGATTAGACGCACAAAATGAAGTAGGTTGGAAGAAAATATGTGCAGTGGTTGTAGCTTTATCTAGGCTAGAATTTCTGGCCTTAAGAAATGGATTTGCTAGTTTTACGTTATAACCTTTTCCTATATTGCTTTGCCTAAAATTTCATCGAAACATTTCTTTTTCAACCTTGTATTCAACTTCTCTTAAGCGTAAGTTGCTTATTTTTTTCCGTTGTTGACAGCTGCCGCTTCATTTTTTTTTTTTAGCCCCTATTGCGGTTCACAACTTTTTTAATAATTTGGTCGTCTTTCATAGATCGGTATTGCCATTCACAACTTAAATGCGGTTGACTATTTGGTTGTGTGGTCGATTTTTTGGTTGTGTTTAATGCTATTGCGGTTCACCACTTTGTATGAGTTTGGTTGACAAAAACAATAAATATACACAACTGCTTATTAGCAGTTGAGTCTTTGTCGGTTATAAATTTCTATTACATTTTTAATACATTTCCTTTAAAAAAATAGTACAAAAAGAACAAACAATGTAATAATCGTAAGTATAGGTGTTTTTTGATCCTAATATAATAAATGTTTAATATACATACTCAGGATTTTAAAAATAACAACCAAAGCCCAATTTGAGTGACTTGTGCAGCTGATGAAAAGAAATTGCTAAAGGAAAGCAAAAAATTGGGATGACTAAAACTCAGTGTAAGGAAGCGTGGGAAGGATTTAAAATTGAATTAAATAGCTTGTGCCCATCCACAAGAACATTTTTGTTATTATAAACAGAAATATTATTAGAATTTTTAGTTTATATAGGTTTAGACTCATTACAAAGCAAGTATTAAAATAAATTGCTAATAATAAAAAAAAAAAACAACTAACAAGCAACAGGAATGAGAAATGCATATCTCAGCACCATTTGAACATACCTTCGCCGTTGGAAACGTTGCTCCCTCAACAACCGAGACTCCTGAAACTCCTCAAAATATCGACTTGTTTTATAGGTTTCTTAAAATGATGCTTAAATGCTTCTATTCATTTTATTATGTATTAAATGCTTCTTTCTTCAGCGGAAAATAGCTACAAAAATATCTATGAAAAATTACTTCACACTGGGTAGTTCAAGAGGATTGGAATAATCGCGTATTTTTCTACGTTTACGTAAAACATTTGTATTAGCATCATGATTTGCGCCTTCAAAAAATCCACGCTTCTTTTTGCGTTTTCTTTTCTTCATTTTACAAATAAAATGCATGATATTGCCAACATGAAATCGACATTTCATGCCGGCAACACCATAACAAACACAACTAAAAATCGTTGTGTTCTACAATACCAGAAAGTAATTTGGTTGAGTCAAAGTCGGGTTGACTGACAGACGACCAAACTTAGTTGAGTTGAGAACGGCAATAGGGGCATTTGCTCTCTCGCGCATTATAGACATGAATCTTCACGGTTAAACCAGGTCACGTAAAACTAAATATAATTTACCATTGTCCGAGCTTAGAAAAATGGTCCACTCCTATGAAAGTTCCTATATTTCCCCACTTAGAACGCGGATATGGGTCCAAAAATGCGAGAAACAGCTTTTGGAAAAATCGAAAATCGGGAATCATATCTTTGGGTATCCAAAGCTTCTGAGCGAGATCGCCTGCAAGCGAGAGTTTAGATCTGTTTGGGACATGAAACACTTAAGTGATGCGTGATCAGTGATCACTATGAACTCATGTTCTGCAACATATAGCCTAAATTTTTTTTAATGCACTCTTGTTCGGTAACGGTATAATTGCTATTGGGAACTCTTCACCTTCTGCATTTTTCTGTACCAATACGCTTCCTAACCGAGAGTTGATAGTGCCATAATTAATATAAGATGGCTGTGTCAAATCCGGACTATGCAACACTGATGCGGTGGCCAAGATTTGCTTCAATTCTCCAAGGGCATCTCACGCTGCTTTATATTATTTTCTATTCTTTAACAAATCGGTTAAGGGTGCAGTTACAGAAGCGTAATTCTTAATGAACACTCTGAACCAGCTAAACATACCAAAAAATCGTCTGAGTTGACGAACAGACTTCGGTGCCGGGAATTCAAGCATAACCGATATTTTATTAGGATCTATCTAAATAACGCCGTTTCCTACCAAGTGAGCAAGATATCGGACGCAAGATTTTGATTTTTCTACATTAATGATTAGTCCTGCAGTACGAATGTTTTAAGAAAAATCTCACAATACTTATAGAAGCCGCTTACACTTATCTGACACCACTAGCATATAATTCAGATAGACAAACACTTCTGTCCTCAAGTTCGCCAGTGTCACCTTATCCATAAGCTGGGACATTGTCTGTTTCGCATTACAGAGGCCAAAAGGCATGACCTTGAAATGGTACAAAAGGCGGCAAGGGACGGTGAATGCAGTCTTATCCTTTGGTGATCTGTCTAGTGGTATTTGCCAGAACGCGTCCTTTAGATTCAGGCTCGTTATGTATTCCGTTTTTGGAAGTCTACTCAAAATCCCGTCAATGTTGGGCAAATGATATGCATTTTTATGGTAACAGAGTTAACTTTCCTGCTATCCAAGCAGAGACTAATCTTCCAGGTTTACGAACAAGAACCATAGGAGAAGAGCAGGCCCTTTCGTAATCTGCATACGAACAAATTTGCCATAGATAAGCTTTTCCATTGCTGTAGAGACAGAAAAGTTCTTTGTATTATAGGGGCTGCGTTACCAATATTTATAACTTATTGAAGTTTTACTTTTTGTACCTCAAACAATGGAGGCTGGTCTGCAGTTGCCGAAACATTCAGATTCTTTAGACTAGACTCTATTGCAGATAATAAACCAGTAGGCAGCAAATCAAACTCATGCCAAAAGTTTTCCTAAATACAGATACTGTGATAGAGTTGGCACTATGTATAGTTTAATTTGTTTGGTTGTACCACGAAATATAATATTATTTTTAAAGTATCCCCATACTTCTGTGACTTCGCGTCAGCTGTTCTGACGAAAGAACAAATTTTTTTGATAGCGTTTTCGGAATCCTATATGTCTGTGGCAACCTTAGATCCTAAGCAACTTATTGATGCACCAGTATTTAACAAACCTACTTAACGCTTGCTTAAAAGTTGGAAAATGGTCTAATATCATTCGGATCATCAAATATTGTATTTAGTAGTCTTTTTCGTGCATCCATTACACTGGACCAAAAGATCATTATCCGTTCCGCAGACCATGTACCTTTGATGCTTGGAATAGGCTCGTTAAATATTTCTGGCCTTATACTCAGCTAGGCGAACACGAAAAGGTTTCATATAATACTGATTTGTGGTTATACGAATAATTGTCTATCTGCTGATTGATATATGGTGGTTGCATTATTCCACAAAAGAATGGTGTTATTATACAAATTTGGGTTTGGATTATTAACTTCTGATTGCAAATTGGGCAAATCATTATTTTTTTTGGTTAACTCTTGGTTTAAAAAAATGTAGTGGTAAAGCTTTATTTTTGTAAAGAACGTGCCGAGATAAACTTTCATGGTTGAAAGTTCTGAAGGAATATTTATTCCGTGCGTTTGCTCGTCGATCGCAAGTTTTTTAGGTTTTTGCATTTTACGTTTTTGGCTTATAAACATTTGGTATTACACACCCATAACAAAATACTGGCCGATCCTCAAGGCAGTCTTGATATCGATGTCCGACCTTTTACCAATTCTAACAAATAAGAGATATAGCGGCTATCTTCTCTTTTTCTAATAAAGCTGTATCATCTTCTGCTTATTCATTGCAAATATCACGCAAATGAGAAACTGAATATATAGGTAAGAGGTGCCGACAGACGGTCAGAGATGTCTACTTCAGCATCATAAAATGAGTCAAAAGTTTCATTTAATTTTTGCTTTTGATCGTGGCTGATTTCGCAAAAAACTATATCCGCGAGGGGTCCTTATATTAGTGACGCAAGGCAGTGAGAGCTCGGACCATTGGATTTCAGTTACTGATCAATGGTATCTCCAGAGCCAATCTGTAGCCTGCGAATCAAATAGAGTGTGTGCTTAAAGAAGTTCGATATTACCCTTCAACGTTTGTGTTGTTAACGCTTCAACCTGATAGATAAAACTATCAATCGACACTCCCTTATTATCTCCTGAAAACCTAATTTTCCAGCTGTGGATAATATGATCTACTCTATCGGGTGTTAATACTGAACCAAATGAATAAGAGGTCTCACCACTATTAGCTTATATTCTCTTTGGCAGACGGTGGGACATTTTGACTACATCCTGCATTCGAGGGCAACCCTTAAAGTTTTTTAAGAGATTGCTGTTCTACAGACGGAACTGTGCTTCTTATGTCAGAATTAGTTAAAATTTCTTTTGTAAGAAAAGTTTCTACTCTATGAGGATCCTTCTAAAACCAGATTCAATATTTTCTTCTATTATTTTGGCTGAGTGTGGTAAACATTTCAACCTGGTGAGCTTTTACCTATATAATAATAATGCAAAAATTGAAAAAAATATTAAAAAAAAATTTGCAGTTCCAAAATAATAAAAAGAATAGAGAAAAAAATCAAAGGTATAACAAACAAAAAAAATTATCCAAACTAAATTAATTTAAAAAAAATGAACCAAATGTAAAATTATTTTAATTTTATCACAATGAATAAAAAGTTTACTCGAAAAAAAACTTTAAGAAAAAAATCTTGTAATAATTTTTAATTGTATGCAAGGATTCGATTTCTGGTTCATTCCTTTCAAATACGTTAAACATTAATATTTTATAGTCTTCAACTACCATATTAAAATTTGAAAAAAAAGAAAAGAAGTAATTTTTAAATATTGTAAAAACAATTAATTTATATTAGCTGTTACATATCTGAAATTGTTCTAAACTAATTTAAATGCAAAAAATAAGGGTTTTATCGATAATCAACGTAGAGTTAACGGTCCAAATTTACCAAATTATAGCATTTCCAGAAAACTAACAAAAATTAACGATAAAACTGTTTAATAGGAAACAAAATGCTATAATGGCGGTTAACAGATGCAGTTTGCATATGTGCTATGTTTCAAGCCAATAAAAATTTGTGAGAGAGAGCTAATAATGAAACTTGTTTAAACTGAAATGTAAAAGTTGATATGAGCCAAACATAAATTGAATAAAGATACGAAAGTAATGCGTAAAGCATTAAAAAGAAACATTGAGGGAGCGCAAGAAAAAAGGAACAAAGACTACAGATTCTTTCGCGAACAAAGCACAAAAAAAATGTCTAGATGTTGTACTAACGAAGACTTGTTACCACTTTGTTGTGTATTTCAGATACATATATGTCCAACATTCGACAAAAATGGAAAATAACTCCGGTCGAACCAATGCTATTTAGAAGAAATTTTTACTAAAATTGCTTAATTAATAGTGGCTCCTTGATATGAAGGTATACGTATTCAGCAAAAAATTACCTTAAAAAGTACTTGCCATATAATGATCTGCATTTGTGATTGCCAAATTTTGTTACTCGCTTACAAAACACATTACATTAGTTCGAAAGTAAAGGAAGCAATAATTAAACTAGTTCTTTAAGTTAAAAAAGAATACCTTAAAATACATACTAATGATTATTATTATTTCCTACAATAGTCAATGTAATCAATTCTCAGTAATTGATTATAAAAGTTGGGAAGTCCTTCCGCCAAAAATGCATAATTCCATACTCGATTACTTTTTTTTAATTTTTTTGCTGGGTATTTATGTAAATTAATTAATTTTTATTTTATAAATTGTTATAGAAATATCTAAATATAAGAAAACTTTAACTAAAATAAGATTTTTCATCAAAACTTTTCGCTATTAAGAAAGTTTTAACTTTTTAAAAATTTTAAATATATTATTTCAAAAGGATGTTAAAAAAATAACCTCAGGCTCTTATTGCTTTTAAGCTTAAAAACATTACGGGGGCCAAAATTGTGTGTTTCCTGACAAGATTTAGTTTACAAAACTATTAAAAATTATAATTTGTAACAATAAGAATAGGACATACATATGAAAAAATTATTTTTTAATGTTTTGTTTTGTATTTTATACTCAACTTTAACTAATAACGGTAAGGAATATTAAATTATTCGTAACTTTTTTTTGTCGGTCGTCTTATATGCTTTTTATCAAATATTAAAGGTTAAAATCCTACCTACCAAACAGAAAAAACCGCACATCAAAATTCTGATCCAATCTGATCCATCTTCTCGCCAAATGTGCCTCTGTGCATCGTCAGCTTAAAAACCATGATTAATAAGTCGTTTCTTTTGTTTTCTTAACTCACTGCCTTAGCTTTACTTCATGGAATAATTAACCGTTAATATATTTTTATTTATCTTCTTTTAATGTTTTCTGTATTTTTTACGATTAATAACATTAATTATATTGATTTACATGTCTTTTTCATTGGACTTTTATTGTTATTTTGCAAAAAAGAATATTAAAGTGGGGTTCAATCTAAACTACCTGCAATGTTGTTTTTATTTTTTTTTCTGCAGATTAACATTAAGCTTAAAGAAAAACTATTTGATCGAAAAAATTATACTAAATACGTTTCTGAATGACTGACAGTAGACTGCACAAACAGAGCCAACTATTTTTTGAAAATTATGAAATAACCGCCCGTATTACTAGGGTTGACAATTGTTTTATAACTTAGTATCATTATACATATAATATGTAGTATTAATATTAAAAATTTTGAAATAGAATTTTACTTTTTCGGCTTAAGGATAATTTTTTAATAATTTCTAATTTTTATTAAATTTTGATTTGAACTATGGATATTATAAATGAATTGAAATTATTTTTGGCTTAAGTTCATCTGTTTTAATTTCTTAAAACCTTTTTTTTTTTTAGAAAGAAAAATTATTTTACAAATGTATGCGGAAGTTTTCCAAAGAAAACAAGAAAAATTAGACGCTAGCGGAATGAAATGCTGCACTTTCTGGACCGATACGTCCTTCATCAGCATTCTTTGCATATATCTAATTTTAATTGTGTAGTTGTAAACATCATCTATTTAAGCAACTAAATTTGTAAATAAGAATATGAGTATTATTCATATCAATATTAATTCAGTAAGACGAAATTTACAAACAAACCAAAGTATTTGTTCACCGTTCTGTCTCAATTTCATCCTGTACATTTGTTCTTGCTTTTGTTCCAATCAAGGAGCATTAAACAGGTGACTGCATCTGATCATGTGTTCATCATATGTTTTAGCTTTTACCTGTGTTTTGTTTTGTAAAATCTAATAGAGCTGTCAAAAACGTCTGGCAATATGTGTGTATGTAGTTGTACAAAATAAGAAAACCACTAAAAATATATTGAAATACATACACATATATTGCCAGACGTTTTTGACAGCTCAAAAGTTTAAACAAAAACAAAATACACGTAAAAGGTAATGCATTCACCTGATATATTTGCGCCATGGTTCCAATCATCGATCGGACACAAATGCGATTTTAATTCTTGTAATTCTTACTTATTTACTCACAACATTATAGATGCTGCTTCAGTATCATATCGATTGTTATGAGTTAAACATGAATGTGCGTAACGCTGTGCCGTGCGTTTTCATAATTTTTAATATTTATAAAATTTTGATTTGAACTGTGGATATTATAAATGAACTTGACTGGGATGAATCAATTCCCATTAGACTAAATACTTCATGGGAAAATTTCAAATCTTTACTGAAAATTGATTCAATAACAATCCCAAGATTCGTTTATACAACTTCTAAAGCAAAAATTCAAATTCACGGATTTGCTGATGCCTCTATTCGAGCATATGTTTGTTGCATCTACATTCGAAGCTCCGAATCAAACAGAATTGTTTCGAGACTACTTACGGCGAAATCTAAAGTTGCTCCTCTTAAGACCAAGTCTCTTCCGAGACTTGAGTTATGTGCTGCACACCTATTAGCTAAGTTGTGGAATCGAATTAAGTTAATGATGAGCTTTGAAATCGAGTGTGTTAATTTCTGGACTGATTCAGAAATTACACTGTATTGGATTAAAACGCATCCATCCTCGCTATCCACTTTTGTTTCAAATCGAGTGGCTGAGATTCAAGAATGGTCAGACCACGTTTCGTGGCGTCATGTTCCCACCAAACAAAATCCAGCTGATATTGTTTCAAGAGGATGCGATGTTGAAGAATTAAAAAATTCGATTTGGTTTGAAGGACCTTCGTTTTTACTAAGCGAAAGTTCTTTCTGGCCTGTTAACGAACACTTTGAGATAACAGAGAACCAGGAACTATTTGAAAAAAGAAAAATGAATGTACTTATTGCAGTAGAGGATCCATATAATTGCCTATTGGATCTTATATAAAAATATTCGTCTTACAAAAAGCTACTACGAGTAACGTCTTTTGTACTTAGATTTGTTGACGTTTTGAGAAAACGCAAAATAGACAAAGGATCTAGACCTACTGCAATTGAATTAAAATGGTCGTTCTTTCGGCTTGTAGAGACAATCCAGAAAAATTACTTTTCTGAGGAGATATCGAAATTGCAAAAATCTCTTGTCTTGCCATCAAACATTCAAAGATTAACACCATTGGTCATACTTTCACAAAAGAGAAACGAACATTTTCACTTTTATGGGTAGGTGGGAGATTGCTTAATGCAAACTTGAAGTATAATACCAAGTTCCCACTTTTATTACCGAAAAGAAATAGCTTTGTCACACTGTATTTGCGGAATCTTCATTTTGAAAATTGTCATGCTGGCACAAAAGCACTTGTAGCTCTTTCGCGGCAGAATATATGGCTTATTAATGCGAAAGAAGAATGCAGCAGAATAGTTCGCCGGTGTGTTCATTGCTTCCGTTATAAACCAAAATTAATGTCCCAAATAATGGGCAATTTACCTACTAGTAGAGTGAGAGCTACCCGACCATTTTTAACGGTCGGCGTAGACTTCTGTGGTCCCGTTAACGTGTCATTGAGAATACGTGGTAGACCACCAATTAAAATGTATATAGCGGTTTTCGTGCGTTTCACTTCTAAGGCGGTTCATTTAGAATTAGTGTCTGACCTGTCTACTGATTCTTTTCTTTTATCTTTTAAAAGGTTCGCTGCCAGGAGAGGACTGCCAACAATAGTTTGGTGCGACAACGCGACGAACTTCGTCGGAGCCAGCCGAGTGCTGAAAGGGCTGCATCAGGTCGTCGCATCATACGCAGCGTCGTACGGGGTGAGGTTCAGCTTCATACCACCTCGGGCGCCGCACTTCGGAGGGCTGTGGGAAGCAGCCGTGAAGCAGGCGAAGTTCCTACTTCTGCGAGCCGTGGGCAACGCATCGCTCACTCAAGAGGAGATGGGCACAATGTTTGCAGAAGTAGAGGCGGTGCTCAACAGTCGGCCAATCGCACCGCTGTCTCCAGACCCCAACGACGGGGAAGCGCTAGCTCCAGCGCACCTACTGATAGGCGAGGGTGTGCGTTCGCTGCCGCCAGAATCCGCAGAAGATGTGACAGGCAAAGAGGCGAAATTATGGAAGCGATGGCGTCTGCTTTGTGGTCTCAAGCAGACATTCTGGCAGGCTTGGTCTCGCGACTATATCCTGGGACTTCAGGGCAAAGGCAAGTGGTGCGAGGAGATGCCCAGTCTCAAGGTCGGTCAAGTGTTGATAATCCACGAAGACAGCATTGGCTGACCGGGAGCCTCGTCAACGTCCACGAAGGAGACGACGGCAAGGTCAGGGTGGCGGAGGTCAAGACCAGAAACGGCGTATTTAAACGCCCAATATGTAAATTGGCTCCTCTACCTGATGATTGAAAACCTCAGCTCCTTCAATGGGGCCGGAATGTTGAGCCAGTATAATAATAATAATAATAATAATAATAATAATAATAATAATAATAATAATAATAATAATAATAAATGAATTTAATAAAACTAAAATAAATAATACTAAAACTAATACTTACCCCTAATACTTACCTTACTTTTAAGTTTTTTTATAAATGTTAAAAGTAACTGTTCTGCTGAAAAATATTGTAGCATCAGTATACATAATAAATACTTTTACTTGCAAAGTAATAACTGAGTAAAACGGTCGTGTTTTTTCTTTATCGAAGTTTTGTGTTTTTATATCAAAGTGTTTATTTTTCATCGAAGTGCCCTAAATACTTTCTTTACCTTTAAATTATAATTTAATTAATTTAAAGACTTTTCTAAAAAATATTAGGAAAAAACACAGACAAAAATAAAATTTTATTTTTGAGTGCTGAGCTATGATGTAAATGTAAACGTGTAGTTATGATCTCATTTATGAAAATTTATAATGTCACTGAATTTTGGTTTTCATTAAGCAGAAACAAAATGTGATAGTGTAATGTTGTTTAGTGTAATGTTCAGTATTATTTATGTTTATGATAGGAATAGCAAACAGTGAAAGGGTAACTGTATAGAGACAGACAAGTGTTAGGAAATATAAAAAACCTAGGAGGTCACTGAATTTTGATTTTTGGTTTTCATTAAGCAATAGCAAAATGTGATAAGCATGTTTAAGAAAAAATGTTGTTTAGTGTAATGTTCAGTAGTATTATTTATGTATATGAAAGGAATAGCAAACAGTGATAGGGTAAGTGTATAGAGACAGACAAGTGTTAAGAAATATAAAAAATCTAGGTCACTGAATTTTGATTTTTTGTTTTCATTAAACAGAAGCAAAATGTGATAAGAATGTTTAAGAAAAAATGTTGTTTAGTGTAATGTTCAGTAGTATTATTTATGTATATGAAAGGAATAGCAAACAGTGATAGGGTAAGTGTATAGAGACAGACAAGTGTTAGGAGATATAGAAAATCTAGGTCACTGAATTTTGATTTTTTGTTTTCATTAAGCAGAAGCGGTATGTGATAAGAATGTTTGAGAAGAATTTTAATTAACATAATTTTGTATTTGTAAAATGTACTGTTATGTATTATGGTCAATATGTTGATAAGGAATCTTTAGATTTTGGGTTAGGTGCAATGGTGTCTTTTTCCAATGCTGTAATTGATCTTGTAATCAAGTTGCATAATCAAATTTTATTTTAGAAAATTCTAGTGTTCAAAAATTTTCTTTTTCATAAAAAAATTAATTCGTGTTTAGTCGTTGAAAAACTAAAATTTAAAGAATATATATTAAAAAATGGAAAATTTATTTAATATTTGTGTTAAGTGCGGAAAGAAATTCCAAAATCAAAAAGATTTAAAAACACATGAAAGCTCTCATACAAGCACATCAAATGTGATTGCTAACCCAAAAATTAGTGAAAGCATTGAGCTTAAAAAATTCAGCATTTAAAACGCGTATACAAACTATTTCGGTAGAAAATAAGGATGAAGCGTGTTTATTTCCGGAAGAGTTTATAAATCGAGCTTGGTTAGCATTACGAAAGGAAGTCGACTTATGGATTGCTGAATACAATGCAATGAAGTTCAACATTGAGCTTTTTGCATTGTATGCCAAGCTCAAAGATACAGAAGCGTTGGAAAATACTCTTTTAGAGGTGAAGATGTTTCAAACGAAAATGCAAATCATTTTTAATAATGACGATTTCGCTCATACCTTCCCTCTTAAAACAAAAGAGATAATTAAAAAAAATGGAGGAGTTTCAGGAAAGAGACAGTGGTAGGACCCTTATACAATTATTAAGGCTGAATTTAAACTTAAATACCAACCGCTAAAGGGTTCAACATACATCCCTACACCAAAAAAGTTGGCGGTGAGAAAAGCCTGCATCAACGTGAGAAACAAAGATGAGTTTTGTTTTAAATGGGCAGTGGTTTCTGCTATTTATAATCTTAAAAAAAAATTATGACCGAACATCATTATATCCAATAGACATTAGCTCAACAAAGATAAGTACTAATGGCAGAACTTTAAACTTTAAAAGCTTATGCTTTCCAGTGGAAAAAAACCCCTTAAAATATTCGAAAATAATAATGATTGGGTTAGCATAAATGTTTTTGGATACGACGAGGACCAAAACATTGCTATTGGTCCATATTACAAAACCAAAGATGTTAAAAATTTCCCTATTAATTTGTTGTTTCTACAGAAACAAATGCATACCACAACCACTGCCCATTATATATGGATAAAAAATATATCAAGGTAAGACAAATGGAATTTTTAAAATTATTTGAACATATAAAACAAACAAAAAAATATTTTATAGATAAATAAGACGACAAACTAGCAAGTATAAGGGGAAAAACTATGTTTGCGACTACTGCTTGCTACATTTTACTCGCGAGGACAAACTTAAGAATCATATACCAGTATGTAGTAAGAGCGTAACATATCTACCAAGTAAGGAAAACAATATTTTAAAATTCACAAAATATGAAAGAGCATTAGATATACCGTTTGCGATTTATGCGGATACAGAATGCATATTTCAAAACATTGATACATGCATTCCAGATCCTAATAAATCATCAACAACGTTAATAAACAAACATATACCTTATGCTTCTTCGTATTATTTTAAGTGTAGTTTTAACAGTAGTTTAGATAAATTTAAAACATTTAAGGGTTCAGATTCCCCTAAGTTATTTATTAGGGAACTGGTAGATGACATAACATATTTTTATAAGAATTATATAAAAGAAATCAAACCAATGATTCCTTTAAATAATGAGGAATTTAAACATTTCAATGAAACTAGTGAATGTCATATTTGTGGAAAACCTATCATTGGTGAAGTTAAGGTAAACGATCACTGCCATTAAATGGTAAATATAGGGGACCTGCGCATAATAAATGTAAAATTTTTTCCTGTAATTTTTCACAACTTTTCCTCATATGATTGTCATTTGTTTATTAAAGAACTAAATCATATTGACAATGGTCCCATAAATATTATTCCACTAAATAAAGAGCTCTATATATCCTTATCAAAAATTATTAGAGTGGAGAATGAAAATGTAGAAATTAGATTCGTGGACTCCCTTAGATTTATGTCATCAAGTCTAGACTCACTAGCAAGTAATTTATCTAAAAACAATTTTATAACAGTAAAGTCAATTTTTAAAGATGAAAAACAGTTTTTACTGCTTATGAAAAGCTTAAAGAATGCCACTTACCCAAGAGAGATTTTTTTAATATGTTGACTGATATTGATTGCTCTGATGATGATTATAATCATGCTAAAGAAGTATGGAACGTATTCGGTTGTAAAACATTAGAAGATTACCTAATGATTTACCTTAAATCGGATGTTCTTCTTCTAACTGATGTCTTTGAAAATTTCAGATTGTTATGTAAAAGCATATACAAGTTAGATCCCTGTCATTATTACACTGTCCCAGGGCTTTCATGGGATGCTATGCTTAAGATAACAAACATTGAATTAGAACTTCTGACGGACATTGATATGATCATGTTTATATAAAAGGATATAAGAGGGGAAATTGTCCAATGTTCTAAAAGACATTCAGTACCAAACAACAAATATATGGTAGATTATAATAATAAAATATCATCTAAATATTTAATGTGTTTAGATGCAAACAATTTATATGGTTGGGCAATGTCTAAATATCTTCCGGAGAGTGAATTTGAATGGGTTAGGGATATTGATAATTTTTCTCTGAACTCCATTTGTAATGACTTAAGTGTTGTTTATATTCTTGAGGTTTATTTAACATATCCGGAAGCGATTCATGACTATTATAATGATTTGCCATTTTGTTGTGAAAACAAAGTCCCTCCGAATACTAAAGATAAAAAACTTATTGCTGATTTAACCGATAAAACAAATTACATTATTTATTATAAAAATTTGCAGCAGTGTTTAAAGTATGTTTTAGAGCTAACCAAAATTCATAGGATATTGAAATTTAAGCAATCAGATTGGCTTTCAAAGTAGAAAATGTATGATTTCCATTATGATTACATGCTTCCAAAATATAAGTCCAATTTAGAACTTAATTATATGGATACTGATTCTTTCATTTATACAATTCACACAGATGATTTTTATAAAGATATCCTTAACGACATTGATGATAGGTTTGATACATCTGAATATAATATCTGAATGAATATCTGAATGAACCAATTTAATATTCCACAAAAAAATAAAAAAATGTTAGGAATTATGAAAGATGAGAATAATGGTGTCATAATGAGAGAATTCATCGGTTTGAGGTCTAAGATGTACTCCTTCAATAATGAAAATATGGTAGAAATAAAAAAAGCAAAAGGAGTAAAGAGCAATATTTGGAGAAAGCTAAGTTTGGCGGACTATAAAAATTGTCTATACAACAACAAAATTTATTATGGCGAAATGTATATGTTTAGGTCTAAGTTACATACTTTGTATACAACCTTAGCTAATAAAGTATCATTAAGTTATAAAGATGAAAAGAGATTTATATGTAAGAACAATGTTAATACCCTAGCTTGGGGTCATTATAAAGAAAAATTTTTAAATATGAATAATGATGATGATTGCTTAATGGATCTTGATTATATTGACAACTTAGATTTTAATTATAAAGATCAATTTTTGAGAGATGATGATGATGATTTATGTTTAATGGAAATAGAATGCTAATTTTAATTTAAGATATTTATACGTTATTTTGTTAAAAAATAAAAAAAAAAGTTTTTTTGTTAAAAAAAAACTTTATTTTACATTAAATTGGAAAATAAATAAATAAACAATGTAAGTAATGAAATTCATTAAATAACTTTCTGAACAATTCCAGTTAATGGGGTGTACTTTATCAAATGATCATAGAGAATTAAAAAATAAGCATTTGTGTTTGCTAGAATCGGAATTGCAGTCTCAAATTCAATTTTCAATAGGTCCGCTCTTAACCATTTCATTTTGATAGCTTAGATCAATAACTACAATTGGGTTGTCCTTAAATTTGTCACAGGAAAGAAGTGGTCGTGCGAACTTCATATAATAATTTTGTTGAAATTTCGCGTACATATCATATAAAATAGCATAGCGATTCTCTGCGATCTTCAAGTTCAAATCATCATACGGATAAGAATCTGAATTTAAATGTACTTTTATATTTTTTTTAATCAGAATGAATATATTTCTTATTGTTTTCTAACACGAATAATATAAATCTAGGCCTTTCTTGGTTTATTGATAGCTTAACATTCCAAATATGGTTTCTTCCACCAGAGAATGTAGGATTAAAATAACAGTCATAACTCCTAAATGCTATGGGTAAAGAGGTACCATCTTTAATAATCTTCATTATTTGCAGTTCTTTAGACTCTGAGAACTGTACGTGTGGAATTCTCCATATTATGTTTGTAATCGATAAAGTAAGATTTTCATTTTCATTTATTGAGTAATACACATTCTCATCATTTGAACTCCGTAAAAGAATGAGTTCATGTTTACTATTTAAGATTATTTTATTGAAATCCCCGGCAAATCCCAAAAATAGTTTTAGGGGTACATAAAAATTAAATATTTGCATGGCTAAGTCTCTAGAAACACTCCATCCAGCATTTCTCATCATATTGCTTTCAAATTCATTAAGGGAAACATACTTTTTAATTGTGCTAGACATCCCCAAGTATCGAGTACGATCAATTTCAACACCATTTATTTCATAACGTATTTCATCAAATAAGTATGCAACACAATTATTTCTTAGTCTGTTATTTGGAGAGTTCTCCCCGTTAGTGTTTTTTATATTTTCCTCGATATACAAGTAACTTTCACTAGGAAGAACATATAAGTCTTGATTTTGTAGAGTAATTCGTATCTTATCATTATTTTTAAATGATTGAATGTATGGTACATAACTATGATATTCCTTTTTTATTATATTCCCATCCGAAATAGAAGTTTCCATTACATTTAGTATATCAGACATTTTTCTTTACTTTCAATTTTAGTAATCTTAAAAATACTTTATTTTTTTCTGTTAATTTAGGTCTTTTAGCTTTAACAGTTTCTACTAGAATGTTTTCGTTAACTTTTTCTTGCGTAGTTTTATTGTAAATAATCATATTTCCCTTGGTCTTAAATGTAATCTAATTGTAATTTCTTCGCCTCTAAAGTTTATTAAACGATCCTCTTGGTCAACAAGCCAAACTTTGAGATATGTTATTTCTTTCACATTCACTGGTAAATAGATTAGATTATTCGGGATAACGTCTAATTTATAACCTGGATGAACGTCCACCGCAAACTCATGAAGTATATGTGCCGGATAATTATTTATATATGCTCCTTGTATTATATTACATTTAACTTGTATGGCATTAACTTTTATAATATTTACTGGCTGATTCGAAAAATGTTTTATACTAGGCTCTAAAGTGCCGCCATTAAAGCCCAGTAATCTACCAATAGATCTTTTTCGATCAAAGAAAATTGTATCATGCGAGGATGTTATTTCAATTTGTAGAGTGTTATTGTTGGCTTCAATCACAACTGATTTATTATCATTTATCTCTTTATATTGTGCGATTATATAATCAGCTATGTCTTGCAACTCATAAGAACCTATAGGAATTTCAATTATTTTATCTCCAATATGGAAAAGATTGTTATCATAGTCTACGTTGGGTATAGAATTATATGAATGAAAATCAATTAGAGAAAGAAATTTGCCGTTAAAATTCAAGAATTCCCGCTCAGTGCTAATGTTATTGACATAACGAATGATTGATTGTAAATAAATAAAAAACGCTATTTTCAGTTTGTTTTTATTTAATATATGTATTTATTTATTATAACTTTGCAATATTTCATTTTTACTTATCCAAGAATAATGCTGACTTGGAAAACCCAGCCATTTTACATATGCTTTATCACCCTTGGTTTTCAACACTTTTTCAACTAAGAATGTATTAGGAAAACGAGTGCGTAGTAAGTCCTCCTTGTAAAATCCACCTTTTATTTCATTTCCTTCATAGTCTTCGAGTAAAAATGTGACTGGGTAAGTATTTTGTATCGATCTTATTTTAAATATTTCTGTTGTCCAATTTGGTGTATATCCCTTTTCAAAGACATGCTTATATTTACTAATACGTACATAGTCTCCAACCTTAAACCGTGAAGCTTTAAATAGTTTTAAATGATTGTACACAGTATTTAATAAATTTTCTTCGTGTTCATGAGTTACATGAATAGGAGCCATTTTGATCGTTCCGTGTATTTTTTATTATATTGTTTAATCAAATCTTTATAAATGCTAATTCATCTATAAGATCCATTGTTACTAAACTCTTTCCACATCATTTCTTTCAATGTCCTATTAAAGCGTTTAACAAATGAAGCTTTCATAACACTATATGTAGAGTAATGATTTATTGAATGCTTTTTCATTAATGCTTCAAACTCCTTATTAAAAAATTCTTTGCCATCATCTGTCTGTAAATTCCTAGGTATGCGCCGCATACGAAATATTTTGTGAAATGCCTTACAAACTTCTGATGCAGTTTTTGACTTAAGTGATTCGGCCCAAGCATATTTTGAAAATGTATCAATGACTGTTAGCATATATTTATATCCATTGTTATAAGATGAATAATTGCCCATTTCTACCAAATCAGCTTGCCAGAAATCGTCAATTCCCTTCATTATAACTCGACGTCTTAAGAACTTTTTCCGCGCTCGTGAATGTAGTTCATTAACAATTTTTCTTTTATCCGTGTTCATGTCTATACAGATTAAATGATCGTTGTGTTACTCTAAAATATTAAATATGGTTGCTTATTATATGATAGTTTAATTGGAGGTAGTGGTTCCAGCTTTTGTTTTTTTTACATCCACTTTAATAGGGTCGTTATCAATCCTCTTGAAAATATAATCCTCAATCTTATTAAATCTCTCTTCGATACTGTTTATAAAGTCTTTATTTGCACTGTATATCTGATCATTCACAGCTTTTTTTAATGATTATAACATCTTTATCAATATCCTTTGTCAACGAATCTTGCAATATTAGTTTTAATTATATTCAACTGGGAATTATACTCCTCTTTAAGTTTTTCTGTTTCCTTATTATTGGAAATATATTGTTCAATTTTATTTTTTCTTTCTTCGCTTATAAAATGTTTCAAATCTTCTTGTATACGTTTGATTTCTAGGTTAATATAAGTTTTGTTAACAGCATCAAATTCGTCCAGCGGTGAAGCTATATTTATAATTCTTCTATTCTCTACGTTTATATTGCCCCCATCGAGGATAAAACTAAATCTTTTAAAAAGATTTTTAGTTTTCAACTCGTTACTATGCTTTTTAAAGTAATGACCAAATTTATCAACAGTCATTATTATTATTACTGCAACTACTTAATTATATTTGATTCTTTTAATTCCTCAATTATTGATATTATCTCATTAGAATGGATTTTGTTACTAGCTTGTTGTGATGCCATCAACAGCTTTAACCGGTCTACTATTTCATTAGGATCATCCCAGTATATATAGTTTGGTTTATTAAGGTTTACTTTCATTAAACCTTCACCAATGTGAGTAGTAACAAATAGCTTATTTATTATTTCCTTATATTTATAACCTCTATTTCCTTTAAGTTGATTATTAGGATCAAAGTTTCTTCTATGTGCATTTGTATCAAGCAAAATTTGTTTATATATATATATATTATTCTGATGAGTCATAATGCTCTGGTCTTTTATGAAATAGCAACGAGTATAGACCAGGAGTTAACGCCCAAGATTTATTTCCTATCATTATTTTTTCATTACTTAGCTTTAGATCCGAATTTTCAGTAACCGTTTTGATTTTTATAAGGTCCAAATATTGTATCAAGCTTTTTGTTTTTATATAAGTCTGTTAAATTAAATTGCCAAGCATCTGATTGTGAATAAAAGGATTAATTATCTAAGTCAACATCTTCATCTTCTTCATTAGCACCACTTGTTTTTGGGATCGAATCCAAATATTCTTTTTTCTTCGGGGTTCTTAGTTCTTAGTTTTTAGACTTGTAACCTCTGTTGGGTTAAATGTCCTTTCGCTAGATAACTTGACTAGTTTTTTTAAAGGTTCTGTTAGGGGTTTAAAAGTATTTCCTAACTCGTTTATTGTTTCTGTTTCCCCGCGCTTAATAGCTTCAAATTTCTTTTTTTTTTTAATTTTTCTGGATTTCACCAACTCTTTTAATATATTTTTTCCATGTTTATGTGTAAGAGACTTAATAATTTAAAAATGTATGAGATCTATAAAAAGCAATTAGAAACATTTAAGCAGCTTCTTTGAACAGCTTTATAGCTTCTTTAAACAGTTAAACAGCTTCTTTAAACAGCTTCTTTAAACAGCTTTTATTAATAGTAAAACAGCTCTTAATGTGTGATAAACATATAACATCAGCATAAATTCTTATACGTCTGAAGCAGTTTAACGATCAATTATGACTAAACTTGAATAAAGATATCGAAACCTTTTATATAACGTCCATTACTTATTTCATCATCTTTGCTTATTACGAGCCCTAACCACTATTAATTCGTACACTGAGCATTTTTCAACAATGGGATATTAAAACAAGTATATTTTGATAATAATATTGATTACACCAGAAAGTTTATATATTTTTTTTAAAGATACTTTTATTGTCCTTAAATTTGCATTAAAAAATTACATAAATAAGAAAAATTATTTTAAAAAGATAAACATAAACGAAAGTCCATTATTTTTAATTAAAATAAATTGATCACTATTAATTCATTCGGTCGTATAGTTTTCTACTTAGAACTGTGTTACGTCTCCTTTGTTTTTCAATACGCAGTCAGTTCGCTTTGGCATGGTGCTGATCAGTTTCTGACAATCTTCGGGGGTTATTGAGTCCCAAATTTCTTGAATTTTGGACTTTAGTCCGTCAAGAGTCCGTTAAGGGTCATTTCTAAGCTTTCTTTTCATTAGAGCCCATAGATTTTCAATTGGATTAAGATCTGAACTAGATGATGGCCAATCCAAAACCTCTCTACCATTTTCCTGTAGCCATTTTTTAGTTTTTTTAGCGGTATGGGATGATGCACCATCCTGTTGAAAAGTATATTCGCCGCAATGAGACAACTTAGCTGCTGATGGTATTAGATTTTCTTCTAAAATTTTTAGATTTTTTTCTGTGTTTAAGGTTCCATCAATGAAGTGGATACTTTCAACACCCTTTGAGGACATACATCCCCATATCATGAGGCTAGCTGGAAACTTGACAGTGCGTTTCAAGCAGTCTTTGTTGTAAGCCTCTGTGCTTTTGCGAATTACTCTTTTCCTAGCATCACCAACACAAACATCAAACTTGGATTCGTCACTGAAAATGATACTGTCCCATTGCCTTTGAACCCAGGAACGTCTCTCCTTACACCAAAATAAGCGTTTTTTCTATTGAAGGGTGGTAAGCAATGGCTTTTCCTGGGCCTAAAAAAATTATATGATTTTCTTAACTAATCTTGACATATCGAATGAACTTTTAACTTACTTTATAAAAATTGTACCCTATATTTTTCATTTGCTGTCGTGTCCATTCACGTCGTACGGGCTTTCCAATAGCATCAGACCACTTCGAAGCCATATCGCGAACAGTACTTCGACGATTTTCTTTAATAATGCTCGCTAAAGCTCTTTTATCTCGAGGCGTTATTTTTGAGGTCCGGCCTCTTTTTAAAACTTCATTGCAGTAATTTCCACTAATTTCATATTTTTTAACAATGCTTTGTATTGTTGGTCTTGCGAGTTTAAGATCAGTCGATATTTGCCCATAGGTCTTTCCTAATTTGAATTTTTCAACGACCAAAATCCGAATTTCTTCACAAACGGGCTTACCACGTGCCATTTTTTAGAAATAATAAAAACTAAAGTAAAAGAAAGTGAAAAAGTATTCTTTTTTGCTCTCTTGCATTTTTTTTCCTCTTTTTGTAACGGTACATTTTAATTTTTTGTTTACATTTTGATTTTCTTTAACATCTTGAGCCTAGTTTATACACTGTACGAATTAATGGTAGTCAAATTAATTTTAATGAATAATAATGATTTTTAAGTTTATGCATTTTTTTAATATTTTCGTACAATATTTAAGGATGTTTACAAATAAATTTAAAGGAAACAAAATCATCATTCCGAAAAGTATAACTCTGTATTTATAGTTAACTTAGTTTAGTTTTTTTCTGGCGTTTATTGTTAGATAGCTAAAAAATTTTTGGTGTACGAATTAATAGTGGTTAGGGCTCGTACAAGAAATCCATATTTATCCCTCCAACATTCTTTACATATGTTTTGAAACATTTCGAAGCTCATGTAACTTCCAACATGATCTTTATATATATATGCTTAAGATTTAGTTCATCTTGCTTAAACATTATAATTAAGTTTGCATTATCACGTACTAAATGTTTTGGAATATGAGTATATGTTTGACATAAATAAAATGCATTGATATCTTTATGTCTCCCCATGCAAAAATATTATCTGATTTTGTTTTGCTTTTCACATGCAACATCATCAAATATCATTACAGAATTTACTGTAGCATCATTAGGTGATAAAACATCTTCGGTTTCTGAAAATGTATATATACCCTTACCCTTTACCGTGGAAATAAATTTTCGCAGATACTGATATTTGGGTTGATTTAGAGATTTAGAATAAAGGTAAATATTTCTGAATTTCAATCCATTAGGGCTTTCAATCAAACTAAGCATAACGTTAGTTTTTCCGCAATTGGATGGTCCCACTATTAATGCTCTTATAGAGTTCGGTAAAAGGCAGCTATGTTTAGTTACATTATTTTTTTCATTTAAATCCAAATTTCTCACTAAAATGTTAGAATGTTGTTTAATCAAACGCATCTTTGCAAATGAAAAGTTAAAGCAAGTGAACATCTTTTTCTTTATATTAATTACTACTTATATACATATTTTTAGAAACTATATGTTATAAATGAAGGTGTACACGAAGAAAAATGTTATTGGTAAACAGGTAGTTAGTGGAGAAGGACTATTAAATAAGCTAATTAATTCGCTACCAATTGAGGTTCATCTACCTGGTTATCAATTTTGCGGACCTGGAACGAAATTGGATAAACGTATCCAAAGGGGAGATAAAGGAATCAATCCCTTGGATGCTGCTTGTAAAATTCATGATATTGCTTATTCACAGAACTCTGATATTAATAAACGACATCAAGCTGATAGATAACTAGCTGATAAAGCTTGGAAGAGAGTCAAAGCTAAAGATAGCACACTTGGAGAAAAACTAAATGCATATCTTGTTACTAACGCAATGAAGTATAAAGTTAAATTTGGTTTAGGTGTTAAAATGAATAATCTTAAAAAAACTTGTAAGCGAAACCTTTTTCGCAATGCAATTAAATCAGCAACTTTGGTTTTAAGAAAAGAAAAACCAACAAATGTCAAAAAGGCAATAAAAACTGCAAAAAAAAAATTATTGATGAATCATTTCTTGGCAAAAAATCAGAAGTAAAAATTCCAAGAGTTATTACCGTTCCTAAAATTGGGGGTGTTTTACCGCTTGTACCCATACTTACAGCACTTGGAGCATTGGGTGCTTTAACTTCTGGTGGCTCATCAATTGCTAAGGCTATTACTTCAGCTAAAAATGGTAAGCAGCAGCTCGAGGAGAATAAGCGTTATAATAGAACATTAGAGGCAATAGCAATGGGCAAAGGTCTTTATCTCAAACCTTATAAGAAGGAATATTGAATATTTTATAATAAAAGGAAAGCATCAAAAAACTTATACAGCAGCTACCAAATAGACCTCTTACCGATGTGGATTTAAAAATGTTTGGAAAAAAGTATATTCCTTGTTTTAGGGGAGTTTATATTAGAGATACACTTCCTAAAACCCCACGGCAAACTGAATGCGGAATAATCAATTTAGACTCTCATAAAGAAGATGGTACACATTAGGTAGCCTATTATAAAGATAATGATTATGTGGAATATTTCGACAGTTTTGGAAATCTTCAACCACCTCTAGAAGTTTTAAGATATTTAGGATATAATATAAAATAAATTTATAAAAGATATCAGAAAAGTAATTCCTTTAATTGTGGTCACTTATGCTTGCAGTTTCTACTTCATTTTAAAGTAAAGAAATAAAAAACACATAATTTGTTTATACAATTTTATTTTTTATTTATTTTCCATCCTTAAATATAATCTATGAATTTTTACATCGGTTATTATTTTTCTTTGCATTTTTTTCCCAATCTCATAACAGAGGCGTATTAAATCTATTTCGATATCTCTTTCATTTAATCCATTGATATCACTTAAGAGGATTTGAGTCTTTTTTAGCTTCGAGCATGTTGGTATGTAATAGTTATAACAAAAATGTAGTATTTGCTTCCTTAGAATTCCATTCCAACAGAGTATCGTTGTTAAAAATACTCCTATCCTTATTATCGACTTCCATGTTTCAGGACAAATTTTTATTTTAAATTCTCCTTGCTGGATTACTTAGTAGCATATATTCCTTTTATATTTGAATGTGTACTCAGTGGTTTCACAGCTTGTATTTTCAATTAGAATAATTGAAGATAAAAATTCACGCTGAGAAAGCGTGCTGGTAATATAGTCCTTATAACACATTAGGTATAGCCATTCTTCTTGTCCGAATCCAATAAAATGCTTGTTCTTATAATGGAACCATATTATCGGCTTAAATTCATGGAGAGTTGAAAAACCGCAGGAAACTTTTAATTTTAAGTTGAGGAAGTACTCTATCTCAAACACAACGTTATATATTTGCGGCTGACGTTCCTGACTACACTGCAGAGCATTTTTTATTATTCTATTCATTCTCTTTGAAGGTTAGTTGTAAACTGTTGACTTTTTCATTTAAAAACTCGCCTTTTAAAGAAGACTTCTAACTCTTATGCCTTACTAATAATAAGTATAAGAGAACTAAACTAATCTTATTACAATAATTTCAATGTATACATATGTACAAATATGAATAACGAAAATAAACATTTTTTTATTTTTAAATATAAAAGTGTGTTGTTTAATTAATTATAATAATAATTTAATTATAAAATTTCAAAGTACAGTAACTTCATCTTTATTACTCTTCTTTTTGATTTTCAGATCTTGATGACAATAGGTTGAAAAATTTTTTATACTGCTCGATAATTTTCATCACTTTTAGTTTTCTTTTATGAAAGAAATAACATCCACACATGCCAGCAAGATCTCCGTTTGAAGTATCATGTTCGCAAGCTACATTATAATCACTAAAATCTGCATATTTATTTTTAAACGCTTGTATTTCTTATAAATGTTCTTTGAAAATTTCACTTCCAAATTTTTCTAGAAAGTCTTTAATAGTATTCATCTTTCTAGGTTAAAACTTCATTTAATACTGAATAAATAGATAAATCATAGCCAATTCTTATAGCCTGAATTCAATTAAATTGTAAATGAAAAACAAAACAGTTTTTTTTTCTTTTTGTTATAATAATGATTTGCTTTATTTAAATAATTTTCATTTAAATGTATTATAAGGATAATAGTCTCTCATTGGAGGAACTGGTTTTAACTCCAACCTGCAGAGTGAGCTATCCCTGTCATCGTTAAAAGGAAATTTTGTTATCATGTAAGCGCCCGTAGATAAGAGTTCAACATCTTTGTCGCTCAACGAATTGTACCTCTTAGGAAGGTAAAATATTCTCGTTCCCAACTCGAGCACAATAGATTCTCCATATTTTGTTGTTATTCGCGCTGCTCCAGTTATATGATAGTCTTCTAAATCTATCATATCCTTGATACTTAGCCTCTGTCTTACGTTTAACTTGTTAAAAGTTGTAATTAATTCTGTGTTGCTGTTCATCGTTGTTTAATTTATAATAAACTGTCAAAATTTATTGTATTTTTCCGAATTTATATAAAAGTTAATTATAATGAAATCAATAAGTAAATAACCACTAAAACAACAACGTGATAATTCTGCATACTAAAAGAAAACAATAAGATAATAATAATAACAAAATCAATAAATAAATAACCACTAAAACAACAACTAAAAGAAAGCAATCAATACATAGCCCAAGTTTTGTTTAATAAAAGTAAAAACAAAAAAAACCAAATATTTTTAATTTTGTTTTATATTTATTGATTTTTTATATAATTATAATATATTAATTAAAACTTAAAACATTATCTATTTCTTTATATTTAGCAATACATTTTCCCCTTCTTCGTCAAACCAGTAGTCTTTCACAGCTAACATTAAATCATCTCCTTCGTCATCATATAAAAATTCGAAGACTTCATCATCAAGGTAGTTCGTCTCTATACACTTACCCTTTCACTGTTTGCTATTCCTTTCATAAACATAAATAACACTACTGAACATTACACTAAACAACGTTTTTTCTTAAACATTCTTATCACATTTTGCTTCTGCTTTATGAAAACCAAAAATCAAAATTCAGTGACCTCCTAGATTTTTTATATTTCCTAACACTTGTTAATATTTTTTACATATATGGACATTATAAATTTTCATAATTGAGATCATAACTACACGTTTACATTTACATCATATCTCAGAACTCAAAAATAAAATTTTATTTTTGTCTGTCCACTTCTCAGTTTCATCTATACACTACACAGTGGGGCAGAATCAAAATATTTTTGAAATAATTCAGCCATTTGAAAACGGCTAGGCCGATTGATTCAAAATTTGGCACGAGCATAGTAGAGGAGTACTTGAGCTTAAGTTTTGAAGGCGGTTACCCTCCACTTTCCAGGGATGGCGCTATGTGTTCTCAAAGTTGGACACCTCGCTCCTGAAAATTTTTCGAACGCTTGGCATTTCTTCAATTTTTGTCTGATTTTTAAATATTTTACATGGTCTTAAAGCTCTCGTAAATGCCGTCGTAAATGATCGAGTTATAAGCATTTTAAAATTAAAATTTTTGATTTTTTCCATACCCTGGTCCAGTTTTTTCAAAATATTGGGTACAATTTGCAGCAAATTTGTTTGAGTTTTTTACCGTAGATAGCAAACAAAATTTAAGATTTTCTGATAAAAATTTGAAAGTAATATCTTTTCTGGCTTAAAAATTATACAATTTTCAATTTAAAAAATCCAAAATTATTGCATTTTTGTGTATTTTAGCCTAAAATGGGACACTAATCTAATTTTTTAGATAGAAAAAAATTTTCTTAAGGAATATATAAAAATTTTTTATTTTTATTAAAGCTAACTATATGTGCGTACGTTTAAACCAAATTTCGTATAAAACTCATCTTTCGTGTAGAAGATGTAAGTCTTTCAACTTGACCTATTTTACATCGAAATTTTGAATTTACCCCATATTTTCTAAAATCCCAAAGCTGGGATTGGAAAAAGAAGAATACTATAAAAAAGCTATATATACTCCAAATTGTTTCAAAAAGTATTTCGTGAGCCCTAGTCCATATGTGGACTTTATGGGCAAAAGAGTAAAAAATTCCAATTTTGTGATTTTTCGTCTTTATTTTGGGAATTATGGGATTTCCCTTAGCTTAATGTTGCAGATTTTTTACCGTTTGATTTTAGTTAACAAACTACATGTGCACAGAAAATTTTATCTGATTTGCTTAATTAATAAAAGTTTTATAGCATATTTAATATTTTTACTTTTCTCAAATTGGACCGTTTTTACCATAATTTTTCGAAATTTTCGGAGCTCAGCAACGAATATTAAAATTTTGTTCCATTTTTTTATTTTTTTATGCATGTGAATAAAGATGACGTAATTTCCTATTAAATAAAAAAAGATTCACCTCAATATCATTCTTACGTGCAAAACTATGCGTTCTTAAATATGAGTGTTTCAATATGTATCTCACTTTTATACATTTATGTTACGGAAGTAAAAATTTTCATGCCTGTGTAAAAAATTGTGTAAAGAATCTTCAAGGAAAGAACATGGTCTATTTCTGTTAAGTAAATGAAGTGTTATAAAGTCTGCATATCTAGGATTTAAACTATAAATTGATGTAGATGTTTTCGAATCATCTAATTTAAAAATTCCTCCCCCAACAACATTGTTTGTTGAGGGGCGTCTACGTTATAAGGCTTCGAGAAAACCCTGCTGTTGTTGAAATCTCGAGAAAAGTTTGATCGATTATTATTACGATAATTACTTTGATCAAAATTTCACTTGTTGGGATTATGAAAATTTATGCCACGCAAATTTCAGCGACAGCTCTGATTACTGTGGCGCTAAGTAAAATGCGCTTGATTCGAATTTGTTCTAAAATTGTTGTTATTTTTCCTAAACGAAAAAACTTGTTGCTCTTTAGTTTCCGTTGCCTGTTCATTAACTAATTTTGCCACTACTTCTTTTGGATCTGAGAAAGCCATGATGCTAAAACCGATTTCACCAGATCGGACTTCGCATTTTACCTACACATACTGACAGTTTGTTTAACTGCCATTTCGTAGGCTTTATCTTTGGTTATTCCCTCTATTATAAGCTAACGTTCAAAAGCTTCCGCAAGCTCTTCCGCATCTTTATAAAATTATGCATAGTTGTTCTTTTCAGCAATAACTATTGAATTATCTGGTTTGATCCTACTTTTCAATGCTGTTCTAATATCTTCTGAACTTGAAACATTTTCTCGTAATGCTTCTCTAGCTTTTCCTTAAATTTAATAAAGCGTAAAATAGTATTTATTATTAACGCTCATGGATTACCACTGTAGTTAGCTCTCATATCGGTGAGCACATACTGTTGTATACTTTTTTGTTCCGTCGATGCCATTTTGTTTTCAATGTCTTCAATATTCTTTCAAATTTCTAATCCACTATGTTTTGAATCACTTTTACTATCCGGCATAACGTCTTTAAATGAAAATTCAAAACACTATACCTTTTGGGATTATAATTTTGCAATTTAGTTTTCCAAAGCATCTTCCTAAAAGTTCACGACAGTGGTTTATTTTGTATAAAATTGGTGTTTTTGTAACAAATGTTAAATTTCTAGAATTTAATCTAAAGTGTTCTAGTATTGGATTGTAGGTTTCAATTAATAATTCAACGTTTTCAGTAATTTTTGTTTCCTTAGTAGAAACTGGCCTGTTTTTTGCAAAATTCTTTTCTTAATATTGTGAAATTTGTGAATCAAACTTCATTTCATCAAATCCAGACATGTGTTATTTTTTAGAAATAATAAAAACTAAAGTAAAAGAAAGTGAAAAAGTATTCTTTTTTGCTCTCTTGCATTTTTTTTCCTCTTTTTGTAACGGTACATTTTAATTTTTTGTTTACATTTTGATTTTCTTTAACATCTTGAGCCTAGTTTATACACTGTACGAATTAATGGTAGTCAAATTAATTTTAATGAATAATAATGATTTTTAAGTTTATGCATTTTTTTAATATTTTCGTACAATATTTAAGGATGTTTACAAATAAATTTAAAGGAAACAAAATCATCATTCCGAAAAGTATAACTCTGTATTTATAGTTAACTTAGTTTAGTTTTTTTCTGGCGTTTATTGTTAGATAGCTAAAAAATTTTTGGTGTACGAATTAATAGTGGTTAGGGCTCGTACAAGAAATCCATATTTATCCCTCCAATATTCTTTACATATGTTTTGAAACATTTCGAAGCTCATGTAACTTCCAACATGATCTTTATATATATATGCTTAAGATTTAGTTCATCTTGCTTAAACATTATAATTAAGTTTGCATTATCACGTACTAAATGTTTTGGAATATGAGTATATGTTTGACATAAATAAAATGCATTGATATCTTTATGTCTCCCCATGCAAAAATATTATCTGATTTTGTTTTGCTTTTCACATGCAACATCATCAAATATCATTACAGAATTTACTGTAGCATCATTAGGTGATAAAACATCTTCGGTTTCTGAAAATGTATATATACCCTTACCCTTTACCGTGGAAATAAATTTTCGCAGATACTGATATTTGGGTTGATGTAGAGATTTAGAATAAAGGTAAATATTTCTGAATTTCAATCCATTAGGGCTTTCAATCAAACTAAGCATAACGTTAGTTTTTCCGCAATTGGATGGTCCCACTATTAATGCTCTTATAGAGTTCGGTAAAAGGCAGCTATGTTTAGTTACATTATTTTTTTCATTTAAATCCAAATTTCTCACTAAAATGTTTGAATGTTGTTTAATCAAACGCATCTTTGCAAATGAAAAGTTAAAGCAAGTGAACATCTTTTTCTTTATATTAATTACTACTTATATACGAAGAAAAATGTTATTGGTAAACAGGTAGTTAGTGGAGAAGGACTATTAAATAAGCTAATTAATTCGCTACCAATTGAGGTTCATCTACCTGGTTATCAATTTTGCGGACCTGGAACGAAATTGGATAAACGTATCCAAAGGGGAGATAAAGGAATCAATCCCTTGGATGCTGCTTGTAAAATTCATGATATTGCTTATTCACAGAACTCTGATATTAATAAACGACATCAAGCTGATAGATAACTAGCTGATAAAGCTTGGAAGAGAGTCAAAGCTAAAGATAGCACACTTGGAGAAAAACTAAATGCATATCTTGTTACTAACGCAATGAAGTATAAAGTTAAATTTGGTTTAGGTGTTAAAATGAATAATCTTAAAAAAACTTGTAAGCGAAACCTTTTTCGCAATGCAATTAAATCAGCAACTTTGGTTTTAAGAAAAGAAAAACCAACAAATGTCAAAAAGGCAATAAAAACTGCAAAAAAAAAATTATTGATGAATCATTTCTTGGCAAAAAATCAGAAGTAAAAATTCCAAGAGTTATTACCGTTCCTAAAATTGGGGGTGTTTTACCGCTTGTACCCATACTTACAGCACTTGGAGCATTGGGTGCTTTAACTTCTGGTGGCTCATCAATTGCTAAGGCTATTACTTCAGCTAAAAATGGTAAGCAGCAGCTCGAGGAGAATAAGCGTTATAATAGAACATTAGAGGCAATAGCAATGGGCAAAGGTCTTTATCTCAAACCTTATAAGAAGGAATATTGAATATTTTATAATAAAAGGAAAGCATCAAAAAACTTATACAGCAGCTACCAAATAGACCTCTTACCGATGTGGATTTAAAAATGTTTGGAAAAAAGTATATTCCTTGTTTTAGGGGAGTTTATATTAGAGATACACTTCCTAAAACCCCACGGCAAACTGAATGCGGAATAATCAATTTAGACTCTCATAAAGAAGATGGTACACATTAGGTAGCCTATTATAAAGATAATGATTATGTGGAATATTTCGACAGTTTTGGAAATCTTCAACCACCTCTAGAAGTTTTAAGATATTTAGGATATAATATAAAATAAATTTATAAAAGATATCAGAAAAGTAATTCCTTTAATTGTGGTCACTTATACTTGCAGTTTCTACTTCATTTTAAAGTAAAGAAATAAAAAACACATAATTTGTTTATACAATTTTATTTTTTATTTATTTTCCATCCTTAAATATAATCTATGAATTTTTACATCGGTTATTATTTTTCTTTGCATTTTTTTCCCAATCTCATAACAGAGGCGTATTAAATCTATTTCGATATCTCTTTCATTTAATCCATTGATATCACTTAAGAGGATTTGAGTCTTTTTTAGCTTCGAGCATGTTGGTATGTAATAGTTATAACAAAAATGTAGTATTTGCTTCCTTAGAATTCCATTCCAACAGAGTATCGTTGTTAAAAATACTCCTATCCTTATTATCGACTTCCATGTTTCAGGACAAATTTTTATTTTAAATTCTCCTTGCTGGATTACTTAGTAGCATACATTCCTTTTATATTTGAATGTGTACTCAGTGGTTTCACAGCTTGTATTTTCAATTAGAATAATTGAAGATAAAAATTCACGCTGAGAAAGCGTGCTGGTAATATAGTCCTTATAACACATTAGGTATAGCCATTCTTCTTGTCCGAATCCAATAAAATGCTTGTTCTTATAATGGAACCATATTATCGGCTTAAATTCATGGAGAGTTGAAAAACCGCAGGAAACTTTTAATTTTAAGTTGAGGAAGTACTCTATCTCAAACACAACGTTATATATTTGCGGCTGACGTTCCTGACTACACTGCAGAGCATTTTTTATTATTCTATTCATTCTCTTTGAAGGTTAGTTGTAAACTGTTGACTTTTTCATTTAAAAACTCGCCTTTTAAAGAAGACTTCTAACTCTTATGCCTTACTAATAATAAGTATAAGAGAACTAAACTAATCTTATTACAATAATTTCAATGTATACATATGTACAAATATGAATAACGAAAATAAACATTTTTTTATTTTTAAATATAAAAGTGTGTTGTTTAATTAATTATAATAATAATTTAATTATAAAATTTCAAAGTACAGTAACTTCATCTTTATTACTCTTCTTTTTGATTTTCAGATCTTGATGACAATAGGTTGAAAAATTTTTTATACTGCTCGATAATTTTCATCACTTTTAGTTTTCTTTTATGAAAGAAATAACATCCACACATGCCAGCAAGATCTCCGTTTGAAGTATCATGTTCGCAAGCTACATTATAATCACTAAAATCTGCATATTTATTTTTAAACGCTTGTATTTCTTATAAATGTTCTTTGAAAATTTCACTTCCAAATTTTTCTAGAAAGTCTTTAATAGTATTCATCTTTCTAGGTTAAAACTTCATTTAATACTGAATAAATAGATAAATCATAGCCAATTCTTATAGCCTGAATTCAATTAAATTGTAAATGAAAAACAAAACAGTTTTTTTTTCTTTTTGTTATAATAATGATTTGCTTTATTTAAATAATTTTCATTTAAATGTATTATAAGGATAATAGTCTCTCATTGGAGGAACTGGTTTTAACTCCAACCTGCAGAGTGAGCTATCCCTGTCATCGTTAAAAGGAAATTTTGTTATCATGTAAGCGCCCGTAGATAAGAGTTCAACATCTTTGTCGCTCAACGAATTGTACCTCTTAGGAAGGTAAAATATTCTCGTTCCCAACTCGAGCACAATAGATTCTCCATATTTTGTTGTTATTCGCGCTGCTCCAGTTATATGATAGTCTTCTAAATCTATCATATCCTTGATACTTAGCCTCTGTCTTACGTTTAACTTGTTAAAAGTTGTAATTAATTCTGTGTTGCTGTTCATCGTTGTTTAATTTATAATAAACTGTCAAAATTTATTGAATTTTTCCGAATTTATATAAAAGTTAATTATAATGAAATCAATAAGTAAATAACCACTAAAACAACAACGTGATAATTCTGCATACTAAAAGAAAACAATAAGATAATAATAATAACAAAATCAATAAATAAATAACCACTAAAACAACAACTAAAAGAAAGCAATCAATACATAGCCCAAGTTTTGTTTAATAAAAGTAAAAACAAAAAAAACCAAATATTTTTAATTTTGTTTTATATTTATTGATTTTTTATATAATTATAATATATTAATTAAAACTTAAAACATTATCTATTTCTTTATATTTAGCAATACATTTTCCCCTTCTTCGTCAAACCAGTAGTCTTTCACAGCTAACATTAAATCATCTCCTTCGTCATCATATAAAAATTCGAAGACTTCATCATCAAGGTAGTTCGTCTCTATACACTTACCCTTTCACTGTTTGCTATTCCTTTCATAAACATAAATAACACTACTGAACATTACACTAAACAACGTTTTTTCTTAAACATTCTTATCACATTTTGCTTCTGCTTTATGAAAACCAAAAATCAAAATTCAGTGACCTCCTAGATTTTTTATATTTCCTAACACTTGTTAATATTTTTTACATATATGGACATTATAAATTTTCATAATTGAGATCATAACTACACGTTTACATTTACATCATATCTCAGAACTCAAAAATAAAATTTTATTTTTGTCTGTCCACTTCTCAGTTTCATCTATACACTACACAGTGGGGCAGAATCAAAATATTTTTGAAATAATTCAGCCATTTGAAAACGGCTAGGCCGATTGATTCAAAATTTGGCACGAGCATAGTAGAGGAGTACTTGAGCTTAAGTTTTGAAGGCGGTTACCCTCCACTTTCCAGGGATGGCGCTATGTGTTCTCAAAGTTGGACACCTCGCTCCTGAAAATTTTTCGAACGCTTGGCATTTCTTCAATTTTTGTCTGATTTTTAAATATTTTACATGTTCTTAAAGCTCTCGTAAATGCCGTCGTAAATGATCGAGTTATAAGCATTTTAAAATTAAAATTTTTGATTTTTTCCATACCCTGGTCCAGTTTTTTCAAAATATTGGGTACAATTTGCAGCAAATTTGTTTGAGTTTTTTACCGTAGATAGCAAACAAAATTTAAGATTTTCTGATAAAAATTTGAAAGTAATATCTTTTCTGGCTTAAAAATTATACAATTTTCAATTTAAAAAATCCAAAATTATTGCATTTTTGTGTATTTTAGCCTAAAATGGGACACTAATCTAATTTTTTAGATAGAAAAAAATTTTCTTAAGGAATATATAAAAATTTTTTATTTTTATTAAAGCTAACTATATGTGCGTACGTTTAAACCAAATTTCGTATAAAACTCATCTTTCGTGTAGAAGATGTAAGTCTTTCAACTTGACCTATTTTACATCGAAATTTTGAATTTACCCCATATTTTCTAAAATCCCAAAGCTGGGATTGGAAAAAGAAGAATACTATAAAAAAGCTATATATACTCCAAATTGTTTCAAAAAGTATTTCGTGAGCCCTAGTCCATATGTGGACTTTATCGGCAAAAGAGTAAAAAATTCCAATTTTGTGATTTTTCGTCTTTATTTTGGGAATTATGGGATTTCCCTTAGCTTAATGTTGCAGATTTTTTTACCGTTTGATTTTAGTTAACAAACTACATGTGCACAGAAAATTTTATCTGATTTGCTTAATTAATAAAAGTTTTATAGCATATTTAATATTTTTACTTTTCTCAAATTGGACCGTTTTTACCATAATTTTTCGAAATTTTCGGAGCTCAGCAACGAATATTAAAATTTTGTTCCATTTTTTTATTTTTTTATGCATGTGAATAAAGATGACGTAATTTCCTATTAAATAAAAAAAGATTCACCTCAATATCATTCTTACGTGCAAAACTATGCGTTCTTAAATATGAGTGTTTCAATATGTATCTCACTTTTATACATTTATGTTACGGAAGTAAAAATTTTCATGCCTGTGTAAAAAATTGTGTAAAGAATCTTCAAGGAAAGAACATGGTCTATTTCTGTTAAGTAAATGAAGTGTTATAAAGTCTGCATATCTAGGATTTAAACTATAAATTGATGTAGATGTTTTCGAATCATCTAATTTAAAAATTCCTCCCCCAACAACATTGTTTGTTGAGGGGCGTCTACGTTATAAGGCTTCAAGAAAACCCTGCTGTTGTTGAAATCTCGAGAAAAGTTTGATCGATTATTATTACGATAATTACTTTGATCAAAATTTCACTTGTTGGGATTATGAAAATTTATGCCACGCAAATTTCAGCGACAGCTCTGATTACTGTGGCGCTAAGTAAAATGCGCTTGATTCGAATTTGTTCTAAAATTGTTGTTATTTTTCCTAAACGAAAAAACTTGTTGCTCTTTAGTTTCCGTTGCCTGTTCATTAACTAATTTTGCCACTACTTCTTTTGGATCTGAGAAAGCCATGATGCTAAAACCGATTTCACCAGATCGGACTTCGCATTTTACCTACACATACTGACAGTTTGTTTAACTGCCATTTCGTAGGCTTTATCTTTGGTTATTCCCTCTATTATAAGCTAACGTTCAAAAGCTTCCGCAAGCTCTTCCGCATCTTTATAAAATTATGCATAGTTGTTCTTTTCAGCAATAACTATTGAATTATCTGGTTTGATCCTACTTTTCAATGCTGTTCTAATATCTTCTGAACTTGAAACATTTTCTCGTAATGCTTCTCTAGCTTTTCCTTAAATTTAATAAAGCGTAAAATAGTATTTATTATTAACGCTCATGGATTACCACTGTAGTTAGCTCTCATATCGGTGAGCACATACTGTTGTATACTTTTTTGTTCCGTCGATGCCATTTTGTTTTCAATGTCTTCAATATTCTTTCAAATTTCTAATCCACTATGTTTTGAATCACTTTTACTATCCGGCATAACGTCTTTAAATGAAAATTCAAAACACTATACCTTTTGGGATTATAATTTTGCAATTTAGTTTTCCAAAGCATCTTCCTAAAAGTTCACGACAGTGGTTTATTTTGTATAAAATTGGTGTTTTTGTAACAAATGTTAAATTTCTAGAATTTAATCTAAAGTGTTCTAGTATTGGATTGTAGGTTTCAATTAATAATTCAACGTTTTCAGTAATTTTTGTTTCCTTAGTAGAAACTGGCCTGTTTTTTTGCAAAATTCTTTTCTTAATATTGTGAAATTTGTGAATCAAACTTCATTTCATCAAATCCAGACATGTGTTATTTTTTAGAAATAATAAAAACTAAAGTAAAAGAAAGTGAAAAAGTATTCTTTTTTGCTCTCTTGCATTTTTTTTCCTCTTTTTGTAACGGTACATTTTAATTTTTTGTTTACATTTTGATTTTCTTTAACATCTTGAGCCTAGTTTATACACTGTACGAATTAATGGTAGTCAAATTAATTTTAATGAATAATAATGATTTTTAAGTTTATGCATTTTTTTAATATTTTCGTACAATATTTAAGGATGTTTACAAATAAATTTAAAGGAAACAAAATCATCATTCCGAAAAGTATAACTCTGTATTTATAGTTAACTTAGTTTAGTTTTTTTCTGGCGTTTATTGTTAGATAGCTAAAAAATTTTTGGTGTACGAATTAATAGTGGTTAGGGCTCGTACAAGAAATCCATATTTATCCCTCCAATATTCTTTACATATGTTTTGAAACATTTCGAAGCTCATGTAACTTCCAACATGATCTTTATATATATATGCTTAAGATTTAGTTCATCTTGCTTAAACATTATAATTAAGTTTGCATTATCACGTACTAAATGTTTTGGAATATGAGTATATGTTTGACATAAATAAAATGCATTGATATCTTTATGTCTCCCCATGCAAAAATATTATCTGATTTTGTTTTGCTTTTCACATGCAACATCATCAAATATCATTACAGAATTTACTGTAGCATCATTAGGTGATAAAACATCTTCGGTTTCTGAAAATGTATATATACCCTTACCCTTTACCGTGGAAATAAATTTTCGCAGATACTGATATTTGGGTTGATGTAGAGATTTAGAATAAAGGTAAATATTTCTGAATTTCAATCCATTAGGGCTTTCAATCAAACTAAGCATAACGTTAGTTTTTCCGCAATTGGATGGTCCCACTATTAATGCTCTTATAGAGTTCGGTAAAAGGCAGCTATGTTTAGTTACATTATTTTTTTCATTTAAATCCAAATTTCTCACTAAAATGTTTGAATGTTGTTTAATCAAACGCATCTTTGCAAATGAAAAGTTAAAGCAAGTGAACATCTTTTTCTTTATATTAATTACTACTTATATACATATTTTTAGAAACTATATGTTATAAATGAAGGTGTACACGAAGAAAAATGTTATTGGTAAACAGGTAGTTAGTGGAGAAGGACTATTAAATAAGCTAATTAATTCGCTACCAATTGAGGTTCATCTACCTGGTTATCAATTTTGCGGACCTGGAACGAAATTGGATAAACGTATCCAAAGGGGAGATAAAGGAATCAATCCCTTGGATGCTGCTTGTAAAATTCATGATATTGCTTATTCACAGAACTCTGATATTAATAAACGACATCAAGCTGATAGATAACTAGCTGATAAAGCTTGGAAGAGAGTCAAAGCTAAAGATAGCACACTTGGAGAAAAACTAAATGCATATCTTGTTACTAACGCAATGAAGTATAAAGTTAAATTTGGTTTAGGTGTTAAAATGAATAATCTTAAAAAAACTTGTAAGCGAAACCTTTTTCGCAATGCAATTAAATCAGCAACTTTGGTTTTAAGAAAAGAAAAACCAACAAATGTCAAAAAGGCAATAAAAACTGCAAAAAAAAAATTATTGATGAATCATTTCTTGGCAAAAAATCAGAAGTAAAAATTCCAAGAGTTATTACCGTTCCTAAAATTGGGGGTGTTTTACCGCTTGTACCCATACTTACAGCACTTGGAGCATTGGGTGCTTTAACTTCTGGTGGCTCATCAATTGCTAAGGCTATTACTTCAGCTAAAAATGGTAAGCAGCAGCTCGAGGAGAATAAGCGTTATAATAGAACATTAGAGGCAATAGCAATGGGCAAAGGTCTTTATCTCAAACCTTATAAGAAGGAATATTGAATATTTTATAATAAAAGGAAAGCATCAAAAAACTTATACAGCAGCTACCAAATAGACCTCTTACCGATGTGGATTTAAAAATGTTTGGAAAAAAGTATATTCCTTGTTTTAGGGGAGTTTATATTAGAGATACACTTCCTAAAACCCCACGGCAAACTGAATGCGGAATAATCAATTTAGACTCTCATAAAGAAGATGGTACACATTAGGTAGCCTATTATAAAGATAATGATTATGTGGAATATTTCGACAGTTTTGGAAATCTTCAACCACCTCTAGAAGTTTTAAGATATTTAGGATATAATATAAAATAAATTTATAAAAGATATCAGAAAAGTAATTCCTTTAATTGTGGTCACTTATGCTTGCAGTTTCTACTTCATTTTAAAGTAAAGAAATAAAAAACACATAATTTGTTTATACAATTTTATTTTTTATTTATTTTCCATCCTTAAATATAATCTATGAATTTTTTACATCGGTTATTATTTTTCTTTGCATTTTTTTCCCAATCTCATAACAGAGGCGTATTAAATCTATTTCGATATCTCTTTCATTTAATCCATTGATATCACTTAAGAGGATTTGAGTCTTTTTTAGCTTCGAGCATGTTGGTATGTAATAGTTATAACAAAAATGTAGTATTTGCTTCCTTAGAATTCCATTCCAACAGAGTATCGTTGTTAAAAATACTCCTATCCTTATTATCGACTTCCATGTTTCAGGACAAATTTTTATTTTAAATTCTCCTTGCTGGATTACTTAGTAGCATACATTCCTTTTATATTTGAATGTGTACTCAGTGGTTTCACAGCTTGTATTTTCAATTAGAATAATTGAAGATAAAAATTCACGCTGAGAAAGCGTGCTGGTAATATAGTCCTTATAACACATTAGGTATAGCCATTCTTCTTGTCCGAATCCAATAAAATGCTTGTTCTTATAATGGAACCATATTATCGGCTTAAATTCATGGAGAGTTGAAAAACCGCAGGAAACTTTTAATTTTAAGTTGAGGAAGTACTCTATCTCAAACACAACGTTATATATTTGCGGCTGACGTTCCTGACTACACTGCAGAGCATTTTTTATTATTCTATTCATTCTCTTTGAAGGTTAGTTGTAAACTGTTGACTTTTTCATTTAAAAACTCGCCTTTTAAAGAAGACTTCTAACTCTTATGCCTTACTAATAATAAGTATAAGAGAACTAAACTAATCTTATTACAATAATTTCAATGTATACATATGTACAAATATGAATAACGAAAATAAACATTTTTTTATTTTTAAATATAAAAGTGTGTTGTTTAATTAATTATAATAATAATTTAATTATAAAATTTCAAAGTACAGTAACTTCATCTTTATTACTCTTCTTTTTGATTTTCAGATCTTGATGACAATAGGTTGAAAAATTTTTTTATACTGCTCGATAATTTTCATCACTTTTAGTTTTCTTTTATGAAAGAAATAACATCCACACATGCCAGCAAGATCTCCGTTTGAAGTATCATGTTCGCAAGCTACATTATAATCACTAAAATCTGCATATTTATTTTTAAACGCTTGTATTTCTTATAAATGTTCTTTGAAAATTTCACTTCCAAATTTTTTCTAGAAAGTCTTTAATAGTATTCATCTTTCTAGGTTAAAACTTCATTTAATACTGAATAAATAGATAAATCATAGCCAATTCTTATAGCCTGAATTCAATTAAATTGTAAATGAAAAACAAAACAGTTTTTTTTTCTTTTTGTTATAATAATGATTTGCTTTATTTAAATAATTTTCATTTAAATGTATTATAAGGATAATAGTATCTCATTGGAGGAACTGGTTTTAACTCCAACCTGCAGAGTGAGCTATCCCTGTCATCGTTAAAAGGAAATTTTGTTATCATGTAAGCGCCCGTAGATAAGAGTTCAACATCTTTGTCGCTCAACGAATTGTACCTCTTAGGAAGGTAAAATATTCTCGTTCCCAACTCGAGCACAATAGATTCTCCATATTTTGTTGTTATTCGCGCTGCTCCAGTTATATGATAGTCTTCTAAATCTATCATATCCTTGATACTTAGCC